>CM076574.1:299924256-300374191 GCA_034641835.2 Pinus albicaulis
TATAACATATACTTCAAACCTTACAAACCTTGCAATAGAAGTCATGAATGGTTTTTTCTTGTCTTAGGGCATGTAGCAACTGAAGTGATAGGGGATGATAGACCCTATTTCATTGGTCCCGAGGATGATGTCCAATTTGACCAGGTCATTGGGAATGATGCCCAAATTGACCCATAACAGTCCCCTCTCCACATGTGCCATGATGTCATCTCCACCCACCTCTAGCTCTATATCTTCCTCCAAGTTACTACTAGAAAATACCTCAATGTAATGGGCCTTGTCCGTTGTGCATCTATGTCCTGTTTCCCATGTTTCCTAATAGGTGAAGCATAGCTTCCTCCTCCATAGGTCTCTTCGGGTCTGCTCATCCAATTGTCCACGTCCCTGGTTGGCTCTCGATGGTGGAGCCCTGGTATCTCTCCCCCTCTGTTGGAAACCCTATCTAGGTGGTAATGGTGCCTTGGCCCTGGGTAGAGCATCTTACAAATCTCAGGCTCTACCCAATGCGTACTACAAGGTGGTGGGCCCGTTAGACCT
Source organism: Pinus albicaulis (assembly GCA_034641835.2). Classification (NCBI taxonomy): domain Eukaryota; kingdom Viridiplantae; phylum Streptophyta; class Pinopsida; order Pinales; family Pinaceae; genus Pinus; species Pinus albicaulis. The sequence goes on from CM076574.1 coordinate 299,924,794, forward strand.
CACTAACCCCCTCAGTGGCTTTGCTAGCCCCTCTACAAACATGAATACCATCTTGGCCTCTGATAGATCAGTAAACATCACTGACAACCTCAGAAACTCTGAGATGTAGGTCTCAATGTTCCCCATCTGCATGAGCCTTGTCAACTCCCAAAAGTGTTCCTCCGGGTCTCTCCTATCAAAATTATCCAACACCATCCTAGTGAAATCCTCATAGGATGTCACTTCGACATGCCCTATTGTGATTAACCCATGGAACCATGAGTCATTGGATTCCACTTCTAAATGAAATGTGGCAATTTTAATTGCCTCCTTTTCTATCATCTGATTGCGCTGGAAGTAGACATCCATCTTCTTAACACATGCTCTCGCTGTTGGGTGTGGAGCCTGATTATCTTGTTTATTTTTTATCACAACATTGGACCCCTGTACCTTAATGGGGTGGCAATGCTGCTCGAAATTAAACACTGCCTGGGGGGTCCAGGGGGGAGGCTGTGACTTTATGGAGCCCCCCTTGGCGGGGGGTTTTGGGGGCAGCGCCCCTGAAGCTAAAAATAGATGTAAAATTGCCTTGTAAAAGTATAGTAATTTTTAGTCAATCTGGGCTGTTCATTAGGCAGATGATCTGACAGTAGAAGTTATGTTTAGTTTAGGGTTTTTTGCCCTAGAAGGCAACCCCTCGCTTGTATGAGGGTATTGTATTGCGGCTGTGTATTGTATGTGTATTCTCAAAGCGAGAAACAGATAGGGAGACTATGAGAGAGAACAAAGGATATTACAATGGATCTGTTGTAGGTTGTGTCTCTTCATTTTGCTGGATAATAGAAAGGAAGGACTGACTGTTCGGGGTGGACGTAGCCCAAACTGGGTGAACCATGTATATCTGTGTCTCTCTGGTTTTATGTGTTTTTTGCGCTTGTGTTTTCAACATATTTTATGTGTTATTTTTCTCTGTTATATATAATTTTCTAACAATTGGTATTAGAGCTGAAGGTCTATTTGGCTGATAAACTCGCAGGAAAGAAGGGTTCCTAGTTCGAGTGGGAGCAATGGCAGAAGATGTAAATTCAGGGTCCAGAAATTTAACGGCCAAAACTTCCCGCTATGGAAGATGCAGATGGAAGATTATTTGTATCAGAAAGATCTGTACCTACCATTGAGCAGAAAAACAAAGAAGTCGATGACTATGACAGAAGCAAAATGGGATATTCTTGATAGAAAGGCACTCGGAACAGTAAGCTTGTGCCTCGCGGCATCGGTAGCCTTCAATATTTCGAAGGAAACAACAACAGAGGGTTTGATTAAGGCACTGGCGAAACTATATGAAAAACCCTCGGCCTCAAACAAGGTATTTCTTATGAAATTTTTATTTAATATGAAGATGTCGGAAGGTGGATCTGTTGCAGACAATTTAAATTATTTTAATACAGTTACCAGTCAGTTAAGTTCTGTAGGGGTAAACTTTGATGATGACGTTAGAGCTCTGTTATTTTTGTGCTCATTGCCAGAAAGTTGGAATGGTTTAGTTATGGCCATTAGTAACTTTGTCTCTGGATCTAGTACTTTAAAGTTTGATGATGTTGTTGGTGCTATCGATGGAAAAGCTCCGATGAGACATCGGGTAATGCTTTGAGTGAAGAGTCTAGGGGAAGAAGAATGGAAAGAGAAAAGAGCTCGGGATATCGTAGTAAATCAAGGAAAGGTAGATCCAAGTCTAGATCGGGGATAGTGTGCTAGAAATGCGGAAAGAAAGGACACCTAAAGAAAGACTGTAGATCTCGAAAGGGAAAAGAAGGAGACACACAACAAGAAAACAATCATGAAGCAAATGTGACAGGTTATGTGTTACAATATGCTTTGATTCTTTCTTTCAAAAATGTTACTGATTCTTGGGTTGTAGATTCAGGGGCCTCATTCCATGCCACACTTGATAAGAAATATTTTCATGACTATGTTCAAGGAGATTTTAGACAAGTCCATTTGGGTGATGATAAACCCTGTAAAATTGTTGGAATGGGTAAGGTTCTTGTAAAACAACGGAATGGAAACCAATGGATATTAAAGGAGGTAAGGCATGTTCTAGATCTAAAGAAAAATCTGATTTCAATAGGGCAGTTAGGCAGTGAAGGTTGTGTGACAACTTTCACAGATAAAACTTGGAAGGTCACCAAAGGAGGCTGGTAATAGAAAAAGGCGAAAAGGTTGGTACACTGTATTTATGTAATGGTATTTTTAACTCTGTTAATGCTTTAACTTCCAAAGGAGCAGATGCAGCATTATGGCATCATAGGCTCAGACACATGAGTGAGAAGGGGATGAAGATTCTTCACTCAAGAAATTTGTTGGTGGGTTTGAAGAATGTTGATTTGGATTTCTGTGAGAATTGCATCTATGGAAAACAAAAGAGAGTCAGATTTCTCAGAGTTCGGAAAGAAAAGAAGAGCGAAAAATTAGATCTTGTGCATACAGATGTATGGAGACCTGCTCAGGTATCATCTCTTGATGGCTCTCTTTATTATGTTACTTTTATTGATTATGCAACTAGAAAAACTTGGATTTATTATATTCAGAATAAATTTGATGTATTTGATACTTTCAAGAAATGGAAAGCTTTGGTTGAGATTGAGACAGGAAAGAAGTTGAAGTGTCTCAGATCAGACAATGGAGGTGAAGATTGTAGAAAAGAGTTTGATAGGTACTATTCAGAGCATGGAATTCATAGAGAGAAGACAGTTCCAAGAACACCACAAGAAAATGGTGTGTTAGAAAGGATGAACAGAACAATCATGGTGCGTGCAAGGTGCATGAGATTGCATGCAGGATTGCCTTTATAATTTTGGGCAAATGCTATAGACATCGCTGTTTATCTAATAAACATAGAGCCTTTAAGTTCCTTGGATGGTGGTATTCCAGAGGAAGCATGGACAGGTAAAAAGGTAAACTACTCTTTTTAAAGTCTTTTGGTTGTGAGGCCTTTGTCCATATTAATAAAGAAAATAGAACAAAGCTTGAGGCAAAATCAAAGAAATGTACCTTTATTAGATATGGTGTTAATGAATTTGGTTATCGCTTATATGATTATGAAAATCATAAAATCATTAGGAGTAGAGATGTATTATTCAATGAAAAGGTATTGTATAAGAATCAGTTGCAGAAAAAGAAACAGGAAAAAGAAAATAAAGAATACACAGTTCTTGATGAGATCACAGAAAAGGTAAAGGTGCCTGAAAATAATAATAATCAAGAGCCACAACAACAAAAACTACCACAACATCAACAGACACCTCAAACACTTGAAAGTGGTGTTAGAAGATCTACCAGGATAAGTAGACCCCCTGAATGATACTCTCCTTCATTATATTATTTATTGTTGACTGATTCTAGTGAACCTGAATGTTATGAAGAAACAATGCAGGTTGAAAGCAGGAAGAAGTGGGAGCTAGCCATGGAAGAAGAGATGGACTCCTTAATGCATAACCAGCAGGTAAAACTACATTGTAGAATAAATGGGTTTACAGGCTGAAGGAAGAATATGGAGGAAAACAGAGGTACAAAGTTAGACTTGTGGTGAAGGGGTTTGCACAGAAGAAAGGTATTTATTTTGATGAAATATTTTCTCCTGTTGTTAAGATGACTTCAATCAGAACTATTTTAAGTCTTGTAGCAGCAGAATATTTACATCTTGAACAGTTAGATGTAAAGACATCATTTCTCCATGGAGATTTGGAGGAAGATATCTATATGTAGCAACCAGAAGGATATGAGGTCAAAAGAAAAGAAAAATTAGTGTGCAGGTTAAAGAAAAGCTTGTATGGCTTAAAACAGACTCCAAGGCAGTGGTATCTAAAATTTGACAAGTTTATGTCTGAACAAGGTTATACTAGATGTCACTCTGATCATTTTGTTTATCTGAAAAGGCAAAATGATGGCAAATATATTATACTGTTATTGTATGTAGATGACATGCTTGTTGCAGGGTCTAACATGCAGAAAATAAATGTGCTCAAAAGAAAATTGGAAAATTCATTTGCAATGAAGGATTTGGGAGCTGCAAAACAAATCCTTGGTATGAGAATAACTAGAGACAGGAAAAATCGCAAATTAACACTGTCTCAGAATGAGTACATACAAAAAGTGTTGAAAATATTTAATATGCAGAATGTAAAACCAGTTAGTACACCTTTTGCTAGCCGTTTCAAACTTAGTAAGGAGATGTGCCCCAAGACCCAAGAAGAAATGGACTACATGTCTAAAGTTCCATATGCATCAACAGTTGGAAGCTTAATGTATGCAATGGTCTGCACAAGGCCTGATATTGCACATGTAGTGGGATTTGTAAGCAGGTACATGAACAATCCAGGGAAAAACATTGGATGGCAGTGAAATGGATTCTCAGATATTTGAGAGGTACCACAAATCAAGCATTATGCTTTGGTGGTTCAAAAATTGATCTACAGGGATATGTTGATGCAAATATGGCAGGTGACAGAGATAATAGGAGGAGCATTACAAAATATGTATTTATTGTAGGTGGAACAACTGTTAGTTGGGTTTCAAAAATCCAAAGTGTTGTTGCACTTTCAACAATAGAAGCAGAATATGTTGTTGCCACAGAGGCTAGTAAAGAAATGATTTGGTTACAAAGGTTTATGGATGAATTGGGTAAGAAGCATGATATGGGCACGTTATACAGTGATAGCCAAAGTGCCATTCATCTTGCAAAGAACTCAGCATTTCATTCCAGGACTAAACACATACAGCTCAAGTACCATTTCATATGGTCAGTATTGGAAGATGGACAGTTGAAGTTGGAAAAGGTACGCACTAGCCAGAATCCTACATATATGCTAAAAAAATTTGTAACGAGGGAGAAATTGAGAATATGCTCAGTTTTAATTGGTCTTCAAGGATGACGATGAAGATGAGAAACATCCAGGTCCAAAGAGGAGTCATTTTCTAGCAAATGAAGCAGCGGTGCAATTGCTACAATCAGTATCCAAGTGGGAGATTGTTGGGTGTGGAGACTGATTATCTTGTTTATTTTGTATCACAGCGTTGGACCCCTATACCTTAATGGGGTGGAAATGCCGCCCGAAATTAAACACTACCTGGGGGGTCCAGGGGGGGAGGTTGCGACTTTATGGAGCCCCCTGTGGCAGGGGGTTTCAGGGGAAGCGCCCCCGAAACTAAAAACAGATGTAAAATTGCCTTGTAAAAGTATAGTAATTTCTAGTCAATCTGGGCCGTTCATTAGGTGGATGATCTGACGTTAGAAGTTATATTTAGTTTAGGGTTTTTTGCCCTAGAAGGAAACTCCTCGCTTGTATGAGGGTATTGTATTGCAGCTGTGTATTGTATGTGTATTCTCAGAGTGAGAAACAGATAGGGAGACTGTGAGAGAGAACAACAGATATTATAGCAGATCTATTGTAGGTTGTGTCTCTTCATTTTGCTGGATAATGGAAAGGAAGGACTGGCTGTTCGGGGTGGACGTAGCCCAAACTGGGTGAACCATGTATATCTGTGTCTCTCGGGTTTTATGTGTTTTGTGTGCTTGTGTTTTCCGCATATTTTATGTGTTGCATTGCTCTCTTATATATAATTTTCTAACACTCTATAAGGTCTTGGAACAGACATCAAAAGTCAGGAGAAACAACCTCCCCATAGTGTGTTGTAAATCTGTCCCATGTGTGTAGCCTCCTCCACCTTGTCCCTTGGCCCTAATGTTACCCTTCAACTGGAAAAAGTCCTTGAAGGTGATAACCTCCCTAAAATTGGGTCCATAGGACTGATACTCTAGGAAATAGTCCCCCATGGGCATCTCCTCTTTCCCTTGCAACCCCCCAGCACCAGATGCTAAAAATGTGGGGATGGTGGATCTGGGTGGTGTAACAGGAACGAGTGGCATGTTAAGGTTAAGGGATGCATGGTGCTGTGAAGTGTCAGAGCCTTCACCCAAGTGGAACTCCCCTTGAACTCCTTTCCCCTTGTTGTTACTACAAGTTTGCTGCCTCAACTCCTCAATACCCTTAGACAAATCCTGTATGGACTTTAGAAGGTGTTGAGAAAAATCCTCCTGTTTAATCCCTCTGTCTTCCTCATTATCATCCATGTTTGGCCTCTCAACCTCTGGTTCAACCATCACTAGATCTACAATGATTTACAATTGCCTTTCTCTGCTCCTGTATCTTCGTCTCAAGTAAGTCACGTTTTATTGATATTTTGGTGTCATAGACTAACACTGCTCCCACAGGCTGAGCCAAAACTATGAGCTCTGATACCATTGTAATATTCCTAGTGGAAATTTACAATGATAAACAAAACAAACATAGCAAAAACACACATAAGACTTTACAGCACATTAAACACCCATAAATTTCCATAAATTGCGTTGACATGAGCCATTTTATTGATATAAATGTTGGGTACAAATGTAAGATTAGAAATCATTCACCTAGGCTTGCCCAAGGCAAGCTAACAATGGTCAGTTGATGAAATTAGCTGCTCTAACAAGCAATGTGGTTGTCCACAACTAGCTCTGTGTTGTCCCAATAATAACTGCACTGCTGGCTGCTAGGGCCTCCTTTGGTGCTTAGAAAATTTTGGGAAGTTAACCCTTGGCTCTCAACTAATAACCCACACCACCAAGGTATTTTCCAAATATTGACATTGGAATTTCGTCCCAATTTCCCATAGCTCCTACAACTGCTCAGTATTTCGACCCACCTATAAATGAGGCTGCCAAAAGCTCTCAAAATGGCTGAAAACCTAGCAAAACTCCCTTCCGGGCTACTCCCACAATCTTAGCCTCAAACTCGATCTACTTTATGTGTCCCACGTGTGGCAAGGAAAGGGACTGCGCAATCCCATGCAGTATCTACTGAAGCTCCTCCAAGAACATGCTAAAATACCCCTGGATTGATTTGAAACTACTGGAATTCCCTCCTAGGGTTGGCATTCGATGTCCACCGAAGCAAGGGGTGAGACTTTTGCCTAAAAACCTCTTGTTCTCAACATCACATGCAGACTTGGCATCCAACTCAAGTGTGCTAGTCAAGGTGAATGCTCAAATGATCAAGAATGCCAAAAATGAGTGCCTCCTCCTATTTTGTCAGTGTGCCTCCCAATTGACCATGTGATCCCAACCATCGAATTCCCCATCATTTTCCCTCTAAGGAGTGTGTATTTCCTACGGTGGTGTATTTCTCCATGAGTGGTCCCCACCTTCGACCAACACTTCGATTTTCTTCCTTTTGTCTAATGTTTGGGCCTTTCCTTAGCTTCAAAATTCAAGTGGGGCCCCATAACTCACTTTTCCTAAGTACAAATGCAAAATGAGACAAAATGGGAAAACTTGATGTTTCCCCTTAGCAATATTGCTAAGTGGGAATCACAGGGTGACATAACCCACTTCCCGACTCAAGCCCAACTAACTGGAGACTCGAGAACCACAAAGACTTACTACAGGCTCTCGTTTTGACTAAATCACCTGAACATTTGCCTCATCGAGGCAGACCTTACTCACAAGAAATTTTCCGAACCCAAACTGACAAGAAGCACAGTGAATCAACTTGAGAGAGAGACTATGGAATATACTGCACATAAGAACATAAACAAGAGAAATTACAGACCTTGGAGGTTCATGGCCTTCCTTATACCATAACACTACCTTAAGGACTCTAGGGTAAACTTGAGAAGTGTTGTCATGGAACTCTTCCTTAAAGAAAACACCTAATTCAGAACTTGACAGGGGAGCCCTACCTCTAACCAACGAGAGCCCCCAAGATGGAGACCAGGTCTCCCTAACCACCCATACCCATTGCCAATGTCGAATCCACAAGTTGCAGAGAATATATACCTGAAATTTGTAGCGCTCTTTGTAGTTCAGAGACCAATCACACTGAGAGACGCCTCCACTGTCAAAATTTATTGCTAAGCCGAGAGGAAAATTCCCAAGGTGGAGAGGTAGTGTTCCAGAATCCCAAATATATGCTTGTGAGTGGCCCAGGGCTAAAAAACAACTCTTTTTCCTTTCCCCGAATTTCGATGGTCATTCAACTCTCTACACAAACCTTGTTGGCAACCTAAATAGTGACTCCCCTCCTTGGTTCCCATACTCATCTCCCAAATCACAAAACTAATTCCGCTTCGCATAGCACGTATCATAAATATGCCCAAAACCTATAGAAACTTCTTCATTTAAGCTATCCGCATGGTTCATGAATGACATTTATGACATGGTTCATGTTATACTAGGAATGATCACCCCATCGGGGATATACAAATTTTAATTATATTATATAAATTATTATTAAATTGATAAAAGCGTTAACATGAATCACAATGTTAACGTTGAATATAATATCGATTAAATGAATAGAAACTCCCAGTGCAACAAAACTAATTACATCTCCAAATTGACTGATTTAAAAAAGACATTGATTTAAAGATAAATAAAACACACTGATTTAAAGATAAATTTCATTTATAAACAAAGTACATGATGATATGTGAGTAGCAAGTAGCAAACCATAGTGAATAATTTTATTTGTTTCGAACCTATCAAAATCCATAGGAATCTAATGTAAAGGTTTGAGTTTTATGAATCAATAAGACCTTTCTATTGATAGTTAATATGAAAACAATATATTTTAAAGTTATATATATATATATAATTTACTATAAATTTTTATATTATTTTAATTAATGGAACAAATAATAATATTATTTTAAAATAAAGTTTTATAGTTAGCATTTTTTGTTGCTTTGTTTAATTATTGAATTTTAAAAGGTATAAATTAATTGAGATAGTTTGATTGTATTAGTATTTTCTTAATCACTTTTTTAAAGTTCATTGTTTTATAGTTAATATTCTTTTGATCAAATCATTTTACATTTCGAAGTACAACTATCATAATGTAAAATTATGATGATGTTAAATTGAAACATTTTCATGCTTTCAATTAATGTGGTAAAACCAAGTGTCTTGCACAGTCACAAACATGTCTAAGTTGGAACATTTAGATGTTAGTTATAATCTATGAATACACTTGTCATATTATTTTTAAATGCTATTATCAATATTATATGTAGTGAAAGGGATAGTCACTGATGTTAGGGCCTTATTCAAATGATATAGAAACTATTATGATGATTTTGTTAAAACCTTCATGTCTTTTGTTTTGAACATAACATGTTAAGATTTATTTAAATGTAGTTTTTTTAATTCATAAAATTAAAATTTTTAAATTAATTTGATAAAAAAATTTGGGAAATGTGAAATTTTTAATATGCTCTATTATAATTAATAGAAAATTTAAAGTTTATACTTATTTTAAAGCATAGGAACATTAGTGAATTTTACTATTTTTTAAAATATTAATTATAAAATTTTTAACAATATATTTGTAAAAATATTTAATTTCAGTTTCAAATTTTGATTTTTTTTACAATAAAATATATTATTTTGTCAAATTTTGATTTTTTTTACAATAAAATATAATTTTTCTTTAAAATTTGGATAAATTGTTTTTTTTAATAGAAATTAACAATTTTTTTTGGCATTGTCTATCTTTTTCATCTCCATTTGACATTTGTCCTGTTTTTGACATGGGTCAACTTTAACTTAAGAAAAAAAAGGAATTACACATCTTAATGGACCATTTTGCTAAAAAAAATTTGCTTATATATAAACGAATGTTATAAATAAGACTGAGGAACTTATCATGGAGAAACTTATTAGAATTGGAATAATCTCAAATCCCTAAGAAATTGGTCTATTTTTTTTTTTAATTTATTAAAGGTCAATGCAACATAACAAACTCTATAATACATTACAACAATTCATAATGTAATTTTCTTAATATATAACATTAAATTTTTAAAATTTATTTGATGAAATGATTTGGGAAATAAAAATAATGTGATTTTTTAAATATGTTCTATTATAAATATAATTAGTAGAAATTTTAAAGTTTATACATATTTTAAAGTGTAGGAATAGTAGTGAATTTTACTAATTTTTAAAATATTAATTATAACATGTTTAATAATACATTTGTAAAAATATTTAATTTGGCTTTCAAATTTTGATTTTTTTACAATAAAATATATTTCCTCTTTAAAATTTGGATAAATTATATATATTTTAATAGAAATTAACAATTTTTTATTTTATTTTTTATACTGAAGGTGTTCCTTTTTTAAATTAGTTAGGCTAGGCATTGTTTACCTTTTTCATCTCCATTCGACATTTGTTAGTCTCATGTTTTGACATAGGTTAACTTTAACTTAAGATAAAAAGGAATTACACATCTTAAGACCATTTTGCTAAATAAAATTTTCTTATATATAAATGAATGTTATAAATAATAATGAGGAACTTATTTGAATGGGATAATCTCAAATCCCTAGGAAATTGGTGGGCTAGAGTCACTTGGCATGAACATAAATTTTTAAATTTATTAAAAGTAAGTGTAACCTAACAAACTCTGTAATACACTACCATTGAAAAACATTCACACTAAGCATGTCTTGAATATATTCCCTTGAGAATCAATCTAGTCCCTCAATTAAAAAAAGAAGAAGTCAAGAGATTTTCATCTACCTTAAGTTGAAATAAGAAGTCTCTTTTTGGCTAAAACCTTCATATGTATTTTGTTTTGAACATGGCTTATTATGATTTATTTAAATGTGATTTCTTTAATACATAAAATTCAAAATTTTAAATTTATTTGATGAAAAGATTTGGGAAAGAAAACAATGTGATTTTTTTAATATGCTCGGTTATAATTAGTAGAAATTTTAAAGTTTATGCTTATTTTAAAGCCTAGCAATTTTAATGAATTTTACTAATTTTTAATATATATATATATATATATATATATATTATTTTTTTTTTTTCTAAATAAGACTATTTCTATTATATGGCACATAAAATACAATGCGAAGCTTTCCCGCTGGATTTGTTATGCTAGCTAATTCTGGCAGGAGTAGAGTTCAAAAAAACAAAAAGGAGACTCCCCCGTTGGGGAAGCCAGTCCATAGTTTTTTGCCCCGAGTGGGGAAACTAGCATTTACAAAAAATATCCAAAAGATTATCGAATTGTTCAAGAAAAACATGAAAGAAAAAAGGTAAATCCTCATTGAGGGAGGTAACCTCTTGATATGGATTTTGAGACAACGTGACATGCTACTTGTCATGAGGAGGAGGCTCTTCTATGATGAGACATCTTTAGTCATCCGAGGAGTCCTCATCTTTCTTTAACAACTGCACTATGGGCTCAGGCATAGTGGCTGAATGCACACCTACTTCCTTGTCATCTACTGTTGGGTTGCCGCTGCCTTCGTTGTTGGAAGAACCCGAGACTGTTTTGACAGGAAACGCCTCTGATTTCTGGGAATGCTGAGGGGGAGACGGGGAAATGGGGTAATTCTTGAGACGTTTCCGCATGCCAGAGCCAACAGAGGTGGACGGAATGTCCGGAAAACACACAGTGAGGGTTGTGGTGACAAGAGGGCGGTCCATAGAGCTAGAGGAGTCGTAATGGAGCTAGTAGGCTGCTGAATTATCCTCAGGAGCAGAGGGGGGGGAGCAATTGTCATGGATGGAAATGGGAGGGCGAGAGGTCTGGCCTCTGCCATGGCCCCTGCGACACCATATCCTGTGCCTCCGCGGCATATCGTTGCAGGAGGGAGCTGGTGCAAGGGGAGAGGCGGAAGGGTGGCAAGAAGCCTAAGGAAACGAAGCAAGCGGAGAATGGACACAGAGGAGCTTAACACTGCCACTGGTGGAATGAACAGAAAGACTGAGGTTGCAAGAGGAGAATCCGGGAGAAATGGAGTTGGGTACCATGAAATATCGTGAGGGCCTATAATCTGGATGAGTGTTAATGCAAGAGGCAGAGGAATTAATGATGACATGAAGTGGACAATTATGGAATTTATGGTCGGACGAACGAGGGCCATGTGTGGCCAAGTGGCCAGGCCAAATGTCGTGCGGAGGAGCCTCGACGTCCCATAGAAAATCATACACCCGCATCTGAGGTAATTTTTAAAATATTAATTATAAAATGTTTAACAATATATTTGTACACATATTTGTTTAAAAAAAAGGAATTACACATCTTAATGGACCATTTTTCTAGATAAAATTTTGCCTCAATTAAAAAAAGGACAAGATGAGAAACTAGTTTAAAGAGATAAAGGGACACTCCAATCAACCGTTGTAAATAACCACTAGTTTGACTAGAATAAGTCAGGGTGAAAATGTGAAGTTGGGAAACACTTTTGCCCTTTTTTGACATTGAAATTGTAATTTTCTATGTTTTTCAACTTCAACTCCACTAAAATTATATTTTTATTGCAAATTATGCTTTGACATAAAAACAAGAATTGTAGAGAATTGTCTTACCTCCATACCCATATTTTTTTAAGAAAAAAATATTGACATATAGAGGGATAAATTTATTTTTTACTGACTACATATACTCTAAATTTTCAGCCAAACATAAATAGTCACTTTATGATCCATAACTTTTTTTAGGGAAGGTTATTCATTTTTTGGAAAAAAACCATAGCATCATAATCTGCATATATTGCACTAGTGCACAGAATATTTTTCGGTAATTTTCAGATTAAATTACTATTTTTTATTATTTTTTGAAATGGACGAAGACAAAAAAACAGTGATGTTTCAGTACATTTTATGATCCATAGATTTTCTTTTCAATGTGATCATCAATAAGAAAAATGAGAGTACCCTTTTGAAGTAGACAGGGAGAGGAAATGCAATATAATTTTTCTGAATTTTTTGGTTTCGTCATTTGAAAGTTATTGAATTTTCATTCAGTGCAATTTTTTGAACAATGAAATTCCACAGTGACACAATTTAGTAAAAAATTAATAAAAAATTGAATTTTTTAATGAAACTCCACAAATCTCATATCATCAGAAACTAGATTTAGAGATGAATCTAATGGTACTTGGTCCAACATATAACATTTTGTTTTTCTAGGTGTTCCACACCTCCAAAGTTGTAGGTTCCTGAAAACTGCAGAATTTTCTGGGTTTTTCGTTAACCAGAAACTCTTGGCCGAGATAATGTCTCGGACGAGAAATTTATAAAACTCTCGACTGAGAGTTTAACCCACCTAAAGTTACATTTAACCGCACGGCCAAACTCTTGGCCGAAAGTTTAAAAAACTCTCGGATGAGAGTTTGCGCCCGAGAGTTTACCCGATGAAACTCTCGGTCGAAGAAATTAATTAATTTAAAAAGAATTAATTAATAGTTGTATATATATAATTTTTTTTTTAATTATTAGTTATTTAATATATTTATTTATTTAAAAATGTATTAATTAATAGTTATATGTTATATAATGTAATATAATCTAATATACTCTCTTTTTTTTACTTAATAATAAATTTCATTATGGTTTTTTTTGTTTTTTCGTTCATAAGTTTGGTAGTATATATATATATATATATATATATATATATATATATATATATATATATATATATATATTAACTTCATATTCACCAACATGTCCAAATACATTACCCCGATTGGGGAAGAGAATTGAACTTGTGAGAGTGCCATAACAACTAGCCTCATCACCATTTAACCAAGACTCCAAGGACAATAAATTTTAATATGTTAAATCTTGAATTAATAGCTATTTCAATACATTATTTATCAAGAATAGCTATAAATATTATAATTAATAAGCAAAATTAGAATGAATTAATTTTAATCTATTAAAAAACTGACCAAAAGAAGAGAAAAGGGGGGGTTAAGAGGAGGAGAATGAACAAGAGGGAGAACAGGGCGAGAAGAAAAAACATCAACTAAAAGTGAAGGGTAGGAATCCAACATTTCCTTGTTTTGATTTCTAAGGTTTCCCTTAACTTACCCTGGTGGAAATGGTTAATCCTCACAATAACTTTATCATCTTCAATAAAGCATTTTGTTTTGAACATGACATGTTATGATTTATTTAAATGTAATTTTCTTAATACAAAATATCTTCATCCACCTTAAATTAAAATAAAAAGTATTTTTTGTTAAAACCTTCCTATGTATTTTGTTTTGAACATGACATGTTATGCTTTATTTAGATATAATTTTCTTAATACAAAATATTAAAATTTTTAAATTTATTTGATGAAAAGACTTGGGAAATAAAAATAATGTGATTTTTTAAATTTGTTTTATTAGAATTAGTAGAAATTTTAAAGTTTATACTTATTTTAAGAGGTAGGAATATTAGTGAATTTTAATAATTTTTAAAATATTAATTATAAAATGTTTAGCAATATATTTATACACATATTTAATTTCAACTTCAAACTTTGATTTTTTTACAATAAAATATATTTCCTCTTTAAAATTTGGATAAATTATTATTTTTAAATAGAAATTAACAATTTTACTTTTTATTTTTTATACCCAAGGTGTCTCTTTTTGAAATTGGTGAGGCTAGACATTGTTTACTTTTTTCATCTCCATTTGACATTTGTTAGTGTGTTGTTACGACATGGGTCAACTTTAACTTAATTAAAAAAAACAATTACACATCTTAATGGACCATTTTGCTAAATACAAGTAGCTTATAAAAAAATGAATGTTATAAATAATAATGGGGAACTTATCATGGAAGAACATATTAGAATTGGAATATAATTTTTTAAATTTATTAAAAGCGAATGCAACCTAACAACTCAAATTAAATGGACCATTTTGCTAAATAATATTTTCTTATATATAAATGAATGTTATAAATAATAATGATGAACTTATCATGGAGGAACATATTAGAATTGAAATAATCTCAAATATCTAGAAAATTGGTGGGCGGGGAGTCATATGGCATGAATCTAATTTTTTAAATTTATTAAAAGTAAATGCAACCTAGCAAACTCTATAATACACTACAGCCCTTGATAAACATTCAGAATGAACATATGCTGAACATATTTCCTCGAGAATCAATCTAGACCCCTATTAAAAAAAATAAAAAATTCAACAGATCCTCATCCACCTTAAGTTGAAATAAAAAGCCTTTGACAATTAAATTATATTAACATATTTTTAAAGAATAGACATTTTCTTATATGATGAGAAATAAAAAAAAAAACATCATTAATTTTAAAAATTTAGAAATTAATTATTTAGATAATAGGTGGATGGTAAGGCTTAACCTCCATGAAATATTCTAAAATTTTCATAGTAGTATACACAAATCAATTATTGAGATTTATCTCTAAAATAGTTGTCGTTTTTATCTTTTTAATTAAATTAATTAATTAAAAAATGTTATATGAACAAGTATCATATGAAATGAGTTATGGTTTTTTGGGTATGTATTATTGACAAGCAATAGTAATGACCCATGATATTATAACAAAGCTTATTTACAAATCAAGAATCTCCACAATAAAGTAGGGATAAATATATTTAATTAATTTTTAATATTTAAATTAAAATTAAGTTTGTTATTTATTTATTTTTAATGTTTTTGAAAAAAAATAATAATAATAATGATAATTTAAATTTAAGATTATGGCTAAATTATATATTAAATTGATATATGATATTTTTCATTCAAAGTTTATAAAGGTATATATATTTTAATCTTCTTTGAATTTGAACCTATAAAATTTTACCAAAGAAACACACACATATTAAATTTCTCTCATTTATATTTATGCTTTTGTTAAATGGAATTTGAAATTTATAATTTCTCCATTCCACATACAAAACAAATATATGTAAAATAAACAATTCAATAATGTGAAAAAATTTCAAACTATAAATGCATATCATATATTTAGTAGGTACTCTTTCAAATCAAATTTTTTAAGATAACTCCCACACAAAATTGCTTTAACTAAATATATGTAAAATAAGCAATTCAATAATGTGAAAATTTTTCAAACTATAAATGCATATCATATACTTAATAGTTACTCCTTCAAATCAAAATTCTTAAGATAACTCCCACACAAAATTTATTTAACTAATTGTGATAAAGTCACCTTAAATCGTGTTCAACTTGAGATGTTATTGGCATTTTTTTGTTTAGGAATGACCATCCTTGACATAAATAATTTTTAACTATTGTTAACTTACAAGGTCATTTGTTATTGTGGGACCAGCACTAGCTGTTCAAAGACAACTTCCGTAATTACTTCTGGAAAGATGAGAAAGAAAGAAAATTTTAACATCCACAAGGCTAAAGATAGCCTACGAAACCTAATGTGCAAAATTTGAAAAAAAGTATGCACCTCAAGAGATTTAATCCTCTTCAAAATGAATCTATATTGGTTTTATATATGCATATAGTATGTGTAACTTTTCATTTTTAAAACTTTATTTTTGAGTGCATAAATGAATACAATGCTTTGAAAGTTTACTTGGACACTTGGATTGTGTAAACTACACCACATAATTTTTCATTCCAACAAATCTTTGCTAGACAACATTTAAATTTAAATTTAAAACCGGAATTAATGGCTCCAGGAAAATGGCTCTAAATTAATTTAAATTTTGTAAAAGGAGATAGCTAAAATTATAAAACAAACCCCCTTCTTTATGTTGATTGCATAATATCCTAGAATCTAAAGGTCACTTGAGTGAAAGATGCTCTATATTTAATATCATTATCAACACACATTGAATTTTGTCATTTCCTATGTGCAATTACATATTTTGTGCGCCACTGCCCACTAGGACCTATGGTAATGGTTCCCCTCATTACCTTGCTTGTTATATCTTGGATATAAAATGTATATAATATTTTGACATAGTGGTATGATTGGAAAAAAATGATTTAGTGAGGTGGTTAGAGCAACATCTGTCAGACAGGCATCGACGCAAGTGTGAGTCTATTGCAAGCCTAAACACATTTCTCACCTCCATCCTCAACCCTTTAGGTTGTTATCTTTCCTTTGCTGCAACATTTTTGTAGTAACATCATAGGCATGTTCAATTCATTCAGTGTATATTTACACCTTTAGGGGCAATTTATAGTATTTATTAAAGAGGAAAAGTAACTTTTATAAGAAATTTAGTCCCTAATATTTGGACAGCATAATATAAACTTCAAATCCCCTCAAGATTATAGTTACAATAAAGGATCCCAACCCACATCTTATAATTGAGTGTTCAACGTCAAACATAATTATAAGTCAAGAGTCAAATCCCTTATAACTAGTCTTTGTGTTGGATGGTTACCTGCCGAAATCAAATACTTCAAATAAAAAAAAAAAAAAAATCGAATGTTTTCCAATTCATTAAACAAATTAAAGCAATTCATTTGTTAAGATTTGCATTAACCACAAATCATATTATGAACAATTACTTGATATTAGAAATAAAAACAATATAATTGTGAATGTTGCTTACTAGGGGACTTAGAAGTATGTTGATTTATTAACAACATTGTTAAACAATTAAGATAATGTGTGTTATGTAGGAGGCCAAACTCAATGAGTTGAGAGACACTCTCCAACTTAATATGGAAGAGATGTTGTAATTTGATGTTATGTTATGTAAACATTTTGATTCAATCAAATTACATAAAAATAAAAATAAAATAATAAAATTATTAATTATTGATATTAATAATTAAACCAACTTAGATCGATTTTAACTCGGGATCTATCAAGCGTTGAAAGGGATCAAATCTCTCAAGGTGTTTGGTCGCCGTATTATTCTTTGGGAATTTTAGAGATTTTAACTTCAAATCCAAATGTTGAAACATGAGTTTCAATGTGACAACTCATCAATAATTGTTTAAAAAACTTGGATCAAAGTAAGTAAGTTGAATCAAGCAATAAAAAGTAATTACGAAAAATTAATGTAATAGTGTGCCATGATTCATGAGAAACATATGATTGGACGCTTTTACGTTTTTTAATCAATGATATTATAGGTATAATTACGAAAAATTAATGTAATAGTGTGCCATGATTCATGAGAAACATATGATTGGACGCTTTTTAATCAATGATATTATAGGTATTTTAAGAGATTTTAGGAGGGGAGATTTACACTTTAGTCGGATTCATGCGAGAAATTGACAATTTATAATTTTGTAGAAATTCAGCCTCCACCAGGGAGGGTTTGAATAAGATGTTAAAGCTGGCAATGCCTTAAATGGGAGCAAAAGCCTTCTTAGTAGAGAGATTTCTTGACGTCATTTGTTTTCAAAGCATAAATGTTGCAAAAATGACAGTGTCATATATCCCACCCACGAGATTTCAAATTACGCCACCCTGACATGAAGTCAAAATTAATCCAATCACATAAACATGCACAGAAACGACCATTAAAGGCAAAAAAATGCACAGAAAAGAATGAATGATTATATTAAGACCTAGGGATCCATTATCTACAAATACGAGGCAGAAAAGAATGAATGATCTAGGGATCCATTATCTACAAATACGAGGCAGCTTAAGGTAAGACTGCAAAAGCCTAGGGTTTCATATCCTAACGTTGTTATGGCTACGGTGAATTAAAAAGCCATTGAAATCAGATCGTGTGATGATGTTTCGTGGAGGACAAGTAGAAAACCATCAGTCTATGAGCCATGCTTCAAATGCGTTATTTCTTTCCAGCAACATGGATAATAATATATATAATAATTAAAAAAAAAAAAAAACTCCTACAAATTCAAATAGAAACATATCATCGTGTTCATACACATCGACCTAGGCTTATAAAACTTTACACATGCTCACGTGAATTCAAAATCACTCTTTTTGAATGATGTCTTGGTTAAACATATTTTGTTCGTTATATTATTTTTATAATGCATATTTAATATAATGTACTGCGAAATTTTTTTAATACTTAGATATTATTTTTCTTTGATATTTTGTAGGAGCTAATTATATATAGTTTAAAAGATATGTTTTTAGTTTTCATATATAACTAGCAATTGCATCAGATGTTGCAAAGGAAACACTGTAAGACATAAATTCGAGAAGCATTGAAGATAAAAATTAGTAAACAAAATGCTACTCAGTTGTCTTAAATCATAAGCAAAAGTTTCATGTGAGCTATAAAATCCTTGAAAGTGTTCATTGCGAGTAGCATATTTATGAAGTCATAAAAACAATGAGACAACCAAAATATGATGCTTCTTAGGTTTATTTGGAAACAAGAAGGTTGTTTAGTTAGATTGTGTTGTTTTAGTATGAAACTCATCACCTAAAAAATAAATCCTCACTATTATATATGCATCTAAAATGATACATTATGCCAAAGAGAGTGGGTACAGAGGTACCGCTCCCAACATAAGCAAAGGAAGCATGCCCTTTTTCACATCGACCTCTAGAAAAAAATATTTTAGAATATGGCTAAATGTAGTGGAGAGTGTACTATTTTCCCCCTGTATTATGTAGTAGAAAATGTACCATTTTTCTCCTGTATTTTGTTATCATTGTGCACTCTACAAGAAATTCATGGAGCTCTTTCATGTCTCACAAATGGTTACAACCTTTGGGATGTCTGGAATTGGTTACAATTGTATTGACCTTTTTGGATAACTTGAAATGCTACCAGTGCTGGCTTGAGTCTTTGTAATATTATTCTCTGTCAATTTTGAAGGATCTATAGTGTACTGATATCATCCAAAAATGTTGTGAATCAAATGTTGGATTCCAAAGAACAAATCAACAACTCCATCCTTCTGGTTGCATTGACCAAGATAAATACCGATGGGTACTTTACATGACATAAACGTTACAAATCCTCTAAAAGGGGACTCCCTTTTTGTGAGGTCTCTTAATGGGCTCAAAATATAAATGAAAATGTTAACATTCCACTTTTTAAACTCCCTTTGCCATGTATGGAGCATGCTTTTTGGGGAAATGATTAATGGTTTTCATGCTGGAAAGAAAGTACGATAAATTTGTAGGAAACTTGTAATCATGAGTGATTTTCCAGCTACAGGAGCATGAGCAATAATGCAACCTTCAACACAATCATTATGTGATGATGCCTCCATTTCATTTGGGATTAATGAACCATCAATTTTTCTCCACAGGAATTCAAATCCCCATTTTTGGTCAGCAGTCATTTTCTCATCCAACTCGAGAATTATTTTCGATACATAATTGGTCTTCTCAGACAAATCACGAGACTGGAAGGATGGGAATCCATATAAGGAATCCAAAATGGAAATTTCCATGTCTCTAGAAAAATTGTCCTTCTGCACAAGATAGCTTAATATGCTTATGCTTCTTCCCGAATTCCATATTCCCTGTACATTGAAAGGTACAAATGGAATATCAACGGATTTACTTCCGTCAAGTAAGTAGGTGTTGTTGTGTTTCTTGAGTCCTATGCCAATAAACCAATATAAGACTATCATCATAAACAAAATCATAAAACAAAGAGGATGATCAATCACAATCATCCAGAAATGCTATGAATCAAATGTTGGATTCCAAAGAACAAAGCACCATCCTTCTGGTTGCATTGCCCAAGATAAATATTGATGGGTACTTTACATGACATAGACATTACAGATCCTCTAAAAGGGGACTCCCTATTTGTAAAGTCTCTTAATGGGCTCAAAATATTAACGAAAATGTTAACATTTCACTTTTTAAACTCCCTTTTCCATGTATGGAGTATGATTTTTGGGGCAATGATTAATGATATGCATGCTGGAAAGAAAGTCAGATAACTTTGTAGGAAACTTATAATCATGAGTGATTTTCCTGTTGCAGGGGCATGAGAAATAATGCAACCTCCAACACGATCACTACGTGATGATACCTCCATTTCATCTAGGATTAATGAACCTGTTGGACTGTGACCGCACCCAAAGTGGAGAAGGAGAAAGGAAGGGAAATCTTGACTGTCAAAGAGCTTCAAAGGAATCATTCTACCTTTTAGTTCAGTAGAAAGGGGAAAGCGTGGCTGATAATGTGTAATGGCGAGGAAAATTCATTTACGCCCTCATTCATCTCATTTATCCTCTTTACCCTCATTTACCCTCTCTTACCCTTCATTTTTTCATTTTTAAAGTCTCGTGCTACATTTCTTTATTCGCAGCTCTGCCCCCCACTTTAGGCCACTTGATATATACATATAACATATATGGCATAGATCGCACTTTACTCCTTCCTTACCTTCCCGCATCGCAAGACCGCAAACTCATTCGTAACACCATTTGCCACTTATAACTCTGTCGGTGTGATATAAAGGGACCCACCTTCCCGCACAAGCCTTTATCGTAAACAATCCACTCCTTTCCATTCAAAACCTTTATCAACACTCAATAACATTTTCGCATTGCCAACCTCTCCACTCATTGCATTCCACACTCCGCAAAATATAACCTTTACCCTTTGATGTTTCCATGAATATCTTGCGGATTGTGGTCTGCAGGAAGGCCCATTTCCTTGCCACGTCACTTCCGCCTATCACATATGACTCACCGTAACTCTTAACATTTAACTCCCCGCACTTCACACTTCACAATACATAGCAGCTACCCTCTGCTTCTTGTAACTAAATGCTCTTGCTTGCAATTTGCGATATGCGAGAGGCCTCACCTTCATCCCACATCACCTTACCCACCACTACACTCTGCCCATCACATATCTTATCATTCACCTCCTGCTGGTTTATAACAAAAGCTTTTGATTCGCGATTTGCGATATGGATCTGGGCCCCACCTACGCACCACGCCATCAGTATCCCTTCCAAAACTTTTTTCCCTCTCTTTTCCGTGTTAATCATCCCGATAGCCTCACCATCACTTCCACAATCTCCCCTTCATCTCCAGCACAAGCATGGGATTTTGGCGGAAAAAAACAGGCACGGTTTATTCAGCTGATCCAGGAAGTCTCCACTAAAAAGAGAGGCATGCGCAACACAATTGTCCATTTAATTACGGTTAAAACAAGTCATGAGAATTAGAGAGTGGAATATTTCCGCAGCAGATGGAATCATGTGATGGAAATCCAACTGCCCAGTTGTTCACGTCTCCTCCTTGCCGCACCATTTGAGGATTCCAGGAATAGGCCTCCGTGGCCAACTATGCAGCTTGTTTTACTATTTTGATTATGATGTTTTGCTGGTGGAATCTCATTTTCACCTGATTCTTTTTTGATTTTCTGTTTATGGTAGTGATTTCCTGATGCACGCTCCACTAGTCAGTTAGGATATTTTGATTTCACATGTGTGGATTGGTCATGAGAATTTAATTCGATCATAAACCCCCAAAGGAACTCTATATGTAGAGGGTTCAGAGATGAAACAAAGGTTCTGAATTTGGAAGAATTTTGCTGTAGTTCTGTGTAATTGTGCTCTCTATGCTCTGAGATACATATTTGGGAGAGATGTTTTGAACTCAATATGATACAATGTTGTTTATTTGGATTCTATATGGGGCAATGAGTAGTATGTATCTGTTTCTCTTTGTTTATCAGTAATATCCTGTTTATGTGTGATCATGTTTCAATGTTCTATTGCTTTGATGATTCATGTAATGTAGTTGCCGGTGGTGTGCAATTTTATTCATGAATTTGTTTCTATATAATGCTCATGCATTAAGTTGGCTACATTCCCTTAATTTGCGATCCACGAATCTTTGTTTTTGTCCATATCTCATTCATATCTGCTTCCTCTGAATTCGCGGGAGACATATTCTTAATCCTCTTAAGCTTGTCTCTTGTGGGTTCCTTCTCCGATATTTCTCAATGCATCTGCATATTTCTAAAGCTTCTGCTCATTGTTTTATACTTGGCCCATTTTAAAGCCATCAAGCCTCACAACCTCCTGAGCCCTCTCACAGTATAGGGAATTCACATGAATCAGATTCAAATATATTCTCCACTCCTGAACCACCAAGACCATTACTTCTCTTAATTCATCTTCTGTCAGAGGCATCCATATAATTTTATAAATTTAACCTCTAATTGTTAAGATGTCCTAGGCACTGGTCCTTTGCAACTCAAGGCTGTCTCTAGGGGCTACAACATCTTTTTGGCGATGTTTCTAGGGAATGAATTAGAAAACCTTTCCCCTGGGATACGACATTATCTTCACCCTTCAATCAGGTGAGCACGAAGGGTTTATAGTTGCATAACCCCCACCTTGGTGACTCCACTATTATCAAATTTCAAATCAAGTGTAATCCTGGCTTACACCAGGCCTCATACCCGATCAGATACTTCTCAGCAGAGAACCCATTCTATATTTGATTATGAAACTATCATATTTAAAAGGATCTGGAGGGAGAAGCAGCCCAGCCAAGCTGACCTACCCTCATTTTCCCTAGAAGATTCACCTTCCTCTTCTCAGAAAGCTGACATCTAAGGCCCTGACTCCACAACCCGCGTACTTGATTATCCTCTAGAAACCTATATTGTAGCCAGTTCAACCATAAAATACAAAGCTAAATCTACTGATACATCTCTGCCTCCCTTGCATCCTACTCAAAGAAGTTACAACACTCCAAAGCTATTCATAGAGAAATATCCAAACCCCCACTTAGCATATACTTGTTATACCACAGCCAAATCATCCTCATAACTTACCACTACCACCCCCCATGGTTGTACCTAGTTTCCTCCTCAAAAAATATGATCCATTGGCTCTACCACAAGTACTGAATGATATGCCACAAGATTATCTAAAGCTCTTGCGTCAGTTCACCAGGGAAGATAGTACTTCCGCGTAGAGACATATTGAAAACTTTTGCGCATTTGCTGAAAATGTGAATGTAGAGCACTTAGATGTGGTGCTAAGGATTTTTGTCCAATCCTTGGATGGAGAGGCTCGAAATTTGTTCAAGTCTCTCGCTGATAACACAGTCACCTCTTAGGAAGAAATGGATAATTTCTTCACACTCAAATGGGGAGAAAAGAGGGATCATGGATACATTCTCATAGAGTTCAATGCTCTTACAAAGAGACACAATGAGGATGTAATGGAATTCATAAAGAGGTTCAATAAGCTCTATGATAATCTCCCTGCTAAAATAAAGCCGCCCTAAGAAGCTGTTAAGGTGGTCTTCGCAGGAGCTTTCGAACCGGAGTTTGGGTTCACCCTAAGTGAAAGAAAATCCACATATATGGATCAGATCCAGACTGATGCATTGGAGGTAGAAGCAAAATTTGCTTCTACTGGTAAATTCAAAGGGAAGACAGAGCATGAAGTCAGAAGAAAGAGCAGGGAGGATGCTTCTACTTCAAATCAGGAGAGGTAATCACAAGAATATAGAATGGAAGAAATGAATAAGTTGATCAAGAACATCTCAAATAAGTTGGTTAAGCTTGAATTGGAGGCCAATAATTCCCTTCCTCATTCCAACCAAATGATTCCAAACCGTGGGTTTAATCCCCAGTATCGGAAGCCCCCTCTACAACTGTTGCAATGTGAAAGGAAGGAACATTAAGACCACATTCAACCTCCTCTATACTTGGAAGGAGAGCTGGAGGAACAGAATGAGGAAGTCACAGACATCCAAGAGAATCAATTCCTCGCTTACTCCGATGATGAGGAAGGTAAAATCACCCTACAAAAAGAGTAAGAAGAGAAGGAAGTCCCTTTAGAAGACCATGTTATTGACAATTACTACAAGAAATTCGTGGATTTCATGCAATACAAAGTCCACAAGAAGTATGATCTCAGGTCCCCCAGGAAGAGAACCCGAATGCAAGAAAAAAATGAAGAGTCAAAATCAAGAGAACAGACCCCTCCTAGTTCTGCAAGGGGAAAAATCCATTAGAAGAGTCTCCCCCTCACAAAGTTGTTGCATCCACTTCCATGAAACAAGGCTATGATCCTCCCAAAAATGAGAATTCCATAGCTATACCCTTGAAATGGCTCAACCCCACTAAAGAGAAGTTCAAAGAAGTTATTACAGAGAAATCCACCATGGACTTTAACCTCCAGAAAGAATTAGAGAAAGTTAAGATCCTGGTTCCTCTGATCGAGCTCCTAAAACAACCTTCATACAAGGCCTAAGTGTCCCAATTCATGCTGCCCCATGGTGTAAGCCCTCTACCTGACAGCCTCAATATCCATGAAGAAAGACCCATGGTAGTTTTTGGACCCAATGTAGAAGAGTAGGACTCAGCCACTCCCCCATTATATGTGACTCTAGTTATACATGACCTATTATTACATAATTGCATGGTGGATTATAGGGCCTCACATAACCTGTTTGCATTGTCTGTCATGGAGCAGTTGGGATTGTAGATTACCAGGCCTTATAAAGACCTGTATTCTTTTGATTCCAAGAGAGTGAAATGCTTGGGCATGATAAAAGATCTGGTAGTAAACTTAGCCTAGATTTCGGCCAAAAGTGTGGTAATGAACATTGTTGTAGCTGACATCCCAGCTCGGTTTGGAATGTTGTTGTCTAGATCCTGGGGTTCCAATATTGGAGGATCAATAAAACTTAACCTCACCTACGCCACTATTCCAGTATTTGGTGGGGAGGAAAGAATATTATACTGATAATCCAGGTTTGTGAAGATGGTCACTAAAGCTGATTGTTCGACAAATTCTCTGGTATATGGTAAAGAGAGCAAATTCTCTTGTCTTATGTTGGAGGAGGATGAAAATTTCCTACAAGAAACGAAGGTCTGTCCTCTAATACAGAAGAATCCTATGAGCAGAGAGGAAACCAAGATATGGAACTTGCAGTTTGATGGAGCTTATTCACGAGAAGGAAACGAGGCCGAGGTACTATTGATATCACTAGAAGGATGCTTGGTTCCCCTCTCCTTTAAGTTGAAATTCGAAGCCACAAACAATGTGGATGAATATGAAGCCCTGTTGTTGGGGTTACAGACAACACGAAACATGAACATACATAACCTCAAGGTGTTTGGAGATTCAGAGCTTGTAGTGAGGCAAGTCAGGAGCCAATTCAAAACTAAACACCCACAGCTCAGAGCTTACAAGAATGAGGTATGGGATTTGGTTGAGAAATTATTTTTTTCTTTTAAAATTCAGTTCATGTTGAGGGATGAGAAAATAATGGCAGACTCACTAGCTGTTTCTACTAGTAATTTCTGCCCCTCGCAAAATCCTTTGCTCAGATATGAGGTTGAAATGCGATACTGCCCCTCCATTCTGGACAACGTGAAGCATTGGCAAGTCTTCGAAGATGAAGATCAGGTACAACGTTTTATGTAAATGGTGGATGAGTTCTCAAATATGGTGATCGACTCAGTCACCGAGGATTACAGTGAAGAGCCAAAAACCAAATGTGAAGAGAGATTGGATGGACACCGTGTTATGAAATTAAAGGGAAATGTCATTCCCAGGGGTCTCATGCCATTGGAGAGATTGTTTGACAAAAACAACATCCCAGTGAATCCTCGCAAAATGACCCTCGACAAGCCCATCAAGGATGTGAACATTAGGAAAGAGGAAGATCTGAAGGTAGTGAAGCTAGAAAAAGGGGTCCCTGAAGAATACCAAGATCGATACCTCACGCTGTTTCAATCATCTAAATATTTTTTCACCTGGTCATACCAAGACATGAAGTATTTTGACATTGACATTATACATCACAAGATACCACTCAAAGAGTACGCTAAGCCTCCTAAGTAGAAGCTGAGACATATCAATCCTCTCCTTCTCCCAGCTATTACAAAATAAATAAAGAAGCTACTACAGGAAAAGATCATTGTCCCTCTAAGGTACTATGAATGGGTGTCAAACCTGGTACCCGTGAGGAAGAAGAATGGCGAAATCAGGTTCTGTGTGGATTTCTGCAACCTGAACAGAGCTTCACTCAAAGACAACTAGCCCCTCCCGAAGATGGACCACATATTGCAAAAGGTGGTGGGATCCTCCCGCATGTCCATGATGGACAAATTCTCAGGATACAATCAAGTGGCAGTGATCCCGAAAGACCAAAAGAAGACAACGTTCACTATGCCTTGGGGAACTTTCATGTACGCCTGAATGCATTTTTGCCTGATAAATGTCGGGGCCACATTCCAACGTGCTATGGACATTGCTTTCATCAGAGAGCAGGATAAGTTCATGGTGATTTACCTGGATGAAATCACTGTTTTCTCGAAGAGTGACATTGAACACATTGAACTTCTTCAGTGAACCTTCGACAAATTTCGCAGGTATGGCCTATCCCTGAACCCTCAAAAATCCATGTTTTCCCTGGAAGAAGGAAAGTTACTAGGACATATAATAACTAAGGAGGGAGTGAAGATTGATCCAAAATAGGTAGAGGTGATAAACAAAATTTATCTACCAGGAAACAAAAATGAGGTACAAGTGTTCCTGGGGAGGATAAATTTCCTAAGAAGATTCATACCAAATTATGCCGAGATCGTCTGAAAAATCATTGAAATGCTAAAGAAGAACAGTGAAGTGAGTTGGACCCCTCAATCGAGGGATTCTTTTGACAGAATCAAGAAGGAATTTGCAGAAGCTCCAGTGCTGATAGGTACAGATTATGGGAAGCCCTTCATGATTTTCTCTTTTGCCTCTCCTCATACAATAGATGCAGTGCTGCTATAGAAGAATGAAAAAGGGCATGAACAACCTATCACGTTCTTCGGCCAAGTGCTACAGGATGCCGAAGTGAAATATAACATCATGGAAAAGCAAGCGTATGCTCTGGTCAAATATCTAAAGGCATTCCGGGTGTATGTGTTACAATCTGCCATAACAGCCTATGTTCCCACATCAGTAGTGAAGCATATCTTGGTGGAGGGTGACAGTGAAGGAAAAAGGGGCAAATGGATAGCTAAGATTAAGGAGTAAAATATGGAGATAAAGCCTACCAAACTCATTAAAGGCCAAGGGATGGAAAATATTTTGTTTGAATCCAAATGTCAAGCTCTGGGGATAAATTTGTCTATGACGAGAGGAGAAGCACAAGAGGATACATGTGCACATCAGGGCATAGAATATTCCAAAAAAAAGACACATGTGAAGTACCTTCTATCCTCATGGTATAAAGATATAGTGGAATATCTTTTAACACTGAGATTCCCTCCTAACTATGATAAGGCCAAGTACTGCACCTGGAGGCTGAGGTATCAAAAGTACATCATGGAAAATGGGTGACTATATTGGAAAGACTCGGTGAGGATCCTATTATTGTGTTTAACAGAGCACGAAGTTTACCAATTAATGACTTAGTTTCATGAAGGGATATGTGGTGGGCATTATAGTTGGTGATCCATTGCATACAAGATCATGAGGGCGGGTTTCTTTTGGCCTAAATTGTTTGGTGATATACATGCTCGTGTTAGGGCCTGTGAGAAGTGTTAAACGTTTTCCAAAAAGCAAAGGTATACACCTCTCCCATTGATCCTCGTACATGTTGAAGAACCTTTCAGACAGTGGGGAATCGACTTCATAGGATAGATTCACCTAACTTTCAGAAATCAGCATAGATGGATCCTCACCGCCACAGATTACTTCACTAAGTGGGTTGAAGTCGCGCCTGCAAGGAATGCCACCGATGGGGTAGTGATCAAGTTCCTGGAGGAGAACATAATAGATAGGTTTGGATTCCCTGCTAAAATCATCACCGATAATGCCCAGGCTTTCAATGTAATATTCCCAAATGGGAAAAGTAGGAATATAGTGCATTAAACTGGAAATAGCAGGGTAAATCAACACATCAATATTGGAGACCAATATGGAGCCATAACATTGTGTATAAGAACAACAAATCAATACAAAATGGTGAGGCATAAATCATATGAAATGAGGAAATAAGCCTCCCATAAAAAATCACTCCCAATTATGAGCTGCTGCTACAATACAAAATGTTGGAGAGCTGCTACAACGCAATAATATTAAGCATAACTACAGCTACAGATCATACAATGACATAAAAATACTGATATAGGCCACAATAAATGCTACACATACAGATCTAAGCACTAGATCAGCTTTCCAAGACAACCCAAGAGGGTTTTTGGAAAATGCACACAATGTGCCAATGTAAGTTGCAGCCCTAGGGTTGAAGGTATGCTGCAACAATATAAATGAGAAGATATGGCTGAAGCTGATGTAGAAACCTACAGCTCTTCTCCAATAGATCCTCTGGATGAAATAATGGCTCTTCCACTGAAGAAATCACCTACCAAAACATCCACTGCAACCACCCCTATAACTCCTCCCTAAAATAACGCAGGTCTGAACTGAAACTGCGCTGTAGGGGATAAATACTTTTTGGCTTGATGCCAAATATGTCAATAAAGCCCAAGGGGCTTCTTTACTGGCCTTCCAATGGGAAGAAACCTTCCTCCACTACAAAAATAGCTCTGAAGACACCCAATATAATCCTCCACTGTTGCACCCTGCAACACAATACAATACTCTGCAAAAAATGCGCTATAGAAATATGGAGCTTGGAATGATGCCGGATAGTGGAAAATGTAGTGCAATAGTATTCCAAGAGGCCTCTCAAGGAAAGAGGTGGGATTCCCAACCAGGAACACCCTGTGCTAAACAACACATGCAATCTTAGCTAAAAAATTGAAGAGAGCAACAAGTCTAAACAGACCATATCAAAATAATAATCTTAAACATAACCCCTTATGGCTGCCATCCTCTTCCTTATATAAGTGATGATCTTCCTCACCCTTTTCCCCACTCAATTAGGTCACTACTTCCATGCATTCAATCTCCCTCCAAAACTACGTCGTCCCACCATGAATGCCACTCCTCCATAACAACGTTGTTGATTTGGTCAAAGTTGACCCAATCTTCATGCTCTAGCCCCTTTTCACACCTAAGGGTCTTCAATCCAACTTTTTAGATGACCTCCATTCACAGTAGGAGTGTCTTTATTCCTACTAAGGAGATTTATGGGTCTCCATACCCTCTTATTCCTCTATCTAAGAGGAAAATCAAAATTTACTATTCCAATTAGTTGTGTGCTAATTTAGGAATATTATAGTCCTCCCCTCCCAAATGTTGCTTTTCCTCAAACAACTGCAAGGATAAAACTTAAGAGCCTCTCCTCTTCCTTATGTAGCATCATCATATGATAAGTTGCTCCAATGAACAATATGCCCTCTCATCAATTTGTCCCCAAGCTGCTCCTCCCAAGTGTATAGGCATGCCTTTGGTGAAAAATCCAAATGGATCTCATAATGAACAAGTGGAATATCCATGGAGGCAACTATATGTGGTCTAGAGGTATTCTTGAGGCATGGGATCAAAAAATGATTGGGAACCTTCCTTCCCATGTGAAGTTCCAAGCCCTAAGCTATCATCCACACAAAGTGAGTCACCCTCCAAAATGGTAACTCATGAAAAAGTTCTTCCACCTTTGGCTCCTGTAATGTAGGTGGGCTACATAACTCAACATGATAGACCAAATGGGCTACCCCACACTGTCTCTCCCTCCACTTATGAAAAGTGAAGAGCCGCTGCTGAAATTGGGCTGCAATACTGTTGCCCTCAAGATACAAAAGGACAACTGGATCTCCAAAGATCCCTTCTCTAGTCTCATGAATCTTGCTTGCCCAAACCTTCCCATACAAATTGAATAGCACATCATCACCATATGGTATCCAAATCAGAAAGATATTTAATATTATGTGAAATTTTGGATGGTACCAATGGTTTCTCTAGTGGATACAACGCAATTTTACCAACTGCTATTTTATAACATCATGTGGCAAGTTGTCTCCCAATAAGTTGCTTGTTGTGCATGTTTGCTCATCTACTATGAGGTAGTAAATGTCATTATATATCAGCTGAGCATAATAAGAATAACACCACATTTTCCCAAGGTCATGCAAAGAAGGGCTATCTTCATCATAAAAGTTGGTATTAGAATGACCATGAAACCCAAAGATAATCTTGCTCTCTTGTGGAGCAATGCACTGTACATAGATGGTGAGAAAATGAAAATACTTTATGAGATGGTCAATAAGTACAGAAATACATTCCTTGCCATCCATTCTGAGTACGCTGAAAGTGAGGTCCATGGATGAACCCTCCCATGAGAATCTCCTCTCAAAAGTCTGCAAAATGAAGGGATGCATACTCCCCTTGGAACGCTCCATCAATAGATACATACTCCCAAGTGACAGCACTATTGGCTTGGTGATAAGGCTATTGCCACTTCATGAATCCATTATTTGACATGCCATATGCTAAATTCATCCACCATCATGCTGCTATGTGTGGGATACTCCTTCCTATGTGGAAGTACCTCCCAATCCTTCAACGCTGAAGGGTAGCCTCTTTGCACTTTGATTGTGCCATCCCTTTCTCTTGAAACATCTTGCAAAGTATGGGAGAAATTCAGCCCATACTCTCCCAAGAGTAGCCAAAGAAACAAGAGCTCTTGCTACCTCCTCACACCTCCATCATACATATCATGATGTGAAAACATGATGATTGACATGAAGAATTCCATATCAACACAATGCACCCAAACTACTTGCTGCCATATGATGCAAGTGCCATGCTAAGTCCCATCCACCAACATATTCCTTGAAGTAGGATATGTCACATGCTGACCAAACTCTTTCAAGAGTAGCCAGCGCAGCCTTGCCTCTTGCTACCCTATGTCATAGATCTGCAAGTGGCTCTCCAACCTCTTGCTTATCAACATCACCCATCCAACCAATGGTGAGTGTCTAATATCATGCTCAAAATAGGTATCCCTCCAATGGAGAATACCATTCTCCCAATTCAATTCACTGTCTCTACACTTCATGGGATGTTGAAGTGCAACCTCCTGGAGATCTCCAAATGAATACCACTCATCAATGACCAAATTGATCCCATAAGGATCCAAATATATTGAAGGCAAAATCTTCTCATTGAGAAATGAAGTGCTCATCAAGAAAGATCCATCATAACAATGGAAGATAAGATGTCTCTCGTCAACCATCTTCCTATCCCCTGCTACACATGTAGAATGGTTGGGCCCCCAACTCATCATTGCTGCTCAATGACAACACTGTTGATCTCCATGATGGTGCATCTGTTTTCTTAAGATCATGCTCAATGCTGAACACATAGTTCTGCATTGCATTGTTTAGGAAAATACTTATCCTATCCTCCAAAAATCTACACTCCAACCCCAAGAGTTATGTGCAACTCAAAAATGAATAACTAGGATGACTGTATATCTCCTCCTTAAATAAATAAAGGGTCCTCAGTGTAATGATAGTCTGCTGCTCCAAATCAGCAATGTGCTTTGACCCTAGGTCATGCATTTTCCTTGATATCATGTTTCCATAATCCCCCATATGATGTGCTAAAATAATAGGAAATGGAAATATGTGCATACCTCGGTAAAGTTTGGGAACATCTTGTATTGATACAAGGGTTATTTCCTCTAGTGTGATGACTTTCCAAACTACTGATGATGGTGGCTACTCCTATATGGCTGCATCAGCGCTGGTATAAGTCTCCTCTTCCTCATGCATCTCCAGAATTGTCCATGGGACTCTATATGTCAAGAGATCAAGACCACTTTGCAAAGATGCAAGTGTTCCTTCTCCTGATGTAAGTTCTCCTGCAGCAAGTGGTGGTGGAAGTTTTTCTTCTTCTAGTTTTCTTATATCAAACTTCTTGATCAACCTTTGAGTAAAATCTGCATATGCAGTCACCCTCAAATGGCTGAACCACTAATTGTTTGCTTCACCCTCAAGGTTCAGCGCTACAATCTCAACAAATTCTCTTTCTACTACTATATGTAGTAGGAAGAATGAATCCAAATTCATTCCCCAAGCTCTTGCTATGCATGTGGATGACCCACCAAATGTAGACAATAGAAATCTATTGTTGCAAGGTCTTCTTTCTTCTTTGCGCTGAATGAACTGTGGGAGAGTTAGATTCTCCTTGAAAGTCTTTGGTTGAGATTTGTATTATGCAAGATACTCACTTAAAATCTCATGATCTAAGTGCCCTCCATCTCCATGCCTCTTTTCTTCTTCTTCAAAAGGAAAGGGCCTAGCATGCTTCTTTGGAGTTCTATGCAATACTGGTTCTTCTTTTTGCTGATAGGAAGTACATGGACCTTCCTCATCTTGAAACCCTCTAGGGGTCTCATTTCATCTCTCCTCTCTCATATGCTTGACCTCCTCGGAGAGGTTCTTCATAGATCTGAAAAGATGAGACAAAGCTCATTCCTTCCATCTTTGTAGGTCTCTTTTCTTCTTCTTATAGCATATTGGCTGAAACTCATAGGCTGAGCCAAGATTATGCTCTGATACCACTGTAATATTACCAAATGGGAAAAGCAGGAATATAGTGCATTAAACTGGAAATAACAGGGTAAATCAACATATCAATATTAGAGACCAATATGGAGCCATAACATTATGTAAAAGAACAACAAATCAGTACAAAATTGTGAGGCATAAATCATATGAAATGAGGAAACAAGCCTCCCATAAACAATCACTCCCAATTATGAGCTGCTGCTACAATAAAAAATGTTGGAGAGATGCTACAATGCAATCACATTAATCATAAATATAGTTGGAGATCATACAATGATATAAAAATACTGATATAGGCCACATTAGATACTACACATACATATTTAGGCACTAGATCCGCTTTTCAAGACAACCTAAGAGGGTTTCCGGAAAATGCACATAATGTGACAATGTAAGCTGCAACCCTAGGGCTGAAGGTATGCTGCAACAACACAAATGAGAAGATATGGCTGAAGCTGATGTAGAAACCTACAACTCTTCTCCAATAGATCCTTTGGATGAAAGAATGGCTCCTCCACTGAAGAAATCACCTCCCAAAACATCCACTACAACCACCCCTGCAACTCCTTCCTAAAATAACGTAGATCTGGATTGAAACCACATTGTAGAGGATAAATACTTCTTGGCATGATGCCAAATATGTCAATAAATCACAAGGGGCTTCTTTAATGGCCTGCCAATGGAAGGAAACCTTCCTCCACTACAAAAATAGCTCTGAAGACACCTAATATAATCCTCTACTACTACACCTTGCAACACAACACAATACTCTGTAGAAACTGCGATGTAGAACAAAGATGGAGCTTGGCCTGATGCCGGATAGTGGACAATGTAGTGAAATACTCTTCCAAGAGACCTCTCAAGGAAAGAGGTGGGATTCCCGACAAGGAACACCCTGTGCTAAACAACACATGCAATCTTAGCTAAACAGTTGAAGAGAGAAACAAGTCTAAACAGACCACATAAAAATAATAATCTCAAACATAACCCCATAAGGTTTCCATCCTCTTCCTTATATAAGTGATGAGCTTCCTCACCCTTGGCCCCACTCAATTAGGTCACTAATTCCATGCATTCAATCTCCCTATAAAACTGCGTCGTCCCACCATGAATGCTCCTCCTCCATAACAACGTTGTTGATTTGGTCAAAGTTGACCCAGTCTTCATGCTCCAGCCCCTTTTCACACCTAAGGGTCCTCAATCCAGATTTTTAGATGACCTTCATTCACACTAGGAGTGTCTTTAATCCTACTAAGGATATTTATGGGTCTCCATACCCTCTTATTCCTCTATCTAAGAGAAAAATCAAAATTTAATATTCCAATTAGTTGTGTGCTAATTTAGGAATATTACATTCAAATCGGCTAAGTTCATGAAATTCAGTCAGCACTATAATATCATTATGGGACACTCCACTACATATTACCCATAAGGGAATGGGTTGGCAGATTCATCTAATGAAAACCAAAAGAACTGGGACTCCCAGCTCAAGTTTTCACTCTGGGAAAAACACATCACCACTAAAAGTTCCACAAGGAATTCCCCTTATGAACTGGTGTATAACAGAGCTGCAGTCTTCCCTATTCAGCTTGCATTACTTGTGGCCCGATTCTTACAAGGGAGTGAGGAAGAGCCAAACTTCCTTATCAGAAGAATGAATCAATTGTTCGAGCTAAGTGAAACACGAGAACAGGTAAGCCTCAGACTATCAGAGTACCAGGAAAAGATGAAAGACTTATTTGATCAAAGAGCTAAAGACAGGGAAATCCAAGTAGGGGATTTGGTGCTGCGATGGGATGTCAGGCGGGTAGACAAAGGAAAACATGGGAATTTCAACCCCCTCTGGTTTGGTCCTTTCAGTATGGGAGAGGTCAAAGGAAACAATACTTTTGCGCTAGAGAACTTAGAAGGAGACATACTTGAGGTGCCCGTAAATGGGTAGTTCCTCAAGTTCTAATTTCATCACTAATGAGGGCTAATATAGCTCACTGTGTATATCATTCCACTGTCTATACTCCATTTTGTTTCCTCCACTGTTTTCATTTTCCATTTCATTTTCCATATCATTTTCCATTGTTCCCACTTTGTTTCATCCACTGTTAGCATTTTCCATATCATCTTCCATTTCGTATTCCATTCTGTGCCCACTTGAATTTTGGTATAAAATTTTTCCTAATCAGTAGGAATTTGCGACTCCATGTGTCCAATAAAGCACAAGCATCAGGTCTACAGGTTCTCAACGCACTAAGAACAACATTTTGTCCCCAGATGGAGCCAATGTTGGCTTGTGACCACACCCAAAGTGGAGAAGGAAAAAGGAAGGGAAATCCTGACTATCAAAGACCTTCAAAGGAATCATTTTGCCTTTCAGTTCAGTAGAAAGGGGAAAGCATGGCTGATAAGGTGCAATGGTGAGAAAAATTCATTTCTGCCCTCATTCATCTCATTTATCCTCTTTACCCTCATTTTTGTATAAAATATTAATAAATATAAAATTTATTTTAAATAGATCTGATTACCAATTAAGATGCATTTAGTAAACCAATATATTTAAATATATAAATACTTTTTAAATAAAATAATAAAACATTATTAAATCATATCGAACTTAAAATTCATAGGATTAAAGTTCACACATCACAAACTTACAAGTTTAAGATATATTATATGTAACTCTGAAATCTAAACCAATCTTTAACACATTTTAAAAATAATATATAATGCGACTAAACTTCACATCTCATAAGTTAGATATATATTTATAATGATATGATTTAAATATTGATATGGGTAAATGTTAGAAAAATTATATATGACAAAGCAATGAAACACATAAAATGTGCAGAAACACAAACACAGAAAACATATAAAACAAAAGAGACACAGATATACGTGGTTCACCCAATTTGGGCTACGTCCACCCCAAACAACCAATCCTTCCTTTATATTATCCAACAAGATAAAGAGACAGAACCTACAATAGATCTGCTGTAATATCCTCTACTCTCTCACACAGTCCACCTTTCTATTTCTCGCTCATAATACACATACAATACACAGCTGAAATACAATACCCTCATACAAAACGAGGGGTTTCCTTCTAGGGAAAAAACCCTACATTAAACATAACTTCTACTGTCAGATCATCTATCTAATGAACGACCCAGATTGACTACGAAATTACAATATTTTACAAGGCAATTTTACATCTATTTTTAGCTTCGGGGGCGCTACCCTTGAAACCCTCGTCAGGGGACTGCTAGCCCCCGAACCCCCTAGCCAGGGGGGAGATTGTCCCCCAAGACTCCCGCAGGGGGAAAAGTCCCCCCCCCCCTCTCCCCCCGCATCCCTCGCATGGAGGGGTGTACTGTCTTCTTGGGGTATACATCCGACTGAAACAAATACCTCTGAATTAGGATGAAAATCAGTCTCCACACCCAACAATAAAGAATGCATGGGTCCTACTTTCTCTGTCTATTCCCTTTAAAAAGGATGAAGGGTGGCTCCAATATTTCATTGATGTTTCTTGATTACGTATTTTCCGCTCGCAAGATTTCATATTTCAGATCCACTTTCAGATTTCAGATTCCATACTTCTTGATTTCAGATTTCATACTTCTTGATTTCAGATTTCATTCTTCTTGATTTCGGATCCTCTGGCATTAAGTCATGTAGAGAATGGAGGAGATAAAGCGGAGGCTTGTGGAATCCAGAGTTATCCCACGTGTTCTCGACGATTTCAATCCTCATACGTGGATCATTCTATTATACAACGATACATGAATGATGAAGTATCCCTTGATGAAGTGCAACACCAAACTATTTATGTTGAACACGATACCACTAGTTCTGATGTAGAGTTACACGAAACCTCCACGCACCCGTGTTTAGTAGCATCGATAAGTTTACTTCCCAATTTAATCAATATGTTACTAAATATATTTCTTTATTTATTTGTATTCCTTCAAATTGAAAGTCATATTATTAATTTTTTCATATCTGATGAGTGATCCTGACGCTCCTAGAGGAAAATATCTGCACTTGCATGTTATAATCCGGCTGAACTCACAAAAAAATTTCGATAAAATGGCATACACAATCCATTAATTAATTTCATAATAACATTTCTAGTCGCTAAGTTGTGCATGTTAAGTGTGCAATTCATTTCCGCCAGAAATGATTTAGGTATCATGATTGCGTTCCTTTTTTTAAACCTTGAAATTTACCGACACATAGTTGTAATGCCAACTCTGACGAATATGTTTGTTTCTTTGTGTGAAATATAGGTGTTTGTCTGAACGTCCTGGTTTCCTAGGAAACTCCTGATCCCCATCCCACCCAACACTTTGGGTTCCAAGGATCAGCAACCCAGCTAACCCCGCTGATGGGAAAATTCAATGAGGTAGCATCCCACACCCATAAAACCCATATAGAATTTGACACACTGTATTCCTCCTGTGCTACATCTCAAAAGGGAGGTTATGCTGATGAAAAATAAAAAAACATAAATATTCTATTGATGCCTAAAAGTTAATTTGTACATTTTATTATCTTGGATCTATAATGTCAATAAATATATATTTAGACTTGTGAATGACCGATAACTCTTACCATCATCTCAAAACCCTAGTTCATCACGTTTTGCATGAACATCCAGTTGTTTCCAACTGCTTATTTGCTGCCTTCACTACAGCTACGCAATTTTGTGTAACTTCACAACAGAACATTTAATGTAACTATCAGTAAAAAAAACTGCAACCAGTCATTCACTATAAATCACATAAAGAAAATTCAATGCAAGCACCTGCCAACCACACATGAGAAATTGCAACGTGTGCAGAAGTAGAATATAGGTCACACAATGCATAACAAGAAAAAACTAATAAAAATGTAAATGACCTAAACCAGGCATTGTTGACCAGAGAACCTAAGTACTCTTGAAAGGAATGAAAATGATTAATTCACTATAGCATCTTCTCTACAATTGAAGCAGTAAGCTCCTGAAATTGAAACCGCTAGTGAAACCCTTTAGAGCTTCGTTCCGCTTCAATGAATCAGGTTTGAATGGTGGTTCTCTGCTCTTCCTTGGAATTAGAAACGAGTATGCAGAGGTACCTGAAATCGAAATAGTTGAATTCTTGAAAATTATCCCCTTGATAGAGGCCAGTGCTGCAGGACGCAAGGAAGCCATGGCAGGCATCTGCCAGAGTCGAGGCCAGTGCTGTGGGACGCACTAGCCATGGTATGCACCTGCTAGAGTCATTTGTGCGAATGGAAAACTAATTTCAAATCCTCGAGCGAGTCGCAACTGTCACGGTTGCCGTTATATTCAAATCAACAATTAATTAAGACTCAACCATCTAACACAAGATCTAATGGCACATATTATGACAAAAATGCAGCTAGGGGATTTTTTTTCAAAGAGGGACACCTTCCAGCGTAATTATTATGATAATATCATTTTTTTTTGTATATTATAAATATATAAAAAGACAATGTTGTTGGGAGGAGGAGTTATAAGATTGAAATATTTGATGGTTTGTTGATGGATTAGTGGTATAGTATATTTCGATTTTTTTTTAATGGTTGAACTCTTTGGAAATTTTTGGTGGATGCCTTTTTGTTAATTGGATAATTTGGAAGGTGAGAAATGGGAGAAAATTGAATATAGGGGAAGAACCCTATTTAGGAGTGGATAGAGAATTTTTCCTTAGAGAATACTATTAGATTCCTTCATGAAACATGAGTTTATTTCCTTGTAGATGAAAAATCCACAAGGCATACGAAAATTGGGTCATAGAGGCTAGATATTAGAATCCTGTCTAGGATTAAGACGAAAGAAGGCTTTCAAATAACAATTTTTTTTTGGTGAATTATGCTCCAATCATATAAGGTTATTGGATGAAGATGAGGATTCTCTATGTTGGTCTAAAAATCCCAACACTATAATTTATTGCCAAACTTTATTACAAGGCCCATATTGAATCACGATTCACAAGAAAAAAAGTATGGTGGTGGGAGCATGTTTGGAAATTACATGGTCCTCTAAAATGTATGATTGTCTTATGTTTACCCTTAAGAAATAAATTGTTTATATTGGATAATGGAGTTAAAAGAGGATGGGTAAGTCCCAATATATGCGCACTCTGTAAACTAAATCAGTCTCTCATTTGTTTGTGTCTCATCCTTATGCAACATAGATATGGATGAAAATAGTTTCTCCTCTATCTCCAAGTGTTGTGTGGAATAAATTGAATATAGAGGAATGTGTTCAAACATGGTTGTAGGATGTTAGAGCATGTGTTTCTTGCC
Organism: Pinus albicaulis; assembly: GCA_034641835.2. Classification (NCBI taxonomy): domain Eukaryota; kingdom Viridiplantae; phylum Streptophyta; class Pinopsida; order Pinales; family Pinaceae; genus Pinus; species Pinus albicaulis. The sequence continues at coordinate 299,964,330 of CM076574.1, forward strand.
CATGTTTTATGGTCTATCCAATTTAGTGGACCAGAATTTTGTATGCCAAGACAAGGAAATTCCTAAAAAAGTTATAATAGGATTTGTAGAAAACTTTACTAAGGATTGCTAGTTAAAGCCAAGAAAAAAAGACCAAGTTTAGTCATGCCATGAATTTCGATATTTCATGAAGATTTTTTTTGATGGAGCAAGGCAGATCCACCTAGATGTGGCATAGGCGTGACATTTTTCAAAAATAAAAATAACTTTTCCCATATTTGGTATACTCCCAGAAAGGACACAAATATCAAATAAGAAATTTCTGCTTTATGAACTCTTCTTTATTTTGCAAACAAGAATGGAATAAATAAATTACAGGGGATTAAAAAACAATGATTGATTGAGATTGCAAAATAATTGTTGTTGAAAATACTCATTTCGACCCTTTTTTGTTGAGTATCCAAAACGTCATTCAATCTTTTGAAAGGTTCTCTTTCAGACATGTATATAAAGAAATCAACCTGAAAGTAGATGGTCTATCAAAGGAGGTTCTGTCTTTACACCTAAGTACCTTTGGCTTTTATAGATTTTGGGAAGGAAAAGAATTTAATGTCATAGAGTTTCACTTATAATTTTTTCTTATGTCATGGAGTATTGTAAGTTAGTTTTGTTATGATTATGATCTTATGATCCTATTTCAAGAAAGGAAAGATGATATATGGAATTTATCAATACAAATAACACTATAAATTACATATGTTAAAAATTTATTAAGCAATCAAATAATATTAAATTCTAGAATGTAATGGGAGGAATCAATTTTGTCAAAATTTTACATTATCAATCTTGTCTATGATTAGATTACGAGGTCGATCTAGGGATCCATTATCTACAAAAGATTTAAGAGGTTCATCCGAATATGAGGCAACTTAAGGTAAGACTACAAAAGCCTAGGGTTTTGTATCCTAACGTTGTTATGGCTACGGTGAATTAAAAAGCCATTGAAATCAGAATGTGTGATGATGTTTTGTGGAGGACAAGTAGAAAACCATCAGTCTATGAGCCATGCTTCAGACAATAAGATGTATGAAGACGACATCACCTTACAACAATTTGTCCATATTTCGCATGGTATATTTGATTTTTTCTCTCGATAAATGTGATTTGATGCCATCTTAGATTAGAAAGCTTTGTTCGCCTCTCTCCCCAGTCCTTGATCATTTCAAACTTTCACCCTGGTATTCTGAGGAGTGCTCTGCAAGGATAGCAAAGTGTACTTCTCAGTGCTCATTGTGCATTATATGAATTAAACACAACTGCAAATGCATGATTTGACAACGAAAATTATGATTGTGAAATAAGACTCAATCCTGGTGAACCAATCACAATGAAAATAAATATAATTAAAAAATTTTAATATTTTTTTTTTTTGTGGTAATGTCAACTTTGCAGATTGTTTGTTTAATTTTTGATCAACATTAAAAACATTAAATTCATTATAGATTCAATGCATTATATGCGTTATATCCTTCCAACGACATGGATAATAATATATATAATAATAAAAAAAAGAAAGATGAGATGTGTTCATACACATGGACCTAGGCTTATAAAAATTTACACATGCTCACCGTGAATTCAAAATCACCCCTTTTGAATGATGTCTTAGTTAAACATATTTTGTTCGTGATATTATTTTTATTGAATCACGATTCACAAGAAAAAAGAATGGTGGTTGGAGCCCGTTTGGAAATTACATGGTCCTCTAAAATGTAAAATTGTCTTATGTTTACCCTTAAGCAATAAATTGCTTATATTGGATAATGGAGTTAAAAGAGGATGGGTAAGTCCCAATATATGCGCCCTCTATAAACTAATTACGAAATCAGTCTCTCATTTGTTTGTGTCATCCTTATGCAACATAGGTATGGATGCAAATAGTTCCTACTCTATCAAGTGTTGTGTGGAATAAATTGATTATAGAAAAATGTGTTCAAATGTGGTTGTAGGATGTTAGAGCATGTGCTTCTTGCCCATGTTTTATGGTCTATCCAATTCAGTGGACCATAATTTTGTATGTCAGGACAAGGAAATTCCTCCAAAGGTTACAATAGGATTTGTAGAAAAGTTTATTAAGGATTGTTAGTTAAAACCAAGAAAAAAAGGCCAAGTTTAGTCCTGTCATGAATTTCGATATTCCATGAATTTTTTTTTTATGGAGAAAGGCAAGGGGATACATAGGTATGATAATTTTCAAAAATAAAAATAAAATTTCCCATATTTGGTATAGTTCGAGAAAGGACACAAATATCAAAGAAGAAATTTCTAGTTTATGAACTCTTCTTTATTTTGCAAACAATAATGGAATAAATAAATTACAAGTGATGATTGATTGAGCTTGCGAAAGAATTGTTGTTGAAAATACTCATCTCGACACACTTTTGTTGCTAGGTATTCAAAATGTCATTCAATCTTTTGAAAGGTTCTGTCTAGAGAACTCAACCTAAAAGTAGATAGTCTATCAAAGGAGGTTCTGTCTTTACACATAAGTACCTTTGGCTTTTACAGATTTTGGGATGGAAAAGAATTTAAAGTCACGGAGTTTCACTTATAAAATTTTCTTTTGTCATAGAGTATTGTAAGTTAATTTTGTTATGATTATGATCTTATGATCCTATTTCAAGAAAAGAAAGATGATATATGGACTTTATCAATACAAATAACACTATAAATCACATGTTAAATGTTTATTGAGCAATTTAAACAATATTAAATTCTAGAATGCAATGTAGTGGGAAGAATCAAACTTGTCAAAATTTTCCTTTAATTAATTTCTCATAATAAAAACATATATAATCATATATGATTATAAATATTTTTCATTTATATATATATATAAAAGAATATAAGTGCATTTAGTGCATTTTTAAAGTTAAACACATACATATTTAAAAAATATGAAATTCATATATATATAAAAGTATAAGTTTATAATGTCTCTTTTTATATTAAAATTCATTTGTGTGATGAAATGTTAAAATTTTCAACTCCCATTGAAAAAAAATACTAATATGTAATTTAATAAAAATTCATATATATATATATATATGGGTAGATTCATATAAAGAGATCACATCACACTGATTTATTAGCAGATCCTAACCCTAAGGGCGTCAAGAAGATTTGACCCCATGGCCTCCCATTAATGAGATGCTTTAACGACAAGAACTCAACCAATTGAACTAACCCGCGGGGTTATCAAATGATAACGAGAGTTATGAATACTATTTACAAATAACAATGAGAGTTATGAATACTAAGAAAAATGATGATTAATTTCTTTAATTTAAAAATAGCTACAATTAACACACATCATAAATTAGATAATTAATGTAATAGGACTATAGAATGCATTAGAAAAATATCACTTAGCGGAGTACCACCATATGGCTCATTGTCTCTCTAGGATCGATAATCTTCTCACTCAAGGTAAAGGACCTTTCTTACCAGGAGATCCCTTGACACCCATAGATGTCTCCAATTTTTTTTAATTGCTATGATTTATACTACTGGTTGCTTATTTTGTTGGATGAAACACTCCTATTTTTGTATGGTCTTTGGTTATTATGTGGACTTGTTAGTTGTATCAAGGTTTTGGGCTTGTTCTACAAGCAATGTCAGTTATTTCTATGATGGTCTTTAGGTCAATCCTCCTACCTATACTGTCAATTTTGGCTCTAAGAAACTCTTCTTCTGTTGCTAGTCTAATTGCCTAATAACAGGCTATGGCAAGAAATTATCTAAGTATACGTTGTTTTCTAAGCTAATCAATAGAATTTTGAATTTAAAAAAAAACAAATTATCTAGATGTACGTTGTTTTTTAAGCTAATCCATGAAAATGTTAGTGTAAAAATATATCCTTACGTTATTGTAGATCTACTTTAAAACACTTAACTTATGAATGCATTACATTGAAAAAAGTAAGGCTATATGAAAATATAGATATATAACATAATATTTATAATATAGGCATAGCTTGCAAAATCATATACATTCACTCATGGTCATTAAAATATAAAATAAATTGATGTATGTTAAAATATATGTTTATAATATTTATAATATATGTTTTAGCCTTGATGGGTAGCTTAGTTGGTTGAAGCCCTTCTTGCCAAGTTTTTGATCCTCTATCATGAGGTGCGAGTTCAATTCTCCTTGGATCCATTAGGGTTACGCTTCGTCTGTTGAATCATCTGGGCATGTGGCCCCTTTGGGTGGGCCTGCCTAGGGGTCATTACAAGAAAAGAAAAGAAAGAAGAAGATAAAATAAAATAAGAAAAATGAAACATGAGTTCAACACTCCCTTAGAATATATTGGTCAATTTGCAAAATTATAACACATGGAAATGTGATGAGAGGGAAATAACATGGATTTGGAATAGGTAAGGGTAAAATACCATGTTGCAACCACAAGGTACATCATAACCCATCATTATAATTATGAAATATAATTATTATTTTCATAGAATCACTTTCCTTTTTTTTTCTTTTTCTTTTCAAACTAGGTTGAGTCTAGATCGAGGTCAACTCCAATGTTGGATGGAAGAACGATTTCTCCATCGATAAGATGTTATTGCCAACATTGTGTAAAATTTAAACGAACTTAAATGCCTCTTAAGATAGTTTAATTTCCCAAAAATAATTCTTATCCTCAACCCTTTCTCATAAAAGCACTTTATTATTATAAACTTTTAATATCCTCAAACTTCTTTACCAATGAAGATAAATTATTTATAATTTTTTATCATTATAAAAAATTATATATATATATATAAATAAAGTATATACAGTAAAATAAGGCAATGTAAGAAAGTGACAAGGTCATGCATAACTTTACAAAGATGTCAAAATACAAAGAAAATACAAGAGATTGACATTAAAAAGCCCTTTAGGTCATGGGACACTCAAACGTTGCTACTTGAGGCATAAGTAGTGGCCATAAATTCTAATGCGAGATATCGTGAAATAAGTTTTTATTAATAATCATGTCCATAGATAAGTTGGTTTTCAAATTGTGTAATTATCCATGGTGTGGTGCTTTTCAATTTGGTATGGTTTGTTTTTTTTTAAATAAGGATAGTTTCTAATCATTGTTATAATGTTTGTGCAATGCTATTTTTTTTATTAAAACAATAAATTTAATAAATAAATATTAGTAATTTTTCAAATTATTAATATAAAGTTGTTATATATATATAGTTTTTTTATAAATATAAAATAATTTTATATTGAACTAAAATAACTATTTAATTTAGTGGTAAATGTTTTTTGGAAATCTTTATTATTTATGTGGTATAAAGATTTGTCTAAAGTTTTGAGTGAATATTGCACTTAATTTTAAGGCCAAAAAATTTAATAATATATTTTTTTTCTTTATATATAAAAATAAAGAAATAATACTCTATTTAAAATATGTAATTGTAGCAAAAATTTCTTCCAAATTAAATATAAGCAAAATTATTTGCAAAATCACTTAACACAATTACAATAAAAACTCATAACATACTTCCCTTTTTACCTCTAATTATCAAATGAGACTATACAATTTTTAAAAATCTTTCTCTAAAATCTAAACACTATACCATTTTAATACAAAATTAAATTTGAAATATCTCTCTTTATATTGATATAATCAAATTAAATTTGAAATATCTCTCTTTATATTGATATAATCAAAATTATAATAAGCATCTTGTTAATACTAATGAAAATATAATTTAGATATATGAAAAGTTTAAATTAAAAAGAATAATGATTCTTAAAATAATGGAACAAATCAAACTAACTATTATATAATCATCAATGGATAGTTAAACCGAACTAATAATTAAATAACCAAATTGATAGTTGTATGATAAATTTATATTTTTACTTGATAAATTTATAAATTTTACTTGAAATTAATATAGATTTATTCTAATATATATATATATATATATATAATTATTTTTAATAAAAATTTAAAATAAAATTGACTTATTAAAAATATGTTTAATAAATTTAAGATAAAATTTTATAATTTTAATTTTTTATTAAGTATAAACATAAAATTTTTAACAAAATTGATAATTTTCATTATTTAAAATATGATTTTGAATATATAATTTAAATAATATAATTTTGAATTTATAATTAAATTTGACTTCATCTTTACAAATTTAATAACTTAAATATATCATTCTAATACTTTTAATCGAAACTCATATAAAAGAAAACAAAAATATTGAAATAATAAATATAAAATAAATTACAGTTACGTTACCCAAAGTGCACTTCTTTGCACAATATTGGGGCTTTAACCTTCATTATTTTAAACTCCATTGTCCATACCTCTAAACTCCATTGGCAATGTGATGAGTGCATGGAGGGAAGAGAAACATTCATGACCCATATCCCAAGGCATATTCAATGTTATGGTCTTAACTCTAGTTAGCATTTCCACAAAATTTCCGTTTCTCAACCTTCGACTGACAGAGTACATCTCGATATGAAAGGTTTTTAAATAGTTATCGTAGTAAATCAATTATCTTGAATTTGGAGTTCTTAATATTTGAGAATATGTATTAAATTTAACTGACTCTAGTTTGATTTTAGAAGAGTCAACGTAGCTATGGTTTAACATGTGCAACTTTACCTAGGTTGAATTTTATGAGGAATGCAATTCGATTGTAGTAGGTTGGGAACAATAAATCCCCTACTTTACAGAAAGTGGTTGTTAGGGTCTTCAAAAAGCTAGCAGGCAAATATATATATATATATATATATATATATATATAATGAGTTACCATTCACTAATGACCATCAAAAGATATCATGGCACTCCGTAATTGAAAATTTGTATTAAATATTGAAATGATTGTGTATAACACAACATATTTACATTTTTTGCAAAATTATATTTTAATTTTAAAATACATGGGTTGGAAAGATAAGTCAAGTCAAGTCTATTGTTTTCCATTTATTTATATCATTCTTCTGAAACACAAGAGTGGATGATTTTAGATAGGTCTCAATTATATATATGCGAGAAGGCGCCCTTCATAAAACAAAATTCACATAACATCACTAAATAGCTATGATTTATTTGATAAGAGTTTGAGTCTCCCATTGTTTTTATTGATTAATTTGGTCATTTTGTTCAAAAATTGCATTTGATGCCTCAGAATAGATTTTTTCTAAAGTTTTACTCGCTAGGTTCTTTTGCTAGACCACTTCTTCCAATTGCATTGTGATATTGTCCAATTAATCCTTCAAATGATGAAGCTTTTGCAGGAGGTCAAGCATAATTTCCATAGCCACCATAAGATTGGATGACAATTGATTTATTTTTAAATTAATATGAAGAAGATCATGTTGTTTCCAATTGAAATTCTCCTCTACCCATCTATCATCCCTCATTATAGACATATTTTTCTTTCACATAGTATGAATTTTCAGAGTAGTGGAAGGAAGTTCTCCCAAATACCATCCCCACTCAGAGGGGAGATTGACTGCAAACTCACAATTCCATAGGTTGTTGGTTATTTCCTCGAGTAAATCCAATGACCCCCCTGTTTAAATATACCAACTGAGCAAATCCTCCCAGAAATCCCAACAAGGGACATAACTTCTTATTACGATTCTAGATATAGACTGGCCAATAAAAAACCCAAGATGAACTTATCAACCACAATATCCACTTAAAAGTCATCTTTCCCACACATAGAGGAAAAGGCGTAGAGCATTTCCCACTACTTCCCAAAATAGGAGGGGAACACACACAAATTCCCTGACTTAGATGCTTACTCAGGACAATAAGAGAAAAGGTTGTACTGCAACTCGAACAGACTACAAGAGAAAATCCTTCAAGTAGCAAACATAAAGACTACCAACACATAAGCAATCCTTTCAACACTTTTTTAGGATTGAGCCTTCACCCCAACAAGATATATCACTCAGACAACATAAACATTTGACACTAAGAAAAGTTCCTCCCATATATAAAATTTCTAAAATTAATTCTTCAAAAGCATAATTAAAACAAAGCACATGCTAACAACCATCATCAAGGCTCATATAACACCATCTCTGGAGAATTACAACGTTCCATATATTATCCCATATCCTCCAGTGAGTGAGAAATAAAAAATAGACTAATTGTGAAGACACCTATATTCTAGAGGGCACAATTAAATCTCCACAGAGTGTTCCAAACATTGACCATGCCACCAAAATATGTAATTGTTCCCACATATAAATAGCCCATTGCTCAAAGCTTCATTTCAAGTTGATTAACTAACTCCTTGGAATGCAATGATTCCACCTAGTGGAATTGAAGGACCAATGAAATCTCCAACATGGATAATTATCTCCCTGAAGCTTCCAGTACATGAGAAACCATCGGATTCTTGAGACAACAAGCCAAGTTTCATTACACCATGTTGTTCCCTCTCCTTTGGAAACTAACCCCCTTCTATTGAATGTCCTTTCCATTTTGTCTTTTGCAGGATTTTCCTTCAATCCTATCACATCAAAGCATGTTCTATGCATGCGAGAACCTCTCTCCACTATAAAACATCCATGTTGAAAAGATCGGTTGTATAGGTCTTGAACTTCCCTTATTGAAATGACAAAAGCTTTGAATGGAGTGATGACATGGCTTCCTTTGGGCTCGAAGGGAGGAGGCCACCATATATTTTTTTCTTGGCTCATTACACCATGACTAAAGGAGGGGAGCATAGCTTCTATCTCCTTGTCACATTACTTCCCCAATTTTTAATTTGACTCCTAATTTTTCTAACAATTCCTCTTTAGCATTGTTATACCTCAAGAGATTAAAGCACTACTTCCTAGGAATGTTGCTATACAAATTCTATAGATTTTTTTTAACAAATATAGATCCATCTTAACAATGGGATCAACGAGAGGGATCAAGTCTCTAGCGATGCAAACCTCTTTCAAGTTTTGCACTATAAAAGAGGCATGCATTTTTGAATATATATATATATGAAATTTTGAATGCATAAATGGATTCAACACCTTGAAAATAACTTAGGTACTTTAATTGTGTAGAAAAAATTTAATTTGTAATTACGATTTTATTTTTTTTACCGAATTTCATACAAAATTGACCCAAAAAATATGTGTGAAGTAGGGCCAAAATGTAGAATAAGGAGACCATTTGAAATGTTTTAAAATTATTTTGTTTTTTTCCAATTTTTTTATATAATATATACATAGTTGACATTGAAATAGTTTATTTAACATGAGCATTGAGATATTATATTTATGGATCACATTATCCTTATTAAAATGTTATTTTTATCATTAATATAGTTTTAAGTACATGTTAATATGGCTTAACCTTATATATTGAGATATTTTATCTTTACCCACATTAAATATATTCTTATTCTTATTCTTATTCTTATTATAAATGTCACATATTAATTTATATTAAGAATTGAATAAATTACAAGTTTCCCTCTTATTACTCTTGTTAGGAAGAATTGATTGATTGATTTATTTTCATTTACTATTTCTCTTTGGACATTGAAATATTTTATTATGATAACATTAAACTATATATTTTTTTAAATTCTCTCTATATAGGAATCTATGGAATTAATATGGATATCTAAATAATATTCAAATAAATGTGAATGTGAAGAACTTTTGTCTACTGGATTTGCTTTCAACAAATATTTTTCCTTTCTTTTAAAATAATGTGAATAAAAAATCAGCTAAGAGTTTGAAAGATGAAAGAAAAATAAAATATGACCAAGTCATCAAAGGAATTTAAAACATTGTTGTGTTAATATCAAACGAGGTTGTAAAGCATCATCACATGAAAATCCATTGATATATCATCACATAAATTCACAAATGCAAGATGACACTTGAATAGTTCTTCGTGTAAAAAATTAATAATAACTTGTCATTGTGACAAGTTTAAAAATTTCTAAAACTATTAGATAAACCATAATTAAATTACATTATTTTTTTACAAATTCGTGACTTTTTTTTTTGACCTAAAATTTCATAAAAGTTTTTAGAAAAATAGAGAAAACATAATGAGAGTTAGATTAATGTAGTTTATGAGCGTACTTACAAAAACTTATTAGAAAGAAATATGAGAAAAAAAATATGAAAGAGAAATTAAAATTGATCAATTTAAAAAATTCCCCAGCCAAGAAAAACTCTAGCATTAAAAACACAAGAGTACAATAAGAGTCTCTTCCAATGTGCTTGGCATCTCCTTATAGTATTCACTTTATCATCTTCGGGCTGCTATATGGGTTTTCAATAAATTTGTATAAAACAGTAAAATTCTTTAGATAAATGTAAAATTATATATTTATCTTTCGAACTCAATGACACTTTAGAAGTCCATAAATTTCTTTTAATAAACTTTTTTTTTTTTTTAAGTAAATCATTGCCAAGTTTGAAATAGTCACAACTATGTTTTTATTTTTTAGTTATGATAACTATAGTTTTAGCCATGGAAATCTCTCCTAATGTGTTCTTTACTTCCCTAGGTTTCCATCAAACTCTTGTTTCTCAAAATTAGACATCAGGGACTAAAGTTATGGCCTCAGGAATATGGTGACTCAACAACTGAAACGATTTGCACAAAGTGGCTCAACAATTGTTGATATGCTCCATCTTGGCCTTTTGGATTATAAATACTCCTTACTCATCCTACATGCATTATGGGATGAATTTACAATGATTTATAAAGAAATGAGCTCCTTGTATTCTTTTGTGCGAGAAGAAGAAAGAGGCATGGAACAACTTGTGAACTAGGGATTCACTTAATGAACCTTTGACATAGCACGTGCATTCATGGCATACTAAAATACCCTTAGTTTGACTACATATTGGAATATACTATTGAAGTTTGCAACAAGAAACAGTGAAGGAGGCATCCTGAAACATCATCCTTGATCCTAGTTGGAAAATAATCACCTAAACTAGGTGGAGCCCACACAGGCTATTTTTAGGTGTATGTCTATTTTTAGACATGGTGAGCATATTCTATAAGTTGTAGGATGCTATTTGTAGATGGTTGGTCAAATGTGAAAAATAGATGAAATTCTATTTTTAGAATATTGGGCGAAGTCTATTTATAGATCATTGATCTAAAAATAGATGCATGTTGATTATTATTAGCCCTTAATAATAATCAGACTCTAAATATCAAATTATTCTTTTGGAGCACTTTATTTCAGTGAAGAGATTTGGCAAATTAGTGGGCTGAAGGAATTACGCAATTCCTAGGGTGGTTGGTAACTCATGCATGGAGGACTCAGTTAGAACTGAAGTGGAAAAGTTATGACAGAGTTGGAAGAGTAGTTCATGGAGTTGTATTCAGTTTAACTCAGTTAGACTTAGTTGAGCTAGTTGTATCTAATCTAACTGAATGATACACTAGTGAGAGTTTAGTGAATTAATTATTTAATTAATTCACAAATAATAACTCATTAATCAACTGAACAATACAACAGTTAACTACAGTGCATGTCAGATCCAGTAGAGACCCAATGCAAAGATAGGTGAAAGGGTGAGATAGACTATCTGTTGTGACCATAGTGATGCATGGATTTCATCTACATATACATTGGAGTTGCCAATGATAATAACGCAGTCAAGGAGAGTGGGATTGCATCAAATTAGTCTTTGTAATCAGCTTGGATTGCACAGTGGAGGCAGGCTAGCAGGAGGGCAGAGATTGGTGCATAGATTTGCAGATTTCTTCCATGTTATTGTGTGATGATTGATTGTACTGAGAGCTTGATGTACTAAGCTTTGTATGTGATTGTTACATGATCTCCATGATACATAATATATGATAGTTGGGGTTTTTAGCTTCAGGATTTCTCGTTAAACAACTCTGTTATGTGCGATTTTTTTTATGCTTCACATGTGTGTGCAAATAATTTTCCGCAAAAGATTAACAGTGGAATGATTTTGTATTTTGCAAGAAGTTAAATATTGTGAGATCAGTAGAATCTAGGACACATGCATGCTTAATGTATATAATTTCTACATATATCTCTAAAAATCACATTATTTAACCCCCTACCAATTCAAACACAATATACCTTCCCAAAGTAAAAAAACTCCTACTTTCACTAGATATTGTAGGTATCCATTTTTTCATTAAAATTTTTTATACCCCTTTATATTTTTTCATTAACTTTGAACTCCAATTTTTATAATGGAAATATAAAAACCCTTTACCCCCTATTATAGAGCTCCAACACTGAACTGAAAAAAAGCTACTAACTGATCCTTAGAAGCCTTTTTATTAATTAGGCCTCTATTTTCTTCAATTTCCATTATTTTCTGTCATTTTCCTCCTCACATGCAATTTGTGACCTTTCACCTTTCTTTTCTTTGATTTTCCATTATTTCATAAATAAAATGCCAATAAATGCCACTTTTCCTTTCCAAAGCCTTAGCCATGGCCTTTTCTAATTTCCGTAGCCATTAATTAATCACAAGTGATTCCTGTCACAATGTTTTTTCCCAACATTCAGCTTGGAATATGTGTCCCATGACCATGGTCTTATTTTACCTTTATTAACTTTATTAACTTTATTACATATATTTTTTACTAGGGCTGTTACAGAACTCCCCCCTTGGGGGAACACTATCCTCGATGTTCAAAGAAACCTACAACCAACAAGTCTGCTTAAATAAAAACATACTGCCCATGGAGCTTTATAACTTAGCACAAAATTTACAATGATAAACCTGCTGAAAGTAAATCAACATAACCAACTTAACAATCATAACGAGATGACCCTCATACCACTTATTGGAGATTTATAACACAAATCATGGCAGTATTTACATCCATATACATATGTACATAAACCAAAACATCACATCAAAACATATACCAAAACATTCGCTCAACCACTGAATAAAGAAGGATACATATACCACATCTGATCCACCATCTCCCATGTAGCTTCATCGGGTTCAAAGTGTTTCCATTGCACTTTTAACCTTCTCGATTGCTCGGTTCCTGTGAAGAATGAAAGTATTTATTACAACATTATTAAGGATATGAAGTGAGATCATGCCAACATCTCAATATTTGAGCTTGCAAAGATAAAAAAAACAACATGAACTGTTAATCCAATCATTTTCATCAAAACCTCCATCAGGTAATGGAGTTTGTGCTTCTCAAGTTACGTTTGGTAAGTCTCGTGACATTCTTGACTCTGTAGTCAGTTTTGTTAATTTAAATTATAATACTCTCTGCCCCCTATTCCTTTTAACATTTGAAATATTTAATTATAATGTTAATAATTGTCTCGTTGATTCCAGAGCATCTGCAAATGTTATGCGTTTATCTATTGCCAAAAATATTAATGCTAAATGGGAAAATAATGATGCCCAAATCATACAACTAGACACATCATTGGTCCAGGAAATTGGTGAACTCAATAATATTATCATTCATTTGTCATCAGACCATGGATTTCACCAATGCATTAATATTGTAATTGTGGACATAACAGAAGCCTGTGGTTTTCTTCTGAGTAGATATTGGTCCAAAAAACTACAAGATATTTCTCAACAAACTAGACACATTTTTGGCTTCCTTACAAGGGAAAAAATAATTAGATTCGAGTGGAAAGTAAGCCTTATATGAAGTACACTGTGACACCACTTGAGGGACATAATGAGATGTTTGGATTTGTAGACATAATTTTTGGAATTTTTTTCTTAGAGATTGACCATAGGTGTTATCAAGCGCAACCTTCACCCGTACCATTAGATACATAGTTGGAGCTCATTCCTTGCAGTCCAAATGGTGTAAATGAACTTTGTAATATAGATGTACATAATACTAGTGTAGGAACTAGATCAACAAATATTGATATTTGGACCTTATATTTTGATGATTCTAAGAACATAGGACGATTTTAAAGCTAGTTGGATTCTCATCGACCCTCGAAAAAAAAGGTATATCTTGTCATGCCACTTGGATTTCGAGTGCACAAATAACATTGTTGAATATGAAGCACTCATTTTAGGGTTAAAGAAATCCATAAACCTCAAGATAGGGGTACTTAAGGTAATTAGTGATTCAAATATCATTACCCACTAGGTACATAATACCATTCACTGTGTTTCAACTAGTTTGAAAACTACTAACAAGAGGTATGCCAATTCATTTAATTTTTCAAAGCATTTAATAGTATGTCTATTCCTAGGATTCGTAATTATGTCACAAATAGATTATCCAATGAAGCTACTAGAATGTCAACACTAAGAGATGGTTTTTATATTGAAATTATTTATAAACCATTTATGCCTGACAATGTAACTAATTTTTGTGTATTTAATGATGACCAAAATATACTGCACTTCATGGCCAATGCAGAATCCATATGTGTTCAAATATGCGACTATTGAAGAAGATGAGGATGATAAGGCTTTGTAGGATGCAGTTCAAGCATCCAAGGGGTACACTATGCCGAAGGGTGTGGTATCTCTTGAGAAACTTTATGACATGAAACACTGTTTTAGAAGATCAGTGAATACAAAGAATCCGATCTCAACATTGTTACATGAACAAGTCAATCTAGGAACCAAAGAAGATTCAGAGTATGTCAATATTGGTACATGTTTTACTCCTCAAGAACAACATGATTTTATTTTTCTCTTTAACCAATACTAAGATGTGTTTGCGTGGAAGTACGATGATCTAAAACTTATGATCCACACATCATTCAACGTGCTATTCCTATCAAAGAAGGGGTTAAGAATTTTCAACAAAAACTAAGAAAATTTCATCCAACACTTGAACCCATGATTTAGAAGGAGTTAAGGAAATTTATATATGCTTGGATCATTGTTAAAGTTTGACATTATACATGGGTTTCCAACTTGGTTCTTGTTAGAAAAATGTCCCACGAGATACACCTATGTGTTGAATTTCACAATCTCAACTGGTCTTCAGGTAAAGAAAATTACACCATGCCATCTATTGAGCATATAATCCAGATGGTATCTAGGTAGTGTTGTCATTATTGGATGTATTTTCTAGTTATAATCAGGTGCTAGTAACATAAGTATATCAGTGAAAGACCATCTCAGGACAAAGTGGGGAACTTTTGCTTTCAAGCACATGCCATTTGGACTTATCATTGTCGGCGCTACTTTTCAAAAATCCATGGACATCATATTACGTGGATTGATTCAAAAAAGTGTAGTCATATACTTGGATGACATAACCATATTTTAAAATAAGAGATCATATCCCATTCGTCATCTCAAACATATTTTCGAGCAATGTTGAAAATATGGAATTTTGTTGAATTCGAAAAAGAGCATATTTGGTGTGTCTAAAGGTAATATATTAGGACATATCGTTGCGAAGAGTGGAACCAAATTATATCCAAAACGGGTCAAAGATATTGCTCAAATCCCTTTTCCTGTAAACAAGAAAGCAATGAAATATTTCTTGGGGAAGATCAATTTCCTGCGTAAGTTCATCTCCAACCATGCACATATTGTTAAGCCGTTACAAGAGATGATAAAGAAATATGCTACATATAAATGGGATAAAATGGAAAAATATTCTTTATCCCAAATTGAGCAAGCTATAGTTGATGCTCCAGCCTTATATAGTCCAAATTTTGGAAAATATTTCTTGTTATATACTTTTTCTTCTAACACATATATCGTAGCCATACTAACACAAAAAGACAATCAAGGGAATGAATGTCCTATATATTTCATGAGTGCTGGCTTACAAGGATTGGAACTAAATTATCCCACAATTGATAAGCAAGAATATGCAGTGTACAAGGTGGTTAAGAATTTTAAGCCTTATGTTAAGAATTTTAAGCCTTATGTCTTGAAATCACATATGATTATTTATGTGCCTCATCCAACTGTTAGAACACTCTTTGTACAAGAAGATATAGGTCAGAGGTGAGAAAATGGATGATATGATTACAAGAATATGATATTGAGTTCAAGACAGTTCATACTATCAAAGGCCATGGTCTCTGTCGGATTGTTGTTGAAGCAATGGATTCACTGAAAGAAGACCCTTCGGGGCGGGAATAAGAAATAAATATGCATAATATTGAGAAAGTTCCTCCTACAAGTGCAACCATGTCTTATTATTCAGACATATGAAAATATTTAGAGCATAAAACTTTGCCTTTGAATTTATCGAACAAATATAAAAGGGCTATCCACCTTAAATCTTAATCTTACCAACTTGTGCATGGTGTGCTTTTTTGAAATCACCACAATTGTGTCATCCTTAGATGCCTATAGCCTTCAGATTTATAAATGGTGCTAATGAACTACACGATGGACCAATAGGAATAACCTTTGTGGGTGATAATACTGTGCATAAGGTAATGAGGGCTAGTTACTATTGGCCCACATTATTTAAGTATGCTCATGCTTATGCTCGAAAGTGCCCAATGTGTCAAAGATGCACTAGTCATGATCAGAATTCAGTCGTACCATTGCTACCCATAGCATTTGAGGAACCTTTCCAACAATGGGGATTTGATTTTATAGGCAAAATGTTTCCTTATTCATTGAATAAGCATTGATACATATTAATCACAATTGATTATTTCACTTGGTGGATCAAAGCCATTCCATTAAGACAAATTAATGATTAGGAAGTCATCCAATTTCTCAAACAAAACATCATATCTAGGTTTGAAATTCCTACATCGCTTGTCTTTGATAATGCAACTTATTTTTCCTTGTTAAAATATTTATGAGTTTTCACTAGAAAATTTTATTGTTTTAAGGCATGCATCAAACTACTACTGAGAGGGAAACAATTTAGCTGAGCTAGAAAATAAAAATATGATTCATATTATCAAGAAAATCAATTTCTATGAACAAAAACACTGGCATAACGCTTTGGTGAATGCACCATGGGATGAAAGTGTCACTCCTAAACCCTATTTTAAAGCCTCTCCATACTTCCTTGTATACGGAAAATAAGCTATCCTTCCGCCAAACATTCACCTTCCCGCCTTGAAAAAATTTCAGGGATATCAAGGCAAACCTTGTCTCCTTGTTCGGATTCAGATACATACTCTTATTAAGCTTAAGGAAGAAAGCCTAAAAGTGAAAGAAAAATTTTCCATACACTAGAACCAAATCTAGCATTGGTTTGATAAAATGGTCTGCATGGAACAACAACTTTGGTGTGGGTGACCTAGTATTGAACTGCGACAAAGCCCATGAAGATAAAGGAAAGAACACTGAGTTTCAATCTCTGTGGATTTGGAATTATACCATCATTTAGGAAATTGGACACAATTCTTATAGGTTGAAATATTTATATGGGAGGACTAATTCTCTTCCCATCAATGGCCGAGATCTTAAACATTACTTTTAGTAGTAGCCCTGGGCTGCGCTCCTTCTTCTGTATAACTTTATTTCCTGATTTTATGTTGTTTGTTCCTATCAAATCAAGTCTTGTTTATTTTCTCTTTGTCTTGGTTAGTGTACATAAATAATACCTTGTGTGAGAGTGTATGTATGGCATCAAAAGACTATGGAAAAACGAATGGGGATTGTGACAACTGCAACACTTGGCTATCTGTTAGTTCTCCTTGCTTGTTTGGGAAATTTTTTCAAGTCAAGTAATGTCCAGACGCATAATATGATACATTCATGAGGAAACCTTAGGGTGGAACCATGATACTCATATATATTCTAGTATCCTAATTCCTTAACTTAGTATTGAATTTACTCAGTGTTCTTCATACTATTCCAATCAAGTAGCGAAAGGAAAGGGGAAAATCAATATCGAGCAAATCAATATAAGAGGTATATATATATAACCTGCTCTCAAGGAGTAAACTCTTTTACTCTTAATAAGTCAGAATCCCTCTTCCACCCCTGTGAAATAATAAGTGCATATGAACAGTTCTATAAAAAAAATAAGTAAACAAAGGGCGAAAGAAGAGAAAGGCTTCATGTGCATAGACGTGAAGCAAGAAAATTCATGGGGGTACTGAAAAATAATACTAGAAACGAAGCAATGCTTGTGTTCCTGTAATGAATATGTTGTGGTATTAAATATGCCTACTGGCAGTGGAGCAACATCAGAGATGAAAAATACGATTCTAATTATCTTTAACTTGTGATTACATATGGCTCTTCTCATAGATCGAAGGAATTGCGAAATGGAAATTTTTACTGGTGTGTTAAACCAAGGAAGGGAAGGTGGGTGCTACATCCATAACCGGGTTAAGTTGGAAAGCCTAAGTAATCCCCTTGATGAATCAATACATCATGAATACAAACTATTTGATAAAAGCTATTCCTAGGCATAGAAGTTGACATTCGCCTAGTGTGTCGCCAAGTGTTGTCGTTGCTACAACACCCTCCAAAAATTTTCTATATTCAAATTTTAGAGTCTACTTTGTTGAGAAGTGTAGCAAGAAAGGCTCAATTTGACTTTGCCTTGGTCAAATTGAGAAGATTCAAAATTTCCACATCATTACACAACTTGGAGGCAGTTAACTGAGGTGACATGGCTCTTGTCACTTAGTTAGCTTAGTAAATTCAAGTTAGAGGGCTTGGAGTTCAGTTATGCATGTGTGATTACTAATTTGTAGCAATCCAATTCAATTATTTCTAGTTTTATTCAGTTAAACTATTTCTAAATGTTGATAGAGCTAGTTGGAGGTCAGTTGTGTAGTGGGACAATAGTCTAACTAAAAGATCATCTAGTTAACTGATCAATCAACTCAAAATATCTAGTGCATGCAAGGAATTCAAGTTCCTTAGCTGTGGTGGAGATTCCAAGGAAGTGTAACATCAGTTATAGACTAGTATTGAGTGTACAAGTGTTGCATGAAATCGATGATAAATCCTTGGGAATTGCGCAATCAATTAGGAGAAAAGTCCTAAAAAATCAGGGCCTAATTACTCAGGATTTGCGCAAGGACATAGGAGCTCAGGTGGAGGTAGAATTTGAGTAAGTATGGGTCAAAGCTTCTAATTGAGCAAATAGAAAGGTTATTCACTTACAAGTTGTGCTCAGAGTGAACAAACAATTGTAATACATTATCTATTCATTTGATTAATGAAAGCATGCTTAAGGGGTTTTTACTAATTGGTTTCCCCTAAATAAATCTATGTACTTGTGTATGTGATTGATGCATGTTTGCAAATGTTATTCTAAATTGTGAATTAATTTACATAGAGAAGTAGAGTATAATTGTGTATCTTGATTTTAATTAAATTTATTAAGGAGTTGAAATTCTATCACCTTAATGGTACATGGTATCAAAGCATGATTCACATTAGAGCAAAAATTTCAAAGTTGTTCCTTAGGAGGTTCAAATTTGCAGCTTCAGTGTAGTATGATAACTTCAAAGTTGGGATAATTTCCTTCAATGGAATGAAACTAGAGTATGCCTTGGAAGGAAGCTAAAATTTCATTCCCTGGAAGGATCGCATGGAGGCAGTGCTTGATGACAATCGATTACTACAATATGTCAAGATAAACATTCCAAAAACAAGATCAGTTGATGCCCAAAACCTATCCGAATGGAAGAAATATGTAGCCAAGGCAAGGAGAATAATCTTGGAGGGAGTGATAGACCACATTGTCTCAAATATCCATGGGAAAGAAACTCCTTTTGCAATGTGGAAGGCACTGACAGAGCTATTCAAGACTAACAGTGACCATACAAATTTGACCCTTAAAGACAAACTTCAAAACATTAATATGCATAAGAATGATACTATTCATAACATCTCAGGAGATTTACACGAGTTTGGGACCTGGTGAGTCTAACTCTTCAAAGCCTTCCCAAAAGCTAGCATAGCTACCAAGACTCAATGAATGGGAGGGAGAAATTACTAAATTTGGAATCTTATGGTCCGATTTGGTACAAGAAGAGATTGGGCGAAACAACATAGATGGAATTCATCCAAGGGAGAGGATGAAGAAAAATTTGCATTGGTTGGAAAGGGAAAGAAGGGTAAAGGGAATAAGTCTCAAACCAAAATAGAATCCAGCCAAAGGGGGAAAGAAGAAAGACTTTTCCAAAAGAAAATGCTACAATTTTCATGAATTCAGGAACTATGCTACAAAGTGTCTACAAAAAAAATATAGCAAGGAGAAATTAGGAGGAGCAGTAGTTGAGGCATTGGATTCATTGTTCGAGATATATTTTATACTTATCGTATGCATGGCCAACACTATGATGAGGAGTGTGTGGTACTTGGACTAAGGCGCCTTGTTCCACATGATAAGGTGTAAAGAGTTTTTCAGTGAACCAAAGGAGAAATATCGCCAGA
Organism: Pinus albicaulis; assembly: GCA_034641835.2. Classification (NCBI taxonomy): domain Eukaryota; kingdom Viridiplantae; phylum Streptophyta; class Pinopsida; order Pinales; family Pinaceae; genus Pinus; species Pinus albicaulis. The sequence continues at coordinate 299,984,677 of CM076574.1, forward strand.
TGCATATTGATCTTGGGTATGATTGAAGGGATAATTCTACCAGGATTGATATAGTAACCTTTAAGACGGAGTCAAGATCCCCTCGTTGCCTCAAAGATGTCATGTTTGTGTTAGGCCTAAAGAAGAATCTCATCTCTGTATAAGTTTTGGAAGATCGTGGCTATGATGTGATCTTCAGTAAAGGGAAAGCCTTTTTGAGGAACATAGATATAAGGAAGGTGAAGCAGACCAGGGTTCGTGCGAATAAATTGTATAAACTTGATGAGGAATATTTTGTTGCATTAAGAAATAAGGCAGAGAAAGTGTAGAGTCACGATGTTAGTGAGATCTAGAACAAAATACTTGGTCATTTGCACCATGATACCCTTATAATTATGTAGTAAATAACCATTGGCCTCCCTAAAGGATCACTTGAGCAACACGATGTTTACAAGGGTTATACCTTGGGGAAGTATGTGAAATACACATTCCATGATCGAGACAACAAAGCACATGTAGTCTTGGAGAGAGTCCACAATGATGTTGTTGGACCCTTCTCGACAACCTCCACTGGAATACATAATTAATTTTTCATTTTTATTGATGATTCCTCAAGGAAGTGTTGGATCTTATTCATGTTGAATAAGGATGAGGCATTCTAAAAATTTGTATAATTCAAGGCACTACTTGAGAAAGAAACTGATAATAAGGTGAAGGATTTGAGGAGTAACGATGGAGGTGAGTATGTTTCGAATGACTTGAAGAAATTATGTGCCAAAGAAGGAATTCAAAGAGAATTGACAAATCCTCACAACACACAACAGAATGGGGTAGCTTAGAGAATGAACCGTAGCTTTGTTGGAGATGCGAGAGATATGCTACATGACCAAGGCCTACCACTACATTTGTGGGTAGAGGCATGTAACATAGTAATCTCCTTGCAGGATTAGAGTCCTCATTAGATCTTGCTATGATTACACCAGAGGAGGATTTCTCGAGGAGAAAGCCATATGTGTCTCATTTCAGGATTTTTGGAGCCTCTGTTTACTGCCATATCTCAAAATATTCAAGGAAGAAACTTGAAACGATAGTAGAGTTGGGAGTTTTTGTGGGTTACACCAAAAATACACATAATGACTGGGTGTACTTACCTTACCTCATAATGATAGTTGTGCAAAGAGATGTAAATTTTGATGAGGAGAAATAAATGAGGTGCTCTCTTGAGAGGGAGCTTCAAATCCCACAAGAAGAGGAGATTTTAGCTCCAAACGAGGAGCCTCAGGAAGTTTTAGAGTAGTCACAAATGGAGGAGCAGAGAGGAGGTAGAGTGGAGACATTAAATAAATAAGAACCATTCAAATAAGGTAGAAAAATAACTAAGGAAGGTGATAGACTGTTTCAATATGCGAGGGAGAATGTGGGGGCTCCTTCAAATTTGTGCAGGAAAATGAGGTCACCTGAGACGTACACTAGTTACATGGATTTGATGACTGAGCTTGTAGAGACTGAGCCATAATATTTTTAGGAAGGAGTTGAGAAACCAGTTTGGGTTGATGCAATGGTGGAAGAATATGAATCCATAATGAAGAAAAGTGTTTGGGAAGTGGTCCCAAGAACAACAGATAAATCAATTGTGGGTTTCAGATGGATATTCAAATTTAAGGATGAAATAGATGGAAGCATAGAGAAGTATAAGGCCAAATTTGTGGCCAAAGGATTCTCTCAATTTGATGGAATTGACTATGAGGAAAAATTTTCTCCCTTAGCAAGGTATTCATCCATTAGATCAATTCTTTCACTAGTTGTGCAGATGGGGTGTAAGATCCACTAGATGGATGTAAAAAAAAACATTTCTCAATGGTGTTATTTAGGAGGAAATGTACATTGAGAAACCATAAGGTTTTGAGACATTTGATGAGGAATCTCATGTGTGCATACTCATGTGAGGATTATATGGTCTCAAACAGGCACCTCGATCTTGGTACACTCAGATCGAAAATTGTATCACTAGATTGGGTTTCATAAAAGGTGAAGAGGATGTGAACCTCTATCATATTTTGGTAGAAGGTAAATTTGTTATCTTTGTTTTATATTTTGATAATTTAATATTATTAGGTGATGAGTAGCTGATCAGAGCTTGCAAGGGAATTTGAGATGAAAGACATGGGTATCATGCACTACTTCCTTGGGATGGAAGTATGGAAAAGTGATGGGGAATTGTTTGTGTCTCAACGCAAGTATGCAAACGAGATACTACAAAGATTTCACACGAAGTGCTGTAAGTGTTGGCAATATGATGCGGAGTGTTGTCCTTGATGGCAACCCACTGAATGAAGATGAAGACATGAGATTGTTGGCATGTGTTGTCCTTGATGGCAATACACCTGATGAAGTTATTCTTGACGTGATGGACTTGGTAAATGATGTAATTCTGATGTGATAGGATGTAGAGTGTTGTTCTTGAATAGGAAACCCACACGATGAAGATGATGGCAACTTACTTGATGAAGTTGTGCTTGATAGAGAATATGTCTTGATGAACCTGTTTAAAGGTAGAAATGTGATATGTCTACGGAGAGTACGAAGGTAATGAAGAAAAGGATTTCAATATGTGCTAGATCTATGATGAAAAGAGTATGTCTCAAGGCATACGCGGATCTGTCTAGGTGAAGTCGCGTATGCACGCGGGAAACAACGTTCCAAGTCGCGTATGGGCAAAAGCGCTCATAAAATGCAAAACCAGGGGTAACTACCATGGTATTGACCCATTGTATTGGGTAATGATTCGTCTAAATGACCCCGTCCAGGAATACCATCGGAAGTAATGTAGGTTTGGGCTCATGGTATTGTTTTGGCTCATGGTATTGAAAAAGGGGCTCATGGTATTGAAAAAGGGTAAACCTATATAAAGAGAAGAAATTCATTGTGCAAATCATGAGTATGGGTGCAAGATGTCTGAGCTTGAATGAATACTTCTCTCTGAAGGATATCTGAATGGAAAGGGTTACAGTTGAATGATAGATCTGAATGTATGATGCACCAATGATGAAGAAGGGATCTAGATCTGAAATGTACTTATATTTTCTAGATCTGTTTATGAAATGATTAGATCTGTGATGAGGCGAACATCTGTCTGAGGTAAAGGGTAAAATCTGAAGTGATATATCTGTTGTGAAGAATTGCAATGACATAAAAGTCTGAAGAACCATACGCTAGTTCGCCGAAGAGGAAGCGCGTATATACGCGGCTTCGCTGAAGAGAAAGCGCGTATGCGCAATAAAATTAGCTCTGTAATATGTACAAAAGTATACGCTGGTTTGTGTGAACGGAAGCGCGTATATACGCGACATCAGAGAAAGGAAAGCGCGTATGCAAACTAGGGTTTGCTGAAGTCTGTGGTAAGAAATGTCTGATCTGTTCTGCTGGTTTACTGATATCTGTCAGTGAGTTATATGTATCTGTTTCATGGTTGAATGTGCTTAAAAGTATGGAGTGGGTCCAGTCTGAAAATATGATGAAACGTGGCCTGCAAGTTGTGTCCTAAAGGAAGCTTTGGATCCAGTGTGAAAATTGATGAAACGTGGTCCTTGGTGGTGCTGAGGGTTGTAGCCTTCAGTCAGGGGGTTGTAGCTCCCTTCCAGGTGAGGCTGGTAAACGAGAACAGGGGGTCGTAGCTCCCTTCCAGGAGAGGCTGGTAAACGAGTCAGGGGGTTGGAGCTCCCTTCCAAGAGAGGCTGGTAAACGAGCGCAGGTGGGTGCCTGCGTGCTGGTAGGAGTCTGCGCCAGCACATATGTTGTAAGATGTTTTCTCTATAATAAAATATTGAAGGATGAGCAACTACAGCGGTGGTTTTCTCCCGACTTGGGTTTCCACCTAAAAATCCTGGTGTTCATGTGTGATGGTTTGTATGATGGTTTATTCTGTTGTTACTGCACATGTTTACTGAGAACTTAACATCTGATGAATGAATATTGCAAAGAACTAAGTTAATAAATATCTGCATATTTAGATCTCTGCTAATACGCGAGTTGTATGAAGGATATCCGCGTGTATACGCGAGTTTACTAAAGGAAAGTAGCGTATGGGTTTTAGAAGAGTGAAAAAGTAAAAATTTTTGAATATGCAGTAAATACTGATTCACCCCCCCCTCTCAGTATTTTTCCCAACAATTGGTATCAGAGCAGGTTCTTCTGCAGAAGCTTGATCGCTTGAAGAAGATCCGTCGCAATGGGAAGTCAAGAAGGAGTGATGTCTATAAAGCCACCTCTATTCAATGGAAGCAATCTGATATTCTGGAAGGTATGAACAAAAGCATATCTGCAAAGTCTTGGTGCAGATGTATGGGCAATCGTGGAAGAAGGTTATCAATACCCGGCAAGTATTCCTACTGATGCAGCTGAAAGAAAGAAGTATGAAATCAATGCCAAAGTAGTGAATGTCTTATTGGGAAGCATGTCTGAATCAAAATTTGCTAAAGTGATGCAGCTACATTCGGCAAAATAAATATGGGACAAAATCATTCTAAGCTATGAAGGAGACACAAAGGTAAAAAGTGCAAAACTCCAAACTCTTAGAATTGAATATGAAAATTTGAAGATGCATAGTGATGAGAGTATTGCCCATTTATTCTTACGTCTGGATGATATTGTAAATCGAATGAGAAATTTGGGTGAAACCATAACTGATACTACTTTGGTGGAAAAAGTCTTAAGATCCTTGACTTCAAAATTTGACTCTAAAGTTTCAGCTATTGAAGAAAGGCAAGATCTGCAAACTCTTACTATTGTTCAATTACATGGTATTTTGACTGCTTTTGAAATGAGACAAGGAGGTCCGTCTCAAATCAAAGAAGCTGCTTTTAAGGTGTCTGCAAGAGGAAAAGAAAAGGAAGTTGTCAAAGAATCCAGCTATATATCTGAAGAAGAAGAAGCGAATTTTGTGAGAAAGCTCCAACTAGGTACTGGAAGATTCAAAGGTAAGCTTCCCTTCAAATGTTTTGAGTGTGGAAAATTTGGTCATTATGCTGCAAAATGTCCTTATAAAGAAACATCTGCTAAAGGAAAAGAAGTAGCAAGAAGGAATAAGAACCGATCTAGCTCTAAGAAAAGTTACTATACTAATGAAGATAGTGATGAGTCATCTGATAGTGAGGAAGAATGTGAAGAAGATCTTATACTTCTCATGGCATTTGAACAAAAAGAAGAAAATGATACTTTTGTGGATGCTCTGGAAGACAATGATTTTCTTGAAGAAAACAATCATCTCAAAATAAGCCTAGAAGAAAAGAACATAATCATAGAGACTCTTGAAAATCAACTTGAAGCAAAGGAAAAACGCATTGAGGAATTGGAGTGTGAAGTAGTAAGTCTAAGGAAAGATAATGAGAAAGGAAAAACTCTCAATCTTAGATTTGCTAAAGGTTCAGAAACCTTAGATGAAATTATCAATGCTCAACGTTCTCCTCTCATAAAAATAGGTCTTGGATATATTGGAGAATCCTCTCAGGCTTCAACACCAAACTATCTAAAGGTAGCAACTACTGGTTTACAATATTCTGCCTCTCAATAAAGAAGCAAGGATTCTTTACAGGTAAAGCAGGATCATCGCACTTCAAGGAACACTGACAGGAATAACTTTCAAAGGATCTCCAACCAGCAGGTAAATCCAAATAGAAGATTTCGTGATTACAAAAATGTATATTTCAATGGACAATGTTTTACATGTCACAATTTTGGTCACAAAGCTGCTCAATGTGTTGCTTACAAAACCATCATGACAAGAGAGGCAAGAAAGAAAAGGTTGGATACTGAACCAAAGAAGAATACCTATAACAACTTTTCTCCTCTTCAAAATGAAGTTGAATGTGTTTGTTGCAATAACTTTGGCCATGAAGAATTTGAATGCAGGAGCAAAGTCCAGCCAAAACAGCACTTTCCCTCAAGTTCCAAAGTATGGAAAAAGAAGGAATTACAGGTTGAAAATTGTGGGATAGCATTATTTGTAGAAGGTGAAGAAAATCAATGGTACATTGATAGTGGATGCTCAAGACACATGACAGGTGAAAAAAGCAAACTTCTTGCATATAATGCTCTAGAAAAAGAAAAGAAAGTAACATTTGGAAATGATTCTCCTGCTGTAATTAAAGTAAAAGGGTCTGTGTTTCTAAAAGAAAAGGTGAAGGCTAATGATGTCATGTATGTGGATGGATTAAGGCATAATCTGTTGAGTGTAAGTCAAATGTGTGATCAAGGAACTGAAGTTGTCTTTAGTTCAAAATAATGTGTGGTTCGTGATCTTGATACAGGTAAAATTATTATAAAAGGGAAAAGAAATCCAAGCAACCTGTATATACTGAACTGCAAAGATCAATGTTACTTGAGCAAGTCTTCAGAAAATTGGCTATGGCATAGAAGGCTGGGGCATCTGAGTTTCTCTCAAATCAACAAAGCAAGCAGACTTCAAGCTGTTCGCGATCTTCCCAATATTAATCTACCGGAAAGTATCATATGCAAATCTTGTCAATTCGGTAAGCAGACCAGAGTACGATTTAATGCCAAAGAAGGATCTTCAAGTAAGCCTCTTGAACTCATTCATACTGACATATGTGGACCTATGAGGAAAAAGTCACTACGTGGGGAAGAATACTATATCTTATTTATTGATGACTACTCTAGAATGTGTTGGATCGGGCTCATTAAACACAAAGATGAAGCATTTGAAAAGTTTCAGATCTTCAAAGCATTGGTAGAAAATGAATTAGATCTAAAAATAAAGTGTCTTAGATCTGATCGAGGAGGAGAATATACATCAAATGAATTCTTTGAATTTTGTGAACAACATGGGATAAAAAGACAGTTCTCTATAGCAGGCACTCCACAACAAAATGGCGTAGCAGAAAGAATGAATAGAACAATTCAACAAATGGCTAGAGCTATGCTTGATGATTCTGGAACTCCTGACATGTTCTGGGGTGAAGCAGCACATACAACAACTAACATTCTCAACAAGGCTCATGTTCGGGTAAATAGTGACAAAACTCCATATGAACTCTGGTATGGTAATTCTCCATCTGTGAAGCATTTTAGAGTTTTTGGAAGTAAATGCTTTATCAAAAATAATGATGAAAAGCTTGGCAAGTTTGAACCTAGATCGGATGAAGGGATATTTCTTGGTTACTCATCTTCAAGCAAAGCATACACATGTTACAATAAAAGGCTTCGAAAGATTGTTGAATGTATTGATGTTGTTATTGATGAGTCTCCTGCAACTCCTAAAGAAGAAAAACAAACAACAAAAGAAGATGATGGTGACTTATGGCCTTCTACATCAAATAGAAATGATATAAACAGTGGATCCAATGAAGAACCTGAAAATGATCTATCTAAAAAAGCTCCATCCAGATATGTTCAAAATAATCATCCTGAATCTCAAATTTTGGGAGACAAGGAATCGGGTGTACGAACGAGGAGAACTCTGGTGGGATCTTCTAGTCATCTGGCACTTCTATCCACAATTGAACCACACAATGTCAGTCAAGCTAGCAAAGATGAATTTTGGAAGCAAGCCATGGATGAAGAGCTCGATCAAATTGAAAAGAATGACACTTGGGAATTGGTACCAAGACCACATGATGAAAATGTAATTGGAACTAAATGGATTTTCAAGAACAAGTTAAATGAGAATGGGGATGTTGTAAGAAACAAAGCTAGACTGGTTTGCAAAGGGTATACTCAACAAGAAGGTATAGACTTTGAAGAAACTTTTGCTCCTGTAGCTAGACTTGAAGCCATCAGAATGTTTCTTGCTTTTTCAAGTTATCAAAAAATCAAAGTTTATCAAATGGATGTTAAATCTTCTTTTCTTAATGGTGATCTAGAAGAAGAAGTATATATAGAACAACCGGAAGGATTCATTTTGGGAAATGATGAAAATCTTGTTTGTAGACTTAAAAAGGCTCTATATGGTCTCAAACAAGCTCCAAGGGCATGGTATTATCGTCTTGACAAATATCTTTATCAACAAGGATTTTCAAAGGGGTCTGCTGATAGCAACTTATACACAAAAGTTGAAAATGATAAACTATTGATTGTGGTTGTATATGTTGATGATATCATTTTTGGGAGTAACGAAGAATCTATGAGTCAAAAATTTGCTTTTGTCATGCAGCAAGAATTTGAAATGTCCTTACTAGGGGAACTAACATTCTTTCTTGGCTTGCAAGTGCATCAAACTGCAGATGGTATATTCCTATCACAAGAAAAATATCTTAAGCAAATTCTGAAGAAGTATGGCATGGAAGAATGCAAACTTGTAAGTACACCAATGATAATTGGATGCAATCTCAGTTCTCGTGATGATTCTCCCACGGTGAATCAACCAAAATACAGATCGATGATAGGAAGTCTACTTTATCTCACCGGGACTAGACCGGACATTATGCATGCAGTTGGGATTGTTGGACGATTCCAAGCTAATTCAAAAGAGTCTCACCTTCAGGCTGTCAAAAGAATATTCAAATATCTACAAGGAACTCAAGACTTTGGTCTATGGTATCAAAAGAATGCTGATCTTACTCTTCATGCTTACACTGATGCAGATTGGGCTGGAAGTGTTGATGATCGGAAAAGCACTAGTGGTGGTGCATTCTATATGGGACCCCGGTTAGTATCTTGGTTCAACAAGAAGCAAAATTCTATTGCCTTATCTACAACAGAAGCAGAATATGTGGCTGCCGCATCTTGTTGCACTCAACTCCTTTGGATGATGCAAACCTTACAAGATTTTCAAATCAAATGTACACCTCCTGTCCCCATTAAGTTTGACAATACAAGTGCCATCAGTATTTCAAAGAATCCTGTTATGCATTCGAAGACCAAGCACATTCCCATCAAGTATCACTTCTTATGTGAACAAGTGCTTGAGAAAAAGGTGAAGTTGGAGTATGTTCCCTCCAAAGAACAAGTTGCTGATATCTTTACCAAACCTCTGCCCAGGGAAGCGTTCGAGTATCTAAGACAGAAGCTGGGAGTGTTCTCTGCCAGTCAAAAGAACAAATCTGCTTAAATTTAGAAGATGGTATTGGATACGCGGGTTTCCTGAAACACAGTCGCGTATATACGCGAGTTCATGCACAGAAAACCGCGTATGTCTGATTGCTGACAATTTTCTGTTTGGAGTCAGCTCTCTTCAGCACAGCTGCAGTGTTGTTTGGTATCTCTGATACTGTTTGGTATCTCTGGTGGTGTTCTAGTTCTCATAATTCTATTTCTAATGTTTTGATAAAGATGCCTTGATGATTTGTTGGTAAAAGTGTTCAGGATGCACAAACTAAGGGGGAGCCTTAGTCATATGGAAAGGTTGCTTGGATGCACAGATTCAGGGGGAGCATTAGCTTTGCTGAGTATAATGCATTATTGGCATTATGATGGTTCTGAAATATGTTCTCTTTCTTGAGGAATTTCTGGTGTTGGTCTTAAAGTTATATTTGTAGTTTGATGAAAAGGCCATGTAGAGATCCATGATGTAAAATTGTAATATTCAGTCATGTAAGGACTTGATAAATTTGTAAACCCACTTGGTTGGGTAGCTGACTCAAATTTTGTAAACCCACTTGGTTGGGTAGCTGAGTCAAATTTGTAAACCCACTTGGTTGGGTAGTTGAGTCTCATATGTAAATCCACTTGGATGGATCTTTGATGTAAGTATGAGTCATTGGTGATAGGAAAGTCATAGAGTCATGTACTCCATTGGAAAATATGTTTGATGATTCAGCATGAACTCAGGGGGAGCTTGGTCACTTCAGTATATATCAGATCTGCAGAACACTTCTTCCACATGAGGAGAAAAGGGGGAGAGTATGTTGGTTTTTGATCCACCCTTTGCTTTTGATGTCAAAGGGGGAGAGTGACATGGTGTTTGAATGAAGATAATGGTGTCAAGAATGGGGAGAGTGACATGGTGTCATGGTATTCTTAATGTACGTATCTGTTGTGGTAACCAAACACCATCGTGGTTGCCATCAAGTCCAAAGGGGGAGATTGTTGGCAATATGATGCAGAGTGTTGTCCTTGATGGCAACCCACTGAATGAAGATGAAGAAATGAGATTGTTGACTTGTGTTGTCCTTGATGGAAATCCACCTGATGAAGTTATTCTTGACTTGATGAACTTGATAAATGATGTAAATATGATGTGATATGATGTGTGTTGACAATATGATGCTGAGTACCCACTTGATAGAGTGTTGTCCTTGAATGGCAACCCACCTGATGGAGTTGTGCTTGATAGAATATGTCTTGATGAACCTGTTTAAAGATGTAAATCTGATGTATCTACAGAGAGTACAAAAGGTAATGAAGAAAGGAATTCAATATGTGCTAGATCTATGATGAAAAGAGTATGTCTCAAGGCATACGCGGATTTTCCTAGGAGAAGTCGCGTATGCACGCGGTAAAGTACGTGCCAAGTCGCGTATGGGCAAAAGCGCTCATAAAGTGAAAAACCAGGGGTAACCACCATGGTATTGACCCATTGTATTGGGTAATGATTCCTCTAAATGACCCCGTCCAGGAATACCATCGGAAGTAATGTAGTTTTGGGCTCATGGTATTGTTTTGGCTCATGGTATTGAAAAATGGGCTCATGGTATTGAAAAAGGGTAAACCTATATAAAGAGAAGAAATTCATTGTGAAAATCATGAGTATGGGTGCAAGATGTCTGAGCTTGAATGAATACTTCTCTCTGAAGGATATCTGAATGGAAAGGGTTACAGTTGAATGATAGATCTGAATGTATGATGCACCAATGATGAAGAAGGGGATCTAGATCTAAAATGTACTTATATTTGCTAGATCTGTTTATGAAATGATTAGATCTGTGATGAGGCGAACATCTGTCTGAGGTAAAGGGTAAAATCTGAAGTGATGTATTTGTTGTGAAGAATTGCAATGACATAAAAGTCTGAAGATCCATACGCTAGTTCTCCGAAGAGGAAGCGCGTATATACGCGGCTTCGCTGAAGAGAAAGCGCAATAAAATTAGCTCTGTAATATGTACAGAGGTATACGTTAGTTTATGTGAACGGAAGCGCGTATATACGCGACATCAGAGAAAGGAAAGCGCGTATGCAAACTAGGGTTTGCTGAGGTCTGTGGTAAGAAATGTCTGATCTGTTATGCTGATTTACTGATATCTGTCAGTGAGTTATATGTATCAGTTTCATGTTTGACTGTGCTTAAAAGTATGGAGTGGGTCCAGTCTGAAAATATGATGAAACGTGGCCTGCAAGTTGTGTCCTAAAGGAAGCTTTGGATCTAGTGTGAAAATTGATGAAACGTGGTCCATAGAGGTGCTGAGGGTTGTAGCCTTCAGTCAGGGGGTTGTAGCTCCCTTCCAGGTGAGGCTGGTAAACGAGATCGGGGGGTCGTAGCTCCCTTCCAGGAGAGGCTGGTAAACGAGTCAGGGGGTTGGAGCTCCCTTCCGGGAAAGCGTGAGCACGGTGGGTGCACAACGTCTTGGTAGGAGTACTGCCTTGACTGTATGTTGTAATATGTTTTCTCTATAATAAAATATTGAAGGTGAGCAAGCTAGGCGGTGGTTTTTCTCCCGACTTGGGTTTCCACCTAAAAATCCTTTTGGTGTTCATGTGTGATGGTTTGTATGATGGTTTATTTTATTGTTACGCACATTTTTGAAAATAACTTAACATACGATGAATGAATATTGCAAAGAACTAAGTTATTAAATATACGCATGTTTCCGATCTTGCTAATACGCGAGTTGTATGAAGGATATGTAGTGTATACGAGTTTACCTAAAGGAAAATAGCGTGGGTTTTTAGAAGAGTGAAAAAGTAAAAAGTTTTGGATATGCGATGTCACGATTCCTCCCCCTCTGGGTATTTTTCCCAACGGTAAGCCAAGCCCATGGAGACACCTATAGTGATCAACTGGAGGAAGGATAATGCCACTTCAAGTGAAGAGGTTGATGCTACCATTTACCGATAGCTAGTGGTTTCACTGATGTATGTTGTGAACACATGACCATATATGTGTTATGAATTCAACCAACTTAGCCAAGCTATGGTTAGGCCAACCAAATTTTATTGGAAGGAAAAAAAACATGTCTTACGGTGTCTCAGAGGCACTATCTAGTATGGATTATGGTACAGGAGGATAGAGGGAGTGAAGTTGTGCAACTTCAAAGATGTAGATTGGGCAGGGAGTCCATTCAAATGAAAGAGTACATCCATTGGAATTTTTAATGTTGGGTACAGAGAAATTTACTAGTACAACAGGAAGCAGAGATTTATGGTGCTAAACTTGGCAGAAGTTGAATACATGGCTACATGTCAAGCAACATGTGAGGTGATTTAGTTGATAAATATACTTGTGGGACTGTTTGGTCAGGAGATAGATCCAATTGTGATATATTATGATAATCATAGTTTCATTAAGCTCTCTAAGAATCCAATATTTCATGATCGATCCAAGAATATAGATACCTGATATCATCATTTATGGGACTATTTGTAAAGGAGGATAATGTTTCTCTGGTACATTATGAAAGATGAACAAGATGCTGACATATTGACAAAGGCTTATAAAGGGTGATGATAAAATTTCATACATGTAGGATAGGGGTGGTTGATCATCCCTTTCTTGTTAAGAGGGAGCGTTGAGAAGTGTATCAATAACGACTCAATTTGACTTTGCCTTGGTAAAATTGAGAAAATTCAAAATTTCCACATTCACAGACAACTTGGAGGCAGTTAATTGAGGTGAAATAGCTCTTGTCACTAAATTATCTTAGTAGATTTAAGTTATAGGGCTTGGAGTTCAGTTATGCATGTGTGATTGATAATTTGTATCAATCAAATTCATTTATTTCCAATTGTATTTAGTTAAACTATTTCTAACTGTTGATAGAACTAGTTGGAGGTCAATTGTGCAGTGGGACAATAGTCTAACGCAAAGATCATCTAGTTAACTGATCAATCAACTCAAAACAGGTAGTATATTGAAAGGAATTCAATTTCCTCATATGTGGTGGAGATTCCAAGGTAGTGTAGTATCGGTTGCAGACTAGTATTTATTATATATATGTTGCATGCAATCAATGATAAATCCTTGGAAATTGTGCAATTAATTGGAGGAAAATTCCTAGAAAATAGTGGCCTCATTCCTTAGGATTTGAGGAAGGAAATAATAGCTTAGGTGTAGGAAAAATTTGACTAATTTTGGGTCAAATATTCTCATTGAGTAGAGAGAAAGGTTATTTACTTGCAGATTGTGGTCATAACAAGCAAGCAATTGTAATACATTCTATATTCATATGATTAATGCAAGTAGGCTTAAGGGTTTTTTACCAGTTGGTTTCCCCTAGATAAATCTGTGTATTTGTGTATGTGATTGATGCATATTTGTGAATGTTTTTCTAAATTATGAATTAATGTTCAAAGAAGTAGAGTAGAATTGTTTCTCTTGATTTAGATTAAATTTCTTGAGTAGTTGCGATTCTATCACTTTATTTATACATGTTGTTATGTGAAGCATTTATTTTAGCCGTCAAGTGTCATTTTATGTTTCTACACATGTTACAAGTGTCCATGGTCCTTCCTAAGTGTCATTGGATCATCAAGAATACTTATAATGCACTTTGAAGTCATAATACACTTTCTAACCATGAAACAACACTTGTGTGTTGCAACTGCACATAATTTATTTTTCATACTTGGAGAATGTTTTTGAACTGTAATTTTGATGTATAATTCTTAGTATTGGGTCTTGTCTAATTTTTATTGATGATTTGAGATGTGTCACGCTTTTTTTTCTCCTAACTTAGTGTGTTTTTCCATGTGTTATCCTCCCAAAATTAGACAATTTTCCAACTTTGCAAGCATTCCCTCTTGTTGGAGCTGGGATCCCCGCGAATTAATCAAGCAAGGAAAGACTTCGCAGATCGAGGAGTGGAGCACACAATTCGAAGTATATTTCTGGTCTTAGGGGCTTTGGGGTGGGTCAAAGCCCCTTATTATGTAATGGAATGGGATATTTTGTGAATGTTGGAATCCGCCCATGGTTTTGGACCATGGTATTGTAAATTCCAAACCTATATAAGGAGTCCAGATAGAAGTCATAAAAAGGAAATTAGAAGTTGAATGATGGATTTATATGTAATATTTCTTCGAGTTAGAGTCTGTTTTTGGGTTAGAGGAAAAGGCTCATGCAACTGTGTTCGTAGAGACCTTAGGAAGTCTACAACTATGTGCGTAGGGTGGAAAGTGGATGTAAAGAGAAGATCTGATTGTTAATGGAATAACCGTTGAGAAATATCTGAGTATATTTATGTGTTTTCTTTTCACTTACTATTTATGAATGTCTATGCCGAATAAGGGGTTTTACCTGTAACCGAATAGCTCAATATGTTTTATGGTTATTTGTTGTGTTTAATGCTTAAATAAGTAAGATCGCGCAGTCTGTGAGTAAGTTCAACAATTGTGTTCAACAACACTGGTATTATTGATATATTTGGCCTGCAAAGATCTGCTAAGAATGAAAAACCCTAAATCCACAATCTAGTGTCCCTCTAGATGCAAAAACCTAGTTCTAGCATCCCCCTATATTGCCTCATGTGATAATTTGGTATGCGCAAGCAGATCATTTCCAAAAGGGCTGGTAATAGTGGGATTTGTTGGACTCTGTAGTCACTTTGAACCTGGGTCTAGGCCCCATCAAGCTAACAAATGGTTATGTTTCTGGGACCAGGATTTGACTAAGGGATAACTGAATGTGAAATTCGTCTAAGGAAGAGATTGAAAATTGGGTTGATAAAAAAGAACACGAATTTTCTATGCAAGAAAAAAGAAGTCCAAAAATATATACTGAACATTGGCTACATAAGTATATCAATATAGATCCATATGAGATATTTTTCGCATCGTTTTCTAGAGAGATGTATGAGAGGATATCAAGACTAGCAACGCAAGTGGGTTATTTCAAAAAAAATCCCACTGCGTGGACCTCAGAGCTGATTAAGAAGATGAAAAATAATGGTAATGAGATCACGAGGGATGTTGAATAATGGATAGATAGTATCCTTGGAGGGTTCGTTACTCAGTTCACGATTGATACCTTTATTTATTATAGCGAAGTAGAGCGCAATTTATTTAGAAACCCTAGGGTTAAGTACCTGAATTCACTAAAGTTTTGGATTAAAATGCTATTATTGGAAAGGATATATTATAGATGCGCTCAGATTGATGTTTGAATAAAGAGAACTTGGTGCTACGCGAAGCAGTAAGCATTTCATAACAGGTTGGGGTATGGACATTGAAATTGAATATAAACTATTGTTTGAATCTGTGAAAGGAGAAAGAAATCCTGCTACTCCATGAAGTTTGTTGCTGAGATTTGAAAGTCAACAAAGTGCTGAGGAAATTCACCAACATTCCACCCCCATCATCATTCCATCCTATTTTTTTCCTCCACCTCCACCTCCCCTCATGGGCTTGCCACCAAATATGCCCGTGTTCAAGGGAATAGATGACCCTGAACATTTCTAGTTTGTGATGGAAGCAATATGGAGTTCGTTGTGTTAGCACTGATTTTTTACTCATATTCAAAGTTGCTCTCTCCATCATTCTATTTGGCCTCTAGCCCCTTATGTTTCAATTAAACCCAAAATGATTTACATTTCCGTCTCCTACAAACCTTTCAGAAATACCATACATGATGGAGCAGGACCCATTCCCCACAACACTTCTTTTTTCATATCATTTTCCATTGAAAACCATTAAACTTACCCTTTTTCTGCCTTTCTGATTTTACCTTTTCTACCCTTACCTTTTATTGCTTTTCACTTACTCTGCTTTTTAATTCCCCGATCACAATTAAAGTGGGGCCCTCATCACATTTCACAGATGTTACATGTTTTTCATCGCAACAAAACTTAAATTATGCGATCGCCGATTTGCGATATCGCATCGCATATGTTTTGACTCACCTTGTGAGCGCCCGCAATCTATTTTATTTACTTTGCGATGCGGTAAGTTGGCTCCACCTCAGCAGCTCCACCCCCCATAGAAAACCTTTAAAAAATATCATATATCATATATGTGATATCACTTACCGCTTAAACCTTCGCTGATTCATAAAACTCCGCTACATAGCCAGTGGGTCCCTCTTCCCTGCACTTCTCATATTTTAAAATTTAACCCCTGCAGCTTATAACTAAAAGCTAAAAGCTGTGATCTGTGCTGCGGCCTGGTCCCACTTTTTCCCTTCCACGTCACCTCCCCCACGCATCGCACTTCGCAGTTGTTAAAGTTTACATTTTCCGCGCTTATAATTAAACGCTATGAATTGCAATATGCATTGCGGTCCAGTCCCACCGAACCTCCATGTCACCTCCCCTTTGCATCACATTATCGGCTGTGTTTTTTATAAACTAAACTGTAAAGGTTGCGAAGTGTGCGAATGTGATACCACTTCAGAGATAAAGTTTAAAAGACTTCACGTCCGGGTGTAAAAGGGTTTTTACATTTTTTATGAAGAAAAGGCTAAACACAAAATAATGACTTGGTTAGGATAAGACCCGACAAAGAGAAAGGGGAATAGTAATGCTGAATGTCGCAGTAATAAAGAGATAGACTCCACGGGTCAATTCAGGAAAAAGACATTTCTAAGGAACTGTAATGATATGGCAATAGTTACCTACGCATAATAAATAGTCATAGGTTTACAGAAAATCCAGTAGCAAAGACTTTAAAGATTCTACACCTATCAACAAATAACAATACCTTCTTAAAGCTCAAAGACAGTTTGTCAATATGATTAATTCCATCAGAGTTCTGTCAGGATTGATTAAAGTGGTAGGGTTTGTAGTTCCACCTTTCTTGTAGCAGTTGAAGATAGTTAGGCCAGGTGGTAGAAATAAGCTTATGTGGTAGTCAAATAGTTTGATGCATCAAATTTTGAAGCCTCGAACCATTCAATAGTTCTAAATTCATGCAATAGTTTGATATGTTTACTGTTTGTTTGATTTAATTTCATTCCTAAAATTTAGCAGAAGTTTTTTTTGTGCAACTCTATTTAAGAGTTGAGTTTTATGTAATAAAGGAGATATGGTTAGTGGCACAGGGCCTAGTGCCCTAGCCTTGTTGTTGATCCTGATCCTATTCCTGAAGCTGTGTATTGTTGAACTCATAATATATTCCAGTTACACTGTTGAGGATTCACAAAATCTTATGGTGTGTGTATTGTTTTCCCTTCTATTTTTACATACCTTATATGTCTTTCCAGATTTATCATAAAAATTCTATCTTATGTTTTTATCAGTCTTGTGAACCTCCAAGTCATATGGATCTATTTTTGTAAGTCTTGTTCCAATATTTTCTGATTCATAATTGAATATTGTTCATAAGTGTTTCTTGAGGTGGAATTAAACCCTGTTTCATGTTTTTGTAAGTCTTTTGATCTTGCATGCATGTTAATCTATTTTTGTCAGAATTGATTCACCAAGCATTCCTGATTCATGAGGTCATATTAGTCAGAAGCATTCCTTGTAATGAGATTCTTTAAATGTAAAGTGAGCTTATTGTAAGTCTTTTAAAAGCATTCTTTCACTATACATTTTAGATCTGGAATTTGTGTCATTTTCCTCCTAGTAGTGGATTTATGTCCTACAGACCCAGTGTCTTTCTTCCATTCTTCTAACCATCAGGATACAAACTCAATTTTTCTACCACATCATACACTAGTGCCCTCATATGTGCCAAAGATTTTTTATCTGTTCAAAATTCCTTTAAGAGTGCTTAAGATCCAACCACTTTCCAAAAAACCCAATCAAATCATAAGAATAGCTCTTAGAGCTTAAGATGTGTCTGTTCAGGTGCTTGATGTAGTCCAAGTGTTGATTCCAGCGCCAACATCTTTTGGTGCGTCTTCCAGGAGATAAAGGCCTTGAAACGAAGTATTCACCCGAGTCTCTTGTTTTAATTGCTGAAGATCGATTCTTGAAGGTGAAAATGATTTGATAACTTGAAGAGGACTGCAGTTTTTCACCTGACAACTCCATTGTTCCAAATCTAGCGGCGACTTCATGGGGATTTAGAGATCATATTTTCAATGTAATTTTTGGATAAACAACTACACCTTTCGGAATTCTGAAAGCGACATCATTGCAGAGGTAGAATTTAATGTTTTTCCTCATTCAGTAGTTGATGATACAGAATCTTCTTATAATGCATACATTTAATGCTTTAAGAGTATCTCGCGTTGTGATTATTTAATCATGAGCTGCATTATGTCATGATATGGATTCTTTCAATTCTACTTTTAAGATTCAGAATCCATATGAGGTTTTTCCAGCTATTTGAATGGTTTTATGACAAATTCCATATTTCATGAAGACTTCCATTCAAATCAGATTAGAAATAGAAGAATGAATAGGATCGTTGTTTTGAGAAATTTTTTGGAAAGATAGATTTCAGTTTTCAGTTTGAATCCCATTTCAGTTTGGAGAAATAAGCTGCAGTTTTGAAATGATGCTTTTGAATCCATTACCCAATGGCTAGGCATGATGGTTTTTTGAGTTAATAAGCAAGATCACTAGTTTGAGAAATAAGAGTTGGATAAGGCACTGGAACTATGGTTCTTGATAGCCCGCAGGGGGCATATCATACCCAATTAGAGCCACTGATAGCACTATTTTTTGACTCATATTCAAAGCTGCCCTCTCCGTCATTCTATTTGGCCTCTAGCCCCTTATGTTTCAATTAAACCCAAAATCATTTACATTTCCATCTCCTACAAACCTTTTAGAAATACCATACATGATGGAGCGGGAATCATTCCCCACCACACTTCCTTTTTCATATAATTTTCCACTGAAAATCATTAAACTTACCCTTTTTCTGCCTTTCCAATTTTACCTTTTCTAGCCTTACCTTTTATCAATTTTCACTTACTCTGCTTCCTTAATTCCCCGATCATAATTAAAGTGGGGCCCTCATTGTATTTCGTAGATGTTACTTGTTTTTCATTGCAACAAAACTTAAATTCCGTGATTGCCGATTTGCGATATCACATCGCATATGTTTTGAATTACCTTGTGAGTACCCGCAATCTATTTTATTTAGTTTGCGATGCAGTAATTTGGCCCCACCTCAGCAGCTCCGCCCCTACAAAAAACCTTTTAAACATATCATATATTATATATGTGATATCACTTACCGCTTAAACCTTCGTTGATTCATAAAAATTTTCCAGATAGCCAGTGGGTCCCTCTTCCTCGCACTTCACAAATTTTAAAAGTTAAACCCAGCAGCTTATAACTAAAAGCTAAAAGCTGCGATCTACGCTACAGTCTAGTCCCACTTCTTCCCTGCCATGTCACCTCCCCTGTGCATCTCACTTCACAGTTTTTAAAGTTTACATATTCCTCGCTTATAATTAAATGCTATGAATTGCAATAAGCGTTGCGGTCTGGTCCCACTGACCCTCCACATCACCTACCCTTTGCATCGCATTGCCGGTTGTGTTTTTTATAAAATAAATTGTAAAGGTTGCGAAGTGCAGGAATGCAATACCACTTCAGAGATAAAGTTTAAAAGACTTCACGTTTGGGTGTATAAGGGTTTTTACGCTGTTTATGAAGAAAAGGCTAAACATGGCAGAATGACTCGGGTAGGATAAGACTCGACAAAGAGCAAAGGGCATAGTAATGCTCAACGTCGCAGTAATAAAGAGATAGAATCCAGAGGTCAAGTTAGGAAAAAGGCATTTCTACGGAACTGTAATGATATGGTAGCAGTTACCAACGCAAAATAAATAGTCACAGGTTTACAGAAAATCTGACAGCAAAGACTTTAAATATTCGACACCTATCAGCAAATAACAATATCTTCTTAAATCTCAAAGAAAATTTGTCAATATGATTAATTCCATCAAAATTCTATTAGGATTGATTAAAGTGGCAGGATTTACAGTTCCACCTTTCTTGCAGCAGTTGAAGACAGTTAGGGCAGGTGGCAGAAAGAAGCTTATGTGGTAGTCAAATAGTTTCATGCATCATATTTTGAAGTCTCGAATGAGTTAGCAGTTGTAAATTCATGCAACAGTTTGATTTTTTTACTCTTTGTTTGATTTAATTTCATTCCTAAAATTTAGCAGGAGTTTGTTTTGTGAAACTCTATTTAACAGTTGAGTTTTATGTAATAAAGGGGAGATGGTAGGTGGTAGAAGGCCTAGTTCCCTGGCCCTGTTGCTGATCCTCTTGCTATTCCTGAGGTGTGTATAGTTGAACTCATAATATATTCTAGTTGCACTCTTGAGGATCCACAAAATATTATGGTGTGTGTATTTTTTTCCCTTCTGTTTTTACATACCTTTTCTGTCTTTCCAGATTTATCATAAAAATTCTATCTTATGTTTTTATCAGTCTTGTGAACATATGAGTCGTATGGATCTACTTTTGCAAGTCTTGTTCCAAGCTTTCCTAATTCAGAATTGAAGATTGTTAATAAGAGTTACTTGAGGTGGAATTAAACTCTGTTTCATGTTTTTGTAAGTCTTTTGATCTAGCATGCACATTAATCTTCTTTTGTCAGTCTTGATTAACCAAGCATTCCTGATTCACGAGGTCATGTTATTCAGAAGCATTCCTTGTAATGGGATTATTTTAATGTAAAGTGAGATTCTTGTAAGTCTTTTAAAAGAATTCTTTCACTATACATTTCCGATCTGTAATTTGTGTCATTATTCCTCTCAGCAGTGGATTTCTATCCTACATACCCACAGTCTTTCTCCCATTCTTCTAACCATCAGGCTACAAACTCAATTTTTCTACCACATCATACATCAGTGCCCTCATATGTCTCAAAGCCTTTTATATGTTCAACATTCCTTTTAGAGTGCTTGAGATCCAACCACTTTCCAAAAAACCCAATCAAATCATAAGAATAGCTCTCAGAGCTTAAGATGTGTCTGGTCAGGTGGTTGATGCAATCCAAGTGTTGATTCCAATGCCAACACGCTGAATGTTACAAATGAAAATATGATGAAAGCGCAGTTGATTACAATGCTGCAAGATAGAGCATTGTCCTGGTAAATGAAATATGTTACGATGAATGCAAATTCTTCTTTAGATGAGAAAAAGACTGCACTGAACGCTGAATTCAAGAAACCAAAGTCGCATTCCCAGTGTATCACAAAGATCAAATAAATTAAGAAGTTGACTACCGAGTCTGTCTGGGAGGTAGATCATAGATTTAAAACACTGTTGAGCCAAATTAGTTTCAAGATCCCAGATGAACAGAATAGAGAATGGTTCATTGCTGCATTGTTGCCTCATCTCAGACTAATGTTAACTTAAGATTGCAACTCAGGCTGATGCACTAGAGATCAAGATGAAGCTTGAAGCATCACATGTAGCTGATACAAGTATAGGAGTGCAAAAAATTCAAACTTAGTTGGTGAGCTTGCATATGGAGCTCCCAGATCTAAAGAAGGGAAAGGAGGTTCACCCGAAGATGAGAACGAAGGTCTGGTGTATGAAGTGAAAAGCATATATTCAATATAAAGAACAATGCCCTGTTTACAAAGACTATTTGAACGCTGGGATAATAAGTCCGTTGAAGCCTGGATCGAGTGTAGGGCCAAGTATAGGTCCTAGTGTATGGTGTTATCACGAAAATTGGTAATCTAACCATTTACAATTAGATGGATCGAAGTACACCAAGTAAGACCGATTTTACCATAGTAAAATTGCTTTCACTATAAGAAATAGTTTAATAAACCAAATTTTATTAAGTTATTTCTGGTTTAAACAAGAAACCCCATGAGGAATAATTAAATAAAACCTTATTTATTTGATTTTCCTCGAGGAATAATTAATTAATCCAATGTTTAAATAATATTCCTGGTCATATTTAACCCAATTATGAGAAATAATTAGATAAATCATGATTTAGCTTATTTTTATCTGGGAATAATTAATTAAATCATTAATTAGTTATTATTCCTTGTTAAATTTGACTAAATCACCTAGGAATAACTAAACAAATCATTATTTGTTTATTATCCTTTAAACACATTATTGAAATGATAAATAAATCATTTATTTTTTATTATTTCTAAATAAATATATTTAACCAATTTAAATACCCTTTCCCTCCAACAAAATAAAATAAAATATTCCAAGTGGTTAGATCTAGATCTTGGTTAATAATATTTTTTTATTCGCCATTATCGAGTATAACTCAATATTTTTTTATAAATATTAGGGTTTTTCCATTCATTCTTCAATTTGATCCCTTTCATTGTCGCACTTTGATCATTCTCATTGTTGCTACTATTTTCTTTTGCTTCTTGAGTTGCCATAGAGTTTAATACATTTTGGGTTTTCTGCACCATTGAGAGTGAGAAACTTATAGAACTAAAGCATTGAGGACAACTAAGAACCTATCCCATTGAGGGGGACTGGTAACATCTATTTGTTCCCTTCACCAGGTGTAATAATATATGAAAAATTATTTAAATATTGTATTTTCTGTTGGATGCATGGAGCAATTACTATTTCTTTTTACTATTTAACTGCTTTTACTGCACATATCTGGTTTTTTGCATCATTTGTTCTAACTATCGATTGCATATCTAAAGAGTTAAGAAACCATTAATGTTGTTAGGGTTGTTTGTCACACACAACTAAAGTAGGATATTTTCATACACCTACGTTAAGAATTTATGCTAACATATGGTGTAGCCTTTGCGAAGTGGTAGGACAAAATTCCACGAAATTTTGTCATCTATTGCAGAAATTTATCAGACCGCCAAAGAAATTATTCTGTAACTTTTGCAGTTTGGCAGGGAAAAATGAATAACATTGTAAGAACCATGAACTTATGATGGATAAAAGTCTTGGTGAGTATTGATGCTGGTAGAAGGACGTGAAGCTTCAGTTTCACCAACCACGCGAGGAGGTTACCTAGGCCGAGGAGGAGGCGCAACTCATGGATGAGGTCAGATCATATGCTAAAACTCTGGAAAGACTGGAAATTTTTCCAGGGATTGTCAAAATCCCACTGCATTTTCCTGTAAGTATTGTTAATAATTTGGTCATGAAGTCGAAGAGTGTCCTATTTTTTTAGCTAAAATCTAGGATAAGCGCGACCAACGGCCGGCTCAAATTATCCAAATGATGAGGGTTGAACTGCACCAAGTCGATCCAAGTGTTAACATAGTAAGGCACAGTGGTGTGAATACTAGAGGAGACCGCACATAAGGAAGAACGGTTGTTACAGAGACATGGGTTAGGAAGGCTGAGGATAAAAGTGTTGGATTCAATGTACAACATGAGAAAGAGACATTAAAAGAAGCAAGAAATACATTTATGACTCCTAAAGCTTCACCATCCACCGCACAAAGACAATTGTTTCTAGTGGAGAACAAGCCTAAGGAGAAGATCAAAGTAAAGGAAGTGGATCAATCTATCTTGGCCTCCTTCTTGCAGACGTGTATGAAATTACTAAGGGACCATAGGGCTGTAGAAGGGTTGTAGGAGATAATAGATAACTGTGTTTGCAAGGAAAGGCTACAATTGGAACAATGCGTAGTAAATAAAGTATGCAAGAACAAGAAGAGAACTGGCCAGGAGATGAAATTGACTATGCAGATTGGAGATTATGAGATGGAAAAAGTCATTCTGGATCTAACATTAGATGCCAACATTCTTCAAAAGTAGACATGAGAGTGGATGGGAAGGCCTAAGTTGCAATGGTCACCAATTCAGCTATGGATGGAAAATCAACTAAATATGATTTCTACGAGGAAATTGTAGGGGATTAGCGTAGATATTGATGGCACTGGCATGTTGTTCAACTTCGAAGTGATTGAGGTCATTGATGTAAACAACCCATAACCTTTTTTGTTGGGGTTTGACTAGGCTTCTGACATGGATGCTATAATAAACCCGAAGAAGAAGCAAATGATCTTTGAACGTAATGGTACCCTAGTTGTTGTGCCATTATACCCTTCCGAAGGTGTGCGCTACACAGAGCCTGTCCAACATGAGTATGGGGATGCTGCCATTGATCAGATATATAAGATTACTCCATAATATGAATAATGGATTAATCCCACCTTAGATGGTAGATGATGTTGGGAGCGTGATATGTTTCAGATTTTGATGGAGAGCGGGATCATTGGAAGAACCATTTGCACGAGGTGAATACTGAGCGCTGTAACAAGGTGACCAAATATCTACGTTGTGTCAAATCAGAAGTACAAAAAATAAATTTTTATGATGGCACAGGGAATGTTTTTTTGTATCTGGAATAATTTGATAAAAATGTGCTTAAAGAACAAAGTTATGAAGCTGCTTTGGACTTCACATTAAGGTCTACTCCAGATCGATGGTGGGGCGTGCACAAAGAAAGTTTAGGAGGATGGACATAATTTTGAAAATTAATAAGGTTGAGGTTTGGTTAGGTTAAAATGAAGATTGCAGAGAATTATGATGGAAAAAGGGATCCGCGCTAGCATTTAGCTCGTTGGATTGAAGCTTGGGGTGCCAAACCTCAGACAAAGTGGGTGCACATGTTCTTTCATTCCTTACAGACGATACCTCAGCAATGGTATCTAGAAACAGATCTATGCCATGGAACTGTTACTGCGAAAATTCCACGACGACCTGTTTGAAGCAGCGAAACCCTAGAATCCAAAGCTATGATACCAACTGCTATGAAACCAGCTCCAAAAATATAAGAAAAGAGAGATCAACGCCTTATAAATAAGTCACTTCGAGGGGGAAACCTCCTTTATATTACACAAGTAAAAAATTCTTGGATGATACAAATGAAAAAACCTCCTTCTATATATAGGAGTCCATGGGGTCACAATATAATCCTAGCCGACCTAACAATAATAATGTAAGGGCACAATAATAACAATATGGGGGTTATAGGGATACAAAAATAATAATAAGGGGGCTACACTAACAACAATAAGGGACTACACTAGTAATATAGGGACCTAACATGCCCCTCTCCTTCAAAAAAGTGTTGTCCTCAATGCTTGAGTAGCTCTGGATGCTTTTTGTATAAAATTCTCATCCTCCCATGTAAAATATTCAATGGGTAAGTTCTTTCATCTAATGAGGTACTCTAAAATTGATAGATTTTGGAGCTGTCGAGTTCTTGTTTCTGTGACTGCTTCAGGTTCCAATATGATTTTTCATTCCTCATCAAGTTTTGGTAATATTGTTTGAACTGGAATTTTGTCACCTATAACCTTCTTTAAGCATGAAACATGGAAAAATGGATGCACTCACGAAGAGGCAGGAAGCTCCAATTTGTATGCCATAGTACCAACCTTTTGCAACATCTTGTAAGGACCATAGTACTTTGGCGATAATTTATTATCCTTCTTAGCTTTCTTAAGGGACATTTGTTTGTATGGTTGTAGCTGTAAAAATACCCAATCTCCTACATCAAAACTTCTCTTACTGCGATGTTGATCTGCCTGTTGTTTCATTAGATTTTGTTCCAAGTTTAGGTTATCCTTTAAGATTTGGAGAACTTTTTTTTTATGCTCGATGTGATCTTCCACTTATTGAACCTTAGAATTTTCTCTTAAAAATGATTTGATGGATGGTGGATGATATCCATAAAGTGCCATAAATGGGGTCATTTTTGATGCAATACAGAAGGAAGTGTTATACCACCATTCAGCCAGAGGTAACCACTTGACCCGTTGTGTTTGTTTACCAAATACAAAACAACAAAGATATCCTTCCAAGCATTTGCTCACTATCTTAGTTTGACCATCAGATTGAGGATGATAAGATGAGTTATGAGCTAGTTGAGTACCCAAACAAGAAAATAATTCTGTCCAAAAAATTCTAGTAAAAATGGGATCTCTATCGCTTACAATAATCTTTGGGTTTCCATGTAGCTTTTGAATTGTTTCCATAAATGTAGTAGGAACTGTACTTTATTTAAATGGATGAGATAATGCACAAAAGAGTGCATACTTGGTAAGTCTATCAACTACCACCATGATGACACTCTTTCCTTTGGAATTAGGTAAAATTGTGATAAAATCCATTGAAATCTCCTCCCAACGTTGACTTGGAATGGATAAAGGTTGTAGAATACTCGAGGTCTTAATTGTCTCAACTTTATTTTGTTGGAAAACCAAACATTCTGCCAAAAAAATTTCAATATCAGATTTAAGGCCATCCCAAAAAAATTCTTTCTTCACCCTGTGGTAATTTTTCAAAAATCCTGAGTGTCCTCCTAAAGGAGAAGTGTGCAATTCCAAAAGAATATTTTGTTTCATTTGGGAATTATTACAAATATATAATCGGTCTTTGTACCATAAGGAATCATTTTTCCAACTAAAAGTATCATATGTACTAGGATATTGTTATAAATTTTGAATGAGTGTCAACACTTCTTCATTCTTCTTCCATTCATCTCTTGCTTCGGTTATCCCATCTGGTTGGATAATAGAAATGACACAAAGCAATGCTTCCACCTCTTCATCATTTCTTGAGAGTGCATCTGCAACAAAATTTAGCTTCCATTTTTTGTAGATGATTTCAAAGTTATAACCCAACATCTTTGTGACCCATTTTTTCTTCTCTTTTGAAGATAGTCTTTGTTCCAAAAAGTGTTTAAGAGTATCATGATCAATTTTTACCTTGAAGTGTGTGTCTTCCCATTAGGTAAGGTCGCCATTTCTTTAGTGCATGTAGTATTGCCAACATTTCCTTCTCATAAATAGCTTTATGTAAATACTTTCCTTTGATTGGTCGACTTTCAAAAGCAATGGGTCTTCCTTCTTGCATTAAAACAACACCAATTCCATTTCCTGAGGCATCACATTCCACAATAAAGGTTTTTGTGAAGTCTGGCGTAGCTAAGACTAGTGCTAGGAACATTTCCTCTTTAAGATATTCAAAGGCCTTAGTTGCTTCAAGAGTCCATGAAAAAACATCTTTCTTCAATAATGTTGTTAGAGGTGTTGCTATTCTCGCATAATTCTTAACAAACTTGCGATAATACACTGTTAACCCGATAAATCATAACAACGGATTTATGGTTGTGGGGAATTTCCATTCCATAATGGCTTTAATTTTGTTAGAGTCTACCATAACACCCTCGTGAGATACAATATGACCTAGATATTTCGCCTCTTGTATTCCAAAGGAACATTTTGAGGTTTTTTCATATAATTGTTTCTCCTCCAATAGTTTGAGCACCCTGTGAACATGTTGAACATGATCCTTCCAAGACCTATTCTAGATTACTATATCATTAAAAAATACTAACACAAATTTTCAGGAAGGGTTTGAAAATGGAATTAATCAACCCTTGAAAATTAGAAGTGCATTGGTAAGGACAAAAGGCATGAAAAAAAATCATAATGGCCCTCATGAGTTCAAAATGATGTTTTCGGAATATCTTCAGTCTTCATTATAATTTGATGATATCCTAGACAAAGATCCAACTTGGTAAAATACAATGCTCCATGTAATTCATCCAATAATTCATCAATCACAGGAATGAGAAATTTATCTTTAATAGTGAGCTTATTGATCGCCCTATAATCCGGACACATGCTTCATGATCCATCCTTCTTGTGCAACAATACTACTGGAGCAGAGAAAGAACTTTGACTAGGTTAAATTATTCCAACCTCTAATATTTCTGCAATCATAAGTTCAATTTCGTTCTTTTGTGCATAAGTATATCTGTAAGGCCTTATGTTTGGAGGAAAAATTCCTGGAATCAAATGAATAGAAATATCATGATCATGAATAGGTGGGAGTCCTTTGGGAGTTTCAAACACCTTGGAATGATTGTCCAAGACTTTTTGGAGATCTGGAGAAATAGATGATTTTGATGTTGGAACTTATAGTGAGCATAATTGTGAAATTACACCTCGTTGTTCTTTCTTTAGAATATTTGTAATGAAATTAGAGCTTATTATGTTTCATGGCTTCCCTATGATACCCCGTAATTTGACTTCCTTTCCTTCCGAAAAACATTTCAAGAAAATTTCTTGAAAATTAAAAGCTACTGTCCCCAAAGATTGTAACCATTGTACTCCTAGTACAACATCAACACCTCCCATTGGAATGGAAAGAATTGGACTATTAAATACATATTTGCCCAGGCATTTTCCAGAGAAATTTATAGTTCCTCCATTTGCAACCATCACTTGACATTCTGGTGCTGGGTATAGGAAGCAATTCAATTCCTTGGCTACCTTACAATGAATAAAATTATGGGTACTACCCGAATCAATCAACACTATTAACTTTTTCTTATTGATATGTCCTTCTATATTGAGAGTTTGGGGAGTGGTAATTCCTACCAATGCATTACATGATATGGTCAGACTCATTTATTGTTTCTCTAGGGTTGGTTCCTGGTGTATATCCTCTTCCTTTGAAGTTTCTTCTTCATTTTCTTCCTGCTCTTCACAATCTATGTAAAATAATTTCTTCTCATCACACTTATGACTTTTAGTGTATTTTCTATCAAAACTAAAACAAAGCCCCTTTTCTCTTTTTTCTTCAAATTGTTGTGGTGTCAACCTTGTAGGTTGTGGAAGTCTAGGAGTAGCAACATTTCCATCTTTATAAATGTGAGTGGTAGGCTTCCTTGTCGCCATAATTTTACATTCAATTTTTCTTACCAATCTGAATGCCTTCTCCAATGAATTAGGTTCCCAAACACGAACCTCATGTTGTATGTTAACCTTTAAAGTCCCTATGAAGACATCAATCCTGTGTTCCTCTGGAATATCAGTTACCCTTATATTCAGTTTTTGGAAGTCCTCAATGTCCTCCACCACTGAACCCTTTTGTTTGAGATTTATCAATTGGCTAAAGAAGGTGTTTCTCTTTGTATCCTCATAATGTGTTATCATTTCCTCCATAAAAATTGACCAAGTGACAAATTTTTTACAGGAGCAAAGCCATCGATGCCATAAAAATGTATTTTTTTCTAAATATAAAGTTGCAATGTGTACATTTTGTGTGTTTTTCACATTATTGAGATCAAAATATTTCTCCATCTGTAGTATCCATGTTACGGGATCCTTGCCATCAAACTTCCTCATATCGATCTTTGGAATATGGTGGGTCATCCATCCAACATTAGAGTTTATGAAATCACGATTAAAATTTATTTTTCTCTCATTAGGAGTTTCCTGTACTATCTTTTCACCATTAGGAATAATTTCTTATATCAATTTTGTCAAACCTTCCATGTATTGCTTCAAACCTTCCATTTTTTCTTCCATACCATTCTTCAAACCATCCATCGTAGCTTCCATGCCTTTCTTCAAACCATTCATATTAGCTTCCATGCCCTTCTTCAAACCATCCATCTTAGCTTCCACACCTTTCTTCAAAACATCCATTTCATTTTTTGCCGCTCTTTGCAAGAGCAAAATTTGGTGCTCTTGCTCTTGAAATTTTGATATATCATGTTGCACTTCTTCATATTCATGAGTCATAGTAGAGTATTATAAGGACTTAATGGGTTTTGAATTATTTTTAGGGGGAATTTTAGAACCCAATACTGATATCTATGCTTCAATATGCTGTTGGAATCACTTCAAAATGTTTTTTCAAACAAGACTTATGCAATTTTTTTAAAAAATACACTTCTTTTTATTGCTTTTGAGAAGCTTGATATTGAAACTGAATTATATCTGTGATTGCATATATTTAATATCTGAAATTCAGTCTTGCAGTAGCCTCTAAATATTCTTTCCAATGCCACAGTTCTGACCTTCTTTGGATGATTCAAGACAAAGTTATGCCCAATCTCCCACAATGACCTAATTATGGACTGGTTTAGTAGATAAAACTTGTATGAGGTGCCATGTGTCACTGTCTCCTCCTTCAGATTTGAAATTGATACGCAGGAAGCTACAGTCTATGTGATTTCAACCACTTTTACAGAATCCCAATCCGATGATCAGAGAGAGAGTTATGACGATTTTCCCACAGTCACCTCTTTGAGATGAAATTTGGGATCGTGAAAAAAAACCCTAAATTCCATAGATCATATCTCTGAAAATATTGTGAACAAAGATCTAAATTTTTTATATGAAGTTCCTCAGGATTTTGGATTTCCATGATAAAAATTTCAGCTTCTGAGCCTTCGTAGAAAAAACGTTATAGAGAAAATTCCACGATGGCCTGTTTGGAGCAGCGAAACCCTAGAATCCAAAGCTCTGATACCAAATGTTATGAAAATAACTCCAAAAATAGAAGAAAAGAGAGATAAACACCTTAAAAATAAGCCACTTCAAGGGGGAAACCTCCTTTAAATTACATAAACGAAAAATTCTTGGATGATACAAATGAAAAAACCTCCTTCTATATATAAGAGTCCATGGGGTCACAATATCATCCTAGCCGACCTAACAACAATAATGTAAGGGCACAATAATAACAATATGGGGGTTACAGGGGTATAAAAATAACAATAAGGGGGCTAGAATAACAACAATAAGGCACTACACTAGTAATATAGGGACCTAACAATTGTGGACTGGAATGAGATGATAGAAGGATTCTTATTAACCTATAGCTTCGATGATGGTTGGGAGTGCATTAATGAGGCTCTTCAAGGAGTATTTCACATTACTAAGGAGCCAAGGACTCTGGTACAACCTAACTAGGATGTGCAGTTAGCATAGTCCCAGAAATGCTACAATTTGACCGTGGAGGAAGGAGAGGAGGATCCACGAGACGTTAATATCTCCGAGTCTGAAGGACAACGCGTGGTTGCAGGTCCTGAGATAGCAATACTAGATGTAGCACAACCAATCAAGACGTGACAGGTCAACATAGGCTCAAATGTGGAGCCCAAGTTTTCCAAGATAGGGGGCTATTGGGACGATGACAGAGTCAACAAGGTCATTGAGTGGCTACATGAATACCAAGATCTATTCCCTACAAAATTCTTGGAATTAAAAGGCATTGTGGGTGATCTAGGAGTAATGCACATCACTTTGAAGCCTGATGCCAAACTAGTTAGGCAGTGCCCATATCGGCTAAACCCAAAGTACAAGGAGAAATTAAGGGAAGAACTTGACAAAATGCTTGAAGTTGGAATCATTGAACTAGTTGAAGAGTCTGAGTGGGTTATCCCTATGGTGGTCCAGGAGATGACTACTGAAGGAGAGATAAGGATTTGCGTTGATATTCGCAAGTTGAACGATGTATGTGTCCATGATCTGTTTCCCACTCCATTCACCGATGAAGTTTTAGAGAATGTTGGTGGGCAGGAACCTTACTCATTTATGGATGGATTCTCCAGGTATCATCAGATCAGGATTACATCGAAAGATAGGAGAAAGACCACATTTTCTACTGAGTGGGGGTCCTTTCAGTTCAGCGTCATGCCATTTCGGTTGAAGAACGCACCAACTATATTTTCCAGGGTTATTGTTGCAGATTTCAAAGAATATATACACAAATTATTGGAAGTATATTTCGATGACTGGACAATCTTTGGCCTATTAAATAAGCATGTGTCTAGTCTGCACTTGATGATGGATACCTACAGGAAGTATCCGATCTCCTTAAACCCGAATAAGTGCATTTTTTGCATACCATATGATATTTTGTTCGGGCAAATTATGTAAAAATAGGGATTGATGGTATACCCTATGAATATTTCCATGATTATCAATTTAGAACCCACAAAAAATGTCAAGTAGCTGCGCATGATGCTCGAACATACAAGCTACTACAGGAATTTCATTAAGGTGTATGCGTAGATTACTGCGCCCATGGAGAAGTTATCAAAGATGGATTTCAAGTTCTGCTCGGATGAATATTGTCAGCAGAGTCTCGATATCCTAAAGGAGAAAATGGTGACTTCACCTATTCTCATCTTCCCCGATTGGAAGAAGATATTCCATGTACATTTCGATGCATCCTGCATAGCCCTAGGAGCCGTGTTAGCACAACCCAAAGAAGGAGATATTGATCACCCTGTAGCCTTTGCTAGCAGGAATTTGTCTAAAGCAGAAATGAACTACGCCACCATAGAGTGCGAAGGGTTGGAAATGGTATAAGTGCTGCAAAAATATAGGCACTATCTATTGGGGGCACACTTCAAAATATTCACAGATCATTATACTTTAAATTAACTAGTCAACAATCTTGTTTTGGGGGGGAATATTTTCCGATGGTTACTACTATTCCAAGAATATTATTAAGAGATAATTGTCAAGCTAGGCCATTTGAATGCCGAACTAGACCATATGTCTAGGATTGAGACATGGGAGGAACCAATGAATCTTGAGGAAGGATTACCTGATGCAAAGTTGTTCGCTATCAAGGTTGCAGATGAGAATTTCTTGGATATCATTCAGTTTCTCTCAACGAGAATCACACCTCGAGAATAAATTACCCAATAGAAGAAGGAGTTGGTTGTAAGGGTGATAGACTTTACCCTGATTGCAGGACACCTGTATAAAATGGGGGAGAATGAAATTTTGCAAAGATATGTTCCTGAGCATGAACGACACTGTTAAACACACGCATGTTACATGCATATAGGGAGAAAGTAAACACACACAAACAGAAATATAGGCGTGAGATATATCATTATTCACCATAGATGTACATTTATATTACATTGGTGTGACCTTTGGATTCATCTTCCAAGGTCACTTAGACTCCTTTTGTGATTGGCCAGCTTCCACACCTACCCATAGAGGATTAGGTGTCCATTCTCCTTAACACACAAACATGCACATATCACTAAAGAACAACTCTCTGAAATGTTGGAATAAAGAGGTGGTTTAAGGATGATCACCAACACTGGAATGCAAAGCTTATTGCAGTTCCTGAAACTCTTCCAAATCTGGAAAGAAGATGAGGGCTTCTGCTAGAAGAAGTTTCCCTCATATTTGAAGAGGGAGACCTTAAACCTAGAAGAAGGGAGGTCTACAACATGTGATGGTTTAAGGATGCCACTAACACTGGAATGCTTAATGCATTTCCCGGAACTCTACCAAAGCTGGCAAGAAGCTAAAATATTCTGCTAGAGGAAGTGCTCTGCATTCTTTGAAGAGGAAGAATATGAAACTCGCGTAGATGGTTTAAGGCTGTCCATCGACCAAAGGAATGCTCATGGGCATCTGTGTCTCTGGCTACAACTCTGAATCTAGAATGACAAGTTGTGGCTCAGACTCGCTTGAAGTGTTGTGTCTCTGGCTACAACTCTAAATCTGGAATGGCAGGTTGTGGCTCAGGCTCACTTGATGTGTCTTTGAAGGTTGTAGATGACCACCATTTCCCCCCCTCTCAGCTACAAGGTGATATGATGGCGAAAACTCAACTACAAGTTTTCTCAATATTTTATAACAAGTTCTGACATGTGACTTAAATGTCTTCTTGGCTGTTGATGCCCATTGCCAAGAAGTGATCCATCCAAGATGAATATTTGTTCTTGCAGGAGGCTTGTTTCTGAAGCATATGTGTGAATAAGGGGTGTGCCAACCATAGTGCTTGCATGGGTGAAGATAAAAACAATGATTTTTCATATGGCCAACTCGATCACAGTGTTGGAATTTTTCAATTTGTTGTTGCTGCTTTGGAAGAGGAGCAGGATCTGGAACAGATGAATGTGAACTGTCATGAAGAAATCTGGCACTCTGAAATTTGATGGGCTTGGAGTAGTCCAGAATATGAAAGGACAACTCCTTTTCATATCCAAGCCCTGTTATGTGCTTGTTGTGGACAAGCTCTTCCCAAGCTCTGATGATGGGCTTGGGAGGTAGAACCCGATATTTTGAATTTGCATATAAATTTGTTGTAGAACTAGGGACTAAATGTGAATCAATCACAACATTATTGACTTGCTAATTGTGGGAGTCTCTTTCAATGTTATGAACAAAAACATGTTTAGAATGATGACTCCACTGCTGTAATTCTTCTTGCTGAAGCTGAGACTCAAGATGCAAAAATTCAATCTTCTCATGTGTATTTTGCAGACAAGACTTAATGTCAGAAAGAGAGGCTTTGCTGATTTTAACCATCCCATTAATAGTGGAATGTATCAAAGTATTCACTAACTCTAATGCTTCATCAAATTTGGCCATTTTATGATCACAAATATGATGAAGATGCAACACTCGCTCACAATTCAATGTCACTGTAATATTCTTGTAAATTTGCAACAATTAACTAGTGTGCAATAGACCTAATGATTTCTCTCCTCCTCAAAAGGCTGTTTTATATGAAGTGCAGAGAATACACTAACACCAACTCTGTGCAACCATATATCATGAGCCATATATGCACATGGCCCTCAATCTACAACACTCATCATTCAATATATAAAGAGCCAATAAAGCTTATGGAGCGTACCATGGACAAATTTCAACATAGTTCAAATTACATGATCTTTAGACATAAGAACAATGTCATCAATGCGAAAGTAGTATATATAACTTAATCAATGCCCATGAGCAATTTTTTTTTTTTTTTTCATTTTTAAAATCTGCTTAAACATGTCTTGCTCCAAGCCTTGCTTTCTCACAATAAAGCTGAATGGGACCAAAATCATCTTCTAACAGTCATCACCTTGCTTTCTCTGCTTGTACAACATCTGTGGATTTCGACCAGTTTAACGTTGTGGAGGGAATACCAATGCCGGTGGTATGGTGATATGCACTGTTTTAACACAAAGGATAGGCCATGAGATCATATATAATCTGAGCACTAAAATCTACCACATTACATCCAAAGATCCCGAATAATACATAGTAGATAGTAGAAACAACACATAGTCTGTGTTTTCCAATTCCACACTGGCATTCCTTGTACAAACAGTCAATTGAAATTAAAATTCAACTTTTATGTGTTCCTAAGTTATCGCTGAAACTCTAGAACAAAATTATCTTGACTTCAATTTCCCTCGGTCACGTAACTCGTCCCAATAAGCGACTTTGAATAATGTTCATACCTAGTCAATTAACGCAGTACTGGAAGTTGATTAATCAAGCTATTGGACTTCGATTCATCAAGGTACTCCATGGTTTATCCTTGTAATAATGCACGTCGGTCTTATTGGTCTATGAGTCCCTTCAATTTTCTGAGAGTCACGAATCTTCCACACGCTTTTCTTGTCCTTATATTCTCTCATAGATCATTACATTCGCAGGTGCTAAGCTAACACTCCAAAATCCATTCCAATGGAGGTAGGGTAGGTGAATTGACGGAGGAATGAGGCCTAGGCCGACGTGCAGGAGGTAGGATGAGGATGTGTGGGAGAGAAATCATACTGTGGAGTGTGGAGAAATAAAGGAGTCTGCGCAAATATAAACTTAGTTCGCTGATTGAAGTGGGCATCGAATCATTTTTGAAATATTGAGATGGAAAACCATGGAGAAGGAAGGGCAATATGATAGAGAAGTCAGAGTGCGCAGGGTGAAAAAAGGTAAACTTCCTCCACCGCCTCATAGTCCAATAATGGTATTTCAGCCTCCCATCCACCTGATAATATTGATTCAGTAGATTCTAAAAGCGATAGCTTAACCCTCACTAAGGAAACGATTTCTGAAGACGATAGCGTAACCCTCACTGAGGAAATAGTTTCTGAAAGCGATAGTGGATACCTTTCCGATAAACTGTTAATGGATTTTGATATTTAACAATAACGTCTGGGAATGGAACTAAGTTTATATTTTTATAATGAAGATAAAGCAATGGATGCCTTACAACATAATCCTGGCTCTCTCTTGTACCTAGCGCTGGACCTTTACGATCATTACAGTGCAATGTGGAGGACTGTGGGGATGCCAAGCCATGGTGTGAGTCTAAGCATGGAGGGAGGGCCCGAGAGCTGGGCCAAGAGGTAAAATCGAGCTGGTAGGCCGAATGCAGATTAGGATAGTCTGAGGGAGCCGACTATGAAGGTGCTAAGGGAGCTGGAGGTGCCAATGGAGGCTTTAACGCAAACACTTTAACTCCAAAATTGCACTATGCCCAAAGCCACACTCTGTCAGGCTAGGAGCATAGAGAGTGCGTTGTATTGACAATTCACACCAATTTTGTAGTGAGTAGCGCTTTGGGAGCAGTGCACAAATTGACAGAGGCACAGGTCTATACGCTACAAGAGCTGGAAAGAAAATATGGTAGATGAGGTTAGTTCTGCAGAAAATGGGTAGAATATGAGGAGTTGCAAGAGAAAAAAGGCTAAAATGGAGTTGGACAAATATGAAAATACCAGGACCTCACCTGCAGCTCTGATACCATGTTAAATAGACGCGTGGTACATGCATATAGGGAGAAATTAAACACACACAAACATAAATATAGGCGTGAGATATATTATTATTCACCATAGATGTACATTTATATTACATTGGTGTGACCCTTGGATTCATCTTCCAAGGTCACTTGGACTCCTTTTGTGACTTTTCAGCTTCCACACCTACCCATAGAGGATTAGGTGTCCAACAGACACAAAATACTAGTTGAAAATGTAGAAATTATACAACATGCATGTATATCTTGGATTCACCTAATCTGATAATGTACTAAAGTTAAACATTGAATCGCTTCTACAAATGTTTTGTGGAATTAAAAACATAATCACTAATCACATGAAGACGAAGAAAGATCAATCACACACAACACAGATAATTTCTCGGGGAAAGCTTACAGCTAAAATCCCCACTATCTTCTATTTTATATTAAGCATGGATCATTAAAAAATTACATAAAAAAATATTCTCACAAGATTCCTCCAGTACTCAGCTAATTGTTTCACACTGTCATATGCAAAACTGACCAACACATAGCCAATTCGCAGCCTCCAAACAACCTGCCTTGCTTACACAATCCATAATGGTATAGAACCCTAAAAGATAGGAATTCTTGCCTGCCTTAACTGTGCAAGTATCATGGTCACTCAAATGGGTGTTTGGTTGCATGTGTGCAAAACAATGATCCTACAACTGATAGTCAACTTCCCTTTCACCTATAACTCAACTAGGTCTCCACTGGATCTGACATGCATGCAGCTAATAATAGTAAATCCTGAGTTGCATCTGAGATCACTGATTGTGAATTAATTAATATTTAATTCACTAGATCTCTCACTAGTGTATCTTCAGTTACAACTAACACAACTGTGTTTAACTCACTTTACTGAGTTAAAATATTTACAACTTGCATTAACTCATGCACCACTGCACTTTGAACTCTATTACAACTAGCATTACTCTACATGCCTCACCAACTACCTCTAACTTGAAATACACTAGCTAGTTGAATTTATCACTTTCAGTTAACTGATTCAAGTCAACGTTTATGATAGATTACAGTTTAATGTCCATCTTAATCAAGGGATAACCAAAATAGACATGCACCCAAAAAATAGCATTGTGGGCCCCACCCTATTTTGGGTGCTTAATGCAACTAGGTGTGGGTGCTGAAATTTTCTTGTTGAATATCAACGCTCCCTCTCAACAAGAAAGGGATTATCCTTCACCCCGATCCCATCTCTATGGTATTCGAATTTGCTCCTGGTGAGCGCCTTCGTTAGAATATCTGCATCCTGATCTTTCGTGGGAATGTACTGAAGCAACATTATCCTTCTCTGCACACAATCTCTGAGACGATGCTACTGGATATCTATATGCTTGGACCTGTCATGAAACATAGGATTAATCGAGAGTTTAATGAAACTTTGATTATCACAATGAATCACTATTAGATCCATTTGAGAAACAAACAAACCAACCAAGATATTTCTCATCCAGATAGCCTCACATGTAGCTTGACTTGCTGCCATGTATTCTGATTCTGCTGAAATGAGTGCCACGGATCGTTGCTTCCTACTGTACCAAGAAACTACTGTTGATCCAATGCTAAAGATCCCTCCTGATGTGCTCTTTCAGTCCAATGGACTGCAAGCCCAATCTGCATCCGTAAAGCCATGCAACTTCACTCCCTTTGTCCGTCTGTACCATAGACCATACTCTGATGTGCCCCTCAGGTATCTCAGGACATGCTTCCCTACCTTCCAAAATAGCTTGGTAGGCTTAACCATCGCTTGACTCAGCTGGTTAACGGCGTAGCAAATGTCTGGTCTCATGTTGACCAAATACATTAGCGAACTCACTAACTGCCTGTAGACAATAGCATCCAATGCATCTCCAGAATTAGCATCCTCTTTCCTCCAATTTCCTGGAAGAGGAGTATCCATGGGTTTGCAGCTCTCCATGTTAGACTTGCCCAGTATCTCCTTTTCATACTTGCCTTGAGACACAAAAATTTCACCATCCCACTGCCATATTTCCAATCCAAGGAAATAATGAAGAAGTCCCATGTCCTTCATTTCAAACTCCCATGTAAGATCCTCCTTGCATGACTGTATCAACTACTCATCATATGTCAAAATTAGATCATCAACATATAAAAAAATAATCAATAGTTTACCCTCAACCACAATCTAGTATAGGTTTGCATATGCTTCACTTTTGGTGAAGCCCAATCCGGTGAAATACCTGTCTATCCAAGCGTACCAAGCACGAGGTGCTTGCTTCAGCCCATACAATGTTCTTTTGAGTCTGCACACATGTGAATCGCCGTTTAAGATTTCGAAACCTTCAGGCTTCTCTATGTACACCTCTCCCTCAATGATCCCATTGAGAAACACAGTTTTCACATCCATTTGATGAATGTGCCAACCCATCTGCACTGAGAGTGCAAGGATGGATCTTATGGAGGAGTACCTTGCAAGAAGTGAAAATTTCTCATCATAATCTATCCCCTCGATCTGTGAGAATCCTTGGGCCACAAATTTGGCCTTGTATTTATCCACACTCCCATCAGCAAATTGCTTTACCTTGTATATCCATATCGATCCAACCACTGATTTGTCGACCGATCTTTGACGGACTATCTCCCATGCACTGTTCTTGATAATGGAGTCATACTCTTCCACCATTGCATCAACCAAAGTTGGCTTTTGCACTTCTTCTTGAAAGGAATATGGTTTAGTCACAATACATTTGCTCATAAGAGCCATGTATCCAGTAAATTGGACAGGAGTTTGTCTCCGTCTGCGCTGTGAAGTAGGGGCTCCTACATTCTCTACAACATCAAGTCTCAATCTATCAGCTTCTATGGTGTGCCTTCTTCCATTTCTGATGGATGGCTCTCCATGAGTGTTTTCCTCCACTCCATGAATCTCCTCATGTGGTTGATCCACATATTGAGAACCAAAAATTCCTCTTTTGCATGCAAGTCCAACTCCCTCTCAAGGGATAACCACATGGCTTTCTCCTCATCAAATTTGATATCCATTTGTACAACAGTCATTCTTCTATTTGGAAAATACACACGATGATTATAGGGTGTTTCAGTGTACCCCACAAAAATACCAACCTCAGTTGTTGGTTCCAACTTCTTCATGGCGTCCTTGTTCACATGCACATAAAGAAATGAGCTAAAAATCTTAAAGTAAGAAACATCAGGTTTCTTACCAGTGAAATCCTCTTCAGGTGTACTCATGCCAAGTACTCTATGAGGACAACGGTTTTGCATATGTGATGGGCCTCTAAATTAGACATAAAATAAGGGCCATATAGCCTTACTAGGCCCATCTAACCTTCCTTATGCACATAAAATATATATTAAATCTCTCCTTATATACTTAATAATGTTTTCTTATGCTTTAATATTTTCTTAGGAAGGTTTAGAGGTAATTGCATATTTTTGCCTAATATTGGTTATTTTTGTAGAATATTGTGAGAAGATTTGGCAGATTATGCATATTTGGAGAAGGAGATAATTTAGGGACTTGCTCCCTACCACTGGAAGATCAGGATTGAAGAATAAATGAGCATAATATTAGGAAATTACTGAGAAATATTGGAGATATTTAAGGGGTTTTTTAACCCTCCTTAACTATCAGAGGCAACCAAGAAAACTAAGAATGATGTGCACTCAATCTACGGTTTACTTGGAGTCAAAGTGGACTCAATCACTATTTTCTAGGGAGATGTTGGTGGCTGCCATTGAGGATAAATAAATCTTATCAAGAGATAATTAGGGTTGATTCCAGTAGATTTTCTGATCCATTCGATGCTAGTCGATTCCATTTGCATTCGATTCCATCCCATGCCATTCTTTTCCATTCTATTAGGATTTTTTTGTTTAAGACCTTTGGGATGTAATAAGAATGTATTTTTGCAATGCAATGAGTAGTCAAGTGTCGTTTTACTGATCTAGTTTCAGGGAGCGAGGCTTGTCAGTTAGGGCCCAATCCATGTGCCTCAACTTCTCTGATGTTTCATTCTTTCCTTTCTATCATTTAGCTAGTTTTGTTTCTGTTATTTAGTTAGTTCTACTTCTGATAGTTTCATTGTTGTTTAGTTTTTTCTTTCACTTTATTATTGTAGTTCTTCATTTGCTTACGAGAGTAATAGAGTAGGGGAAAAATAAAAAATTTGTGGTTAATAATTCCCCTCTGAACTTTGTTAATAGAGTTCGAGCAGGGTTGACCTCCCCATAGGCCAAAATTTTTTCTTTCTATTCATTGTTTTTATCACGCATTTTTTCTGTGTTACTGCATGAATCAATAGGTTTGATTGCAAGAATAAGTATCAACAGTCCCAAAAAAGTTCATCAAGCCATCCCGCTTCATTTTCCAGCTCTATTTTCACGCCTGAACACTGCTATTGTGCCTTCTATTCCCTCCTTCTTCTCTCCTTAACAGCTGTTGCACCCTTTATATTCACAAAAACCATTAAAAGTTTGACCTCTGCCTTTCTCCTTGAAACTCCCACTTATCGCACTTCTAATCTCGCAGGATCTCTTCACTTTCTTTTCGTTCTGCAGCTCTTTTGTGATTTTCCTTTTTACTTTATCTTTCCCGATTATTAACAAAAATAGTTGAAAATCCTTTAGAAATCAACCTTACCCTTTTCCCTTTAATACTTACTGCAATTCCTTTTCGAAATCTCATTTCACAACCTTTTCCCTCTTTCCTTTAAGACTTACCGCAATCACAAATCACACTTTTCATTTGGTTCCTGTGAACACTTACTGCTCCAAACACCGATTGTGATAATTCTCCGTAATTTGCCACATCGAAAATCACAAATCACACTTTTCATTTGGTTCTTGTTAACAGTTACCGCTACAAACGTCGATTGTGATAATTCTCCATACTTCACCACATCGAAAATTGCAAATCACACTTTTCATTTGGTTCCCGTTAAAACTTACTGCTCCAAACACTGACTACGATAATTCTCCATACTCTACCACATCGCAAATCACAAATCACACTTTTCATTTTGTTCCCGTTAACACTTACCGCTCCAAACGCCGATTGCGATAATTCTCCGTACTCCACCACATCGCAAATCACAAATCACAATTTTCATTTTGTTCCTATTAACACTTACTACTCCAAACGCCGATTGCGATAATAATCTATACTCTGCCACATCGCAAATCACAAATTGAATTTTTCATTTGGTTCCCGTTAACACTTAGTTCTCCAAACGCTGATTACGATAATTCTCCGTACTCTGCTACATTTCAAATCATAAATCACATTTTTCATTTGGTTCTCGTAACACGTTCCGCTCCCAATGCTGATTGCAATATCGTTGTCGTACTCTGCCACCGACCCTCCTTTGCCACATCACCCATTGAATTTCGCAACCTTTTCCCTTTTCCCTTTTAAGACTTACCACAATTGAAAATCGCATTTGATGTGGTTCCTGTTAATACTTCCCACTCCCAACACTGATTGCGATATTGTTATCGCATCCGCCTCCCAAACCGATATCTCATATCGCATATCGCACTTCCGTCCCTCCATCACAATTCCTCCATCACACTTTTCATTTGCAATATTATGTGCTTTAATAAAGTCCAAACAAATTCTTCACTCCTTTGAGCCTTGTTTCGTGTGTTAAGCCTTCCATTAGCATCTTTAGCCCTTTCCCTCTAGTCTGCAATCAACACTTTTTCAATTAGAATTAATTCATGGATAACTTAGCTGCATGGATAGAAGCATGGTAGATAGAGCATAAGATAAGGCCAAGTTAAGTCTAATTTAAATTAGTTTATTTTCTGCCATTTCTTTTCAGTAAGTTAAATTAGTTTCATTTATTGTCATTCATTTTCAGCAATTTAATTTAGTTTCCTTTCCTGTCGTTTCTTTTTAGCAATTTAGTTTAGTTTCCTTTCTGTCATTTCCTTTCTGCAATTTATTTTAGTTTCATTGAAGTGTGACAAACTTCACTGAGAACCCCTAGAAGTGGCACCCTTTCGTAGAGTGGAAGAGGATGACATGAGTAGAATGCATCCGCTGTGTATATAGCATTATCACCTCCAATTTTGTATGAACCCCGGGTTGATAAAGTAAAGTAGGGAAGCCCCTGGGAGTTGCAGCACTCTTGGTGCAATACCAGGGCTCACCACTTTTTGGCACCGTTGTCGGGGTGGTGTCTAGTAGATGCTTTGATTCTGTTTTAGCATTCTTTTCAGATTTCCTTTTTCATGTTGTTTTTGAATATTTAAAAATGAAAAAAAATCTGATTTTCATGCCTCATAGGAGTAGGGATACTCATAATTTTTTTAAAAATAATACCACGTGGTGCAGTAAGAACCACATCACCATACACTTTTGAAGGTAGAAGATATGGACGAATATGATGGAAATGAATAAGATATTATTGGGTTTCCCATTCAAGATATGGACATTAATGTACATATGAATAACATCACTCCATATTTCCTTCCCAACTTCCATGGTATGAGGATAGAGGATCCAAGAACATTTCTCTTTGAATTTGAGATACTTTGTAGATATTATGGCTACTTATCACACACTAAAAAACTGAGATTGTTTCTTGCAACATTGAAGGATAAATCTCTTAAATGGTTCATGAGTCTAGGTACTAATTCAATAAGATCATGGAATGATATGCAAAAGATATTCCTAGGAAAATATAAAAACCATGATCTTA
This sequence comes from Pinus albicaulis, assembly GCA_034641835.2. Lineage (NCBI taxonomy): Eukaryota > Viridiplantae > Streptophyta > Pinopsida > Pinales > Pinaceae > Pinus > Pinus albicaulis. The sequence continues at coordinate 300,027,701 of CM076574.1, forward strand.
AAGAAATTTTTTTTAGAATGAATCAAAAAGAGGATGAGCACCTTGAGGATCTCATAGCTAGGTTCATGGTTTATGTTAAGAGGGAAAAATTGCATCATTTAGGATTTGACACACTAAAAACCCTTACTTAGAAAAATTAGGGATGAGTGGATTGATCTCCTTGATCTCATGAGAGGAGGATATGTATACCAATTCTCATTTGAAGAAATTTGTGAAACATGCAAGCACATATCAAGAGGAAGGGACAGAGTAAGTAAATCTACCTCAACATTGGTAAGGCAAGATGGACTTTGAAATTTGCTTGACAACTTTAAAACATAAATACTTAGCAATCTAAGAGAACAAGTAGAAATAAAAATGCAAAATGAGAAAAAGGAAGATGCTGATATTTTTGTTATCCATGCAAAATCATATGCTACTAAATGTTTCCATCATTCCCTAGGTTTAAATAATTTTACCAGGAAGACAATGGAGCAAGGAAATAACTAAAGAAGCTATGTTATGTAGCACCAAGGATACCCTGGTAGCCTAGTCAACTTGATATGATGCAAGGGCCCACTTCACAATTTCAAGCTTATTCACATCCATCCAAAACTAATTGGGACACACTCCCTCCTTAGCAAACTCGACCATCTCAACCCCAAAACCAATCTTGGAAACATGGTTGGCAAGGGCCTTATTGGGAAAATCCACAATATCCTCAATATTTCCCTCAATATCCTCCATACCCAACTCCATGCTATCCATACCACTGCCTCCACCACAACCACAACCTCAACCATATCCACCCCCACTTAACTACCTGTACCACCATTTCGAAACCCATACAATGAATTATCTCAGCGCACTTACAATGCTAAGGTACAACACTTCCAAACATCTCCTCTTGATCTAGATGGTATTCTTCTTATTTCAATAAAGGTATTGCAAATAATGTATTTTCTTAATGTAATTGAAGGAAAACATCAAGAAGAGGAAGATCCAAATGAGGAGATCAAAAGATCAAGGGATTCACTTGATGAAGAGCTGTCATCATAATCAGAAGTTGAGAAAGTTTCCTTATGTTTACTAGAATTTCCTGCATGTCTTCAAGAGAACAATCAACAAAAATATTAAGATTTGAATGTCATAATAGAAGAGGACATCCAAGATGATCCAACTCAGCAAGTGGACCGGGGGCATCAAAAATACATTGACATATGGTTCCAAACAATCATTAAGTTGCAACAACACACTCTTCTACAGTAGTTGTTGATACAATCCCATTCAAAGCAATTCATCTCTTATATTTAGGTACATGTCAGGGCATGTATTCCAAGTGTGCACTAGATTTTAGCTGTCAGATTGATGTATACATGGCTCCATTGGAAATATTCCTATACTTGAAAAAGGTTTTGTTTTTTCAAGTAGAGTAGGAAAGTGAAAAAGAAAAAAAAAGGGAAAAATAATAAAATCTCAGGTGAAAACCTCATTTGAGGCGTCTGATATTGGCCCACTGATTGAAAACCTCCGTGAGGCGGTCATTGGGTTGAAAATAAAAAGAAAAATAAAAGATCCTAGGTGAAAACCTCCTTTGAGGCACCTAGGCAGACCTACTAGTGGAAAACCTCATTGAGGTAGCTAGTAGGCCTTTAAAAAAAAAAAATTGCATTGCTCCATGTATCTCTTTCTAATGAATGCAAGTTCTGTCCAACCTTTGCAAGCAGAAAAACAAGAAGTTGGCACAAAAAGAAAATTTTGTCAACACCTTGGTTAAAGGTATTGAAAATTGGACTTCCTCCTCTTGTGCTTAGAAGCTCCAAAAGGACCTCAAGAAGATTATCACATGCAACTTCAGAGTAGCTTCAGAACCATCGAAGACATCTTCAATATCCATATCAACAGCTTAAATATCACCTACAAAAACAAATCAATGTTAAGGCTCAGGTATGCAATCATCTAAGCCTTTCTTCAAATCTATTTTAGGTTATGAAAACATTAAAAATTCTGATAAGGAAAGTTTTTTTACAACCAAAATTAGTAGCTGGGAAACCTCAGCCTTATCTAGCAACTAGCCTCACTTTTTCCACCAAGAAGAGGAATAAGACAAAAGTAAAAAGGACTTGAGAAAGTGGGTAGTAAGCAGTTCATGTAATGGAAGACAAGGAGTGCCAAAGGGGTAACCAAGGGTGAAATTAGTTCACAGAAAAAGAAGTTAATGTGAGTTTATTTTGCATTCGATTAAAAAAAAGAAAAAAATAAAAGAAAAAAAAGAAAAATAAAAAATAAAATAAAAGGTGGGTCCACCACCTCTTGGCATGAAAAATACAAACTTGCTTAAGGCATCTGAGGACCTCCATGCAACACCCACAAGAATAATAGCAAGAATATTAGCATGAGGAACAACGCATGGGCCAATAAACAGAAAACGAAAGAAGCCAGCGCACAGGAAGAACTAGAAGGCAAGGAGGATGGATAGGTTGCTCAAAGGATGCGCAACAATTTTAGTAGGGGGGTGATGACGGGCCTCTAAATTAGACATAAAATACGGCCCATATAACCTTTCTTAGGCCCATCTAACCTTCCTTATGCACATAAAAGATATATTAAACCTCTCCTTATACACTTAATAATGTTTTCTTATGCTTTATTATTTTATTAGGAAGGTTTAAATGTAATTTCATATTTGTGCCTAATATTGGTTATTTTTGTAGAATATTTTGAGAATTTTTGGCAGATTATGCAGATTTGGAGAAGGAGATAATTTAGGGACTTGCTCCCTACCACTGGAAGATCAATATTGAAGAATAAATGAGCACAATATCAGGAAATCATTGAGAAATCTTAGAGATATTCAAGGAGTTTGTCCACCCTCCTTAACTATCAGAGGTAGCCAAGCAAACTGAAGACGATGTGCACTCAACCTATGGTTTACCTGGATTCAAAGTGGACTCAATAACTATTTTCTAGGGAGTTGTTGGTAGCTGCCCTTGAGGATAAATAAAGCTGATAACGAGCTAATTAGGGTCGATTCTGGTCAATTTTCTGATCCATTCAATGCTAGTCGATTCCATTTCCATTCCATCCCATGCCATTATTTTCCATTCGATTAGGCTTTTGCTGTTTAAGACCTTCGAGATGTAATAAGACTGTATTTTTGTAATGCAATGAATAGTCAGATGTTGTTTACTGATCTAGTTTTAGGGAAAGAGGTTCGTGGGTTAGGGCCCAATCCATGTGCCTCAGCTTCTCTGATGTTTCATTCTTCCTTTATATCATTTAGCTAGTTTTGTTTTTGTTATTTAGTTAGTTCTGCTTCTGATAGTTTCATTGTTGTTTAGTTTTTTCTTTCACTTTGTTGTTGTAGTTCTTCATTTTCTTATGAGAGTAATAGAGTCGAGGAAAAATCAAAAATCTGTGGTCAAGCATTCCCCTCTCATCTCTTTCAATAGAGTTCGATCAGGGTTGACCTCCCCATAGGCCAAAAAAAATGTTTTCTGTTCACTGTTTTTATCACGCATTTTGTCTGTTTTTGTGCATGAATCAACAAGTTTGATTGCAGGAATAAGTATCAAAAATCCCAGAAAAATTCATCATGCTGTCCTGCTTCATTTTCCAGCTCTGTTTTCAGACCTGAACAGTTTTGTTTCACCTTCTATTCCCTCCTTCTTCTCCCTTAACAACTGTCACACCCTTTTTATTCACAAAAACCATTAAAATTTTGACCTCCGCCTTTCTCCTCGAAACTCCCACTTATGGCACTTCACATCTCGCAAGATCTGTTCTCCTCTTTCTTTTCTGTTCTGCAGCTATTTTTCTATTTTCCTTTTTACCTTACCTTTGCCAATTATTAATGAAAATATTTGAAAATCCTTTAGAAATCAACCTTAACATTTTCCCTTTAATACTTACCGCAATTCCTTTTCACAATCGCATTTCACAACCTTTTACTACTTTCCTTTAAGACTTACTACAATGGAAAATCACACTTTTCATTTGGTTCCCGTTAACACTCACCCCTCCATACGGAGATTGCAATAATTCTTCATACTTTGCCACATCAAAAATCGGAAATCACACTTTTAATTTGGTTCCCGTTAACATTTATCGTTGCAAACACCAATTGCGATAATTCTCCATACTCCACCACATCGTAAATCACAAATCACACTTTTCATTTGGTTCCCGTTAGCACTTACCGCTCCAAATTCCAATTGCAATAGTTCTTCGTACTTCACCACATCACAAATTTCAAATCACACTTTTCATTTGGTTCCCGTTGACACTTACCGCTCCAAATGCCGATTGCGATAATTATCCGTACTCCGCCACATTGCAAATCGTAAATCACACTTTTCGTTTGCTTCTCGTTAACACTTACTGCTCCAAACACTAATTGCGATAATTCTCTGTACTCTGCCACATCGAAAATCACAAAATCTCATTTTTCATTTGGTTTTTGTTAACACTTACCACTCCAAACACCGATTGCAATAATTCTTTGTACTCCGCCATATCACAAATCAAAAATCACATTTTTTAATTGGTTCTCGTAACACGTTCACTCCCAACGCCGATTGCAATATCGCTGTCATAATATGCCACCAACCCTCGTTTTCCACGACACCCATTGAATTTCACAACCTTTTTCATTTTTCATTTTAAGACTTACCATAATCACAAATTGAATTTTCATGTGGTTCCCGTTAATACTTCTCACTTGCGACGTCGATTGTGATATTGTTATCGCATCCGCCTCTCGAACCGATATCACATATCTAATATCGCACTTCTATCCCTCCATCGCAATTCTACCATCACACTTTTCATTTGCGTTATTATGTGCTTTAATAAAGTCCAAAAACCTTCTTCACTCCTTTGAGTGTTGTTTCATGTGTTAAGCCTTCCATTAGCATCTTTAGCCCTTTCCATCCAGATTGTAATCGAAATTTTTTCAATTAGAATTAAGTCATGGATAACTTAGCTGCGTGGATAGAAACATGGTAGATAGAGCATAAGATAAGTAGGGTGTGTTTAGCCAATTGGCCAAGTTAAGTGTGATTTAAATTAGTTTCTTTTCTACCATTTCTTTTCAACAAGTTAAATTAGTTTCCTTTCTTGTCATTTATTTTCAGCGATTTAGTTTAGTTTCCTTTCCTGTCATTTCTTTTCAGAAATTTAGTTTAGTTTCCTTTCTGTCATTTCCTTTCTGCAATTTGTTTTAGTTTCGTTGAAGTGTGATAGACTTCACTGAGAACCCCTAGAAGTAGCACCCTTTCGTAGAGCAGAAGAGGATGACATGAGTATAATGAATCTATTGTGTATATAGCACTATCACCTCCAAGTTTGTAAGAACCCCAGGTTGATAAAGTAAAGTAGGGAAACCCCTGAGAGTTGCAACACTCTTAGTGAAATACCAGGGCTCACCAAAATATACTGTTGTATTTCATGCTCCGCCCACAGATGCATTGGTAGGACTTTAACATGAAACATCGCTCATTCTACACCCACAATAGTTCTATTATTCCTCTTCGCGACCCCATTCTGCTGTGGGTTATGAAGTGCTACGAGTTCTCTTCGAATTCCTTCTTTGATGTAGGAGTTCTTGAATTCATTAGAGATGTATTCTCCACAATTATCGCTCCTAAGAGCCTTCACTTGATTCCCTGAATATTTCTCCACTAGTGCCTTAAAATCACAAAACATAGAGAATGTTTTCTCTTTCTTCTGCATGAAGAAGATCCAGCACTTACGAGAAAATTCATCAACAAATATTACATAGTACTTATGTTTTGTTGTTGAAGCAATAGAGAAAGGACCATACATGTCTATGTGAAATCTCTTAAGGATCCTCGAAGCTCGATTTTCATTCTCATTATAGGTGGCCTTTACATATTTTCCCAAAGTACATCCCTTGCATGTGTCTGACTGCACAAGTGTACCCCTGGGAAGACTAGTAGAAATATATTGTATGAATTTCAAGGCTCCATGGTGAAGATGGCCCAATCGCCTGTGCCATAATTCGCCCTCATCTCGACTCACCACTTAATCTTCCTTGCCCATCATTGTTGCGCAGCCATCTACCTCTAGCTTTTAGATCTTCTTAACTCGAATCCCTATCCTCTTGGCTTGTCCCATTGTTTTATATTGCAGGAAAGTTTTTCCATCACTAAAAACAACATCATAGCCTCTATCCTCCAACATTGCGACTGAGACCAAATTTTTCTTCAGACCTAGTACATTCGATACTAATTGAAATGTTTTACCTAAATCCCTCTGAAAGGTAATGGTACCAATCTAGATAGCATTGTATTGTCCATCGTTGCCCATTTCAATATGCATCTGGAGATCTTTCTACTCCAAGTCACTGAAAAGTTCCTTATCTCCCGTCATGTGAAAGGAAGCACCACTTTCCAAATACCACACAGATCCTAATGCACTGGACACCATGCATGCGATCAATGAGAAGTCAAGCTCAAATTACGAGGCAAGGGCCTCACCAACTACCGATCCTCCAAACTTCTTGTTCTTCTTCTTTTGTGTACAGTTAGTAGCAAATTCTCATGCTCGTGACAATGAAAACACTTCACCTTGGACATGTACTGCTTCTTGCCATTCTTGGACTTAGATTTAGAATGGAATTTCTTCCCCTTCTCCTTCCTCGCCTTTGTAGCCAAAGAAATATCCTCTTCATCCTCATTCTTAGATGAAGATCCACCTTTGGTGTTCCGTCTGAACTCCTCTTGCACCAAATCTGACCACATTCATTCCCAATATAGAAATTTTCCCTTCCATTTTCAGAGTCTTGATAACTGTTCCAAATCTTGGGAAGTCATAGGAGAGCCAAGCTCACCAACTCATCATCAACAAATGTTATTCCAACACTCCCCAATTCATCCTGACATTGGACAAACTTTGTTAGATATTTTGGAATGGTTTCGCCCTTTTCCATCTTGATGTTCCTGAGTTTATCTTTGAGCGCCAATTTCCTATGGTAGTTTCTTCTTTGGAATAGATGCGTCAAAGCCTTCCACATTGCATATGGTGTGGATTTCCCATGGCGGATTGAGACAATTTGGTCTCGTACTCCCTCCAATAGGATCCTCCTCGCCTTTGCCACTTTCTTTTTCCATGCAACAAGATTTGCAGCATATGGCACATCAGGTTTAGGAACATCATTGTCAATGAATTCCTTCAAGCCATTGTCTTCGAGTACTGCCTCCATCCTTTCCTTCCAATAAATATAGTTTGAGCTTAGCTCGAGTGCATAATCTAACCTCAATACATTGAAAGCTATTTCTATCTCGAATCAGCTGTTGCTCCAAGAAAGTCTTTCTGCAAATTCGAATTCTATCCAGTCACAAAATCATCTCCTGCTTCACTTCTGCAATTTCCTGTGCTCTGATACCATGTATAAATTATACAACATGCATGTATATATTGGATTCACCCGATATAAAAATGTACTAAAGTTAAATACTAAATCGTTTCTACAAATATTTTGCGGAATTAAAAACACAATCTCTAATCACATGAACATGAAGAAAGATCAATCACACACAACACATATAATATCCTGGGGACAGATTACAGCTAAAAACCCCACTATCTTCTATTGTATATTAAGCATGGATCATGAAACAATTACATACAAAAATCTTCTTACAAGAGCCCTCCAGTACTCAGCTAATTGTCTCACATTGTCATATGCAAAACTAACCAACACATAGCCAATTCTCAGCCTCCAGAGAGCCTGCCTTGCTTGCACAATCCCTTATGGTATAGATCCCTGAAATATAGGAATTCTTTCCTACCTTGACTATGAAAGTATCATGGGCACTCCAATGGGTGTTTGGTTGCATGTGTGCAAGCCAATAATCCTACAACTAATAGTAAACTTCCCTTTCACCTAGAACTCAACTAGGTCTCCACTGGATCTGACATGAATGCAGCTAATAATAGTAAATCCTCAGTTGCATGTGAGATCATAGATTGTGAATTAATTAATATTTAATTCACTATATCTCTCACTAGTGTATCTTTAGTTATAGCTAGCACTAGTTACAGCTAGCACAACTAAGTTTAACTCACTTAACTAAGTTAAACTATTTACAACTTGCATTAAATCATGCACCACTGCACTTTGAACTCTATTACAACTAGAATTACTCTGCATGCCTCACCAACTACCTCTACCTAGAAATCCACTAGTTAACTGAATTTATCACTTTCAGTTAACTGATTCAAGTCAACATTGAGAATATATTACAGTTTAATGTCCATATTAATTAACAGATAACCAAAATAGACATGCACCCAAAAATAGCACTGTGGGCCCCACCCTAGTCTGGGTGCTTAATGCAACTAGGCTTGGGTGCTGAAATTTTATTTTTGAATCTCAACAGATAGATGGCAGAGTCGCTGGAGGTCACTATGAAAGAAAAGCTATTGAAAAGAAGATTCTACGTGGTTGGTTATGGTGGCCTATGGTACATAAAGATTCAAAGGCATATTGTAGCACATGCGATTTTTGTCAGAGGACTAGAAGACCGTTGTGAAGAGATGAAATGGCGTTGCAAACCAAAGTAGAATTTCAAGATTTTGATAAAAGGGTGATTGAATTTGTAGGTCCAATCGATTCGCTGATAAAGAAGACAGGTGCGCGGTACATTATTACAACAATTGATTACCACACTTAATGGGCTGAGGCACAACCAATAAAGAATTGCATCTTATACACAACAACAAAATTCATTTTTTAGCATATTGTGTCTCGGTTTGGTTGTCCAAACATTTTGATGAGCGATCGGGGAACACATTTCCTTAATAGAACTATCAAAGCCTTGACTGAGGAATTCCAAGTCGGTCACTGCAAATGTACGCCATACCACCCCCAGGGGAATGACATAGTAGAAGATTTCAACAAATTATTGGAGAACGTGCTAACAAAATTTTGCAAAGTTAAAAAAATGACTGGGATTTGTGCATTCCTGCTATATTATGGGCCTATCGAACTACTTGTAAGAAGTTGACAAGCCATACCCCCTTCCAATTATTTTATGGGTAAGAAGGAGTGATGCTAATGGAGTATATCGTCCCTATTCTTTGCATCGTAGTAGTTTTAAATATGGAAAATAACGATATTATGGAATAGAGATTGGCTCAATTGCTTGAGTTAGAAGAATATTGGTTCATATTTGGATTTCATCAGCAGGTTCAAAAAGAACGAGAGAAGGAATGACATGATCGACATATAAAGAAAAATAAACTCAAATATGGGGATCTAGTTTTGTTGTATGACAGTAAGTTTGCTAAACTCTCAGGAAAGTTGCAAATGCACTAGCTAGGCTCGTATATTTTTCGCGAGGTGATGGAAGGAGGCAAATTCCAGCTCGCTAAGCTGAATGGTGAATTTTTCCCCAGTTGTTTTAATGGTAGCCTCTTAAAGTTATACAAGGACGACTCCATCCTTGGTATTTCACAATGACTATATGGCCAACGTAGAATCTTGATGCTCCACGCGGCTGGTCAGGGGCATGAGACTTTAGCCGGGTTGCAAACATGATTGAGCATGAATCAACTGAGTGTGAATCAAGCGAGTGTGGTTCAAGAAAGCAAGGTTATAAAATATGGAAGAAAATAAGTACGCCAATGCATTTCCCCAGTTGAAGAATGCCTTGAGTGGCATCAAAGCAAATACCAATGGCACACCACTTTTGTGACTTGGGAAAAGTCATAGCTTTGTGTTTTGGGCCTATTGGAGCTGAGATCCTTGCGAAGTAAGAAAGAAAGGAACGACTCCACAGATCGAGGAGTGGAGCGCGCAACACGAAGTATATTTTTTGTCTTAGGGGCTTTGGGTGGGTCAAAGCCCCATATTATGTAATGGGATGGGATATTTTGTGAACGTTGGAATCCAGCCATGGTTTTGGACCATGGTATTGTAAATGCCAAACTTGTATAAGTAGTCTAGACAGAAGTCATAAGAAGGAAAGTAGAAGTCGAATGTTGCATTTAGATGTAATATTGCTTTAAGTCAGAGTATTTTTTTGGGTTAGAGGAAAAGGCTCCTAAAGCTGTGTGCGCAAAGACCTTAGGAAGTCTGTAGCTATGTTTTCAGACCCCTACAACTATGTGCATAGGGTGGAAAGTGGATGTAAAGAGAAGATATGATTTTTCATGAAAGAACAGTTGAGAAAGATCTAAGTATATTGATGTGTTTTCTTTTTACTTACTATTTATGAATGTCTATGATTTATAAGGGTTTTGATTTGTAACTTAATAACACAGTCTGTTTTATGGTTATTTGTTGTGTTTAATGCTTGAATAGGCAAGATCATGTAGTTTGTGAGTAAGTGCAACAATTGTGTTGAAAAACGATGGTATTATTGATAACTATGTCTTGAAAATCTATGCTAATAAGGAAAAGCCCTAAATCCACAGTCCAGTGTCCCTCTGGATGTAGAAACCTAGTTCTAGCACCCCCCTATATTTCCTTGGGTGAGACTACAGTCTGTGCAAGAATATTTTTGCCGAAAGGACCAACAATAGTGGGTTTTGTTGGACTACGCAGTCACTTTGGACTTGGGTCTAGACCTCATCAATCCAACACATCTAGGCTAGGAAGAGAACATAATTCACTTCTAAGGTCTAGTGGAGATCCTCCTTTTCAGTTGGAATTGCACCCTACACTCAGATGGATTCTTTCTACCTCTTCCAACTGTTATGAAAAAATCAGACCTGATAGGCTGCTCATCAAAATAATCTTGTGCAACTATTTCAAACCAAGATTTTGGTTGAGGCTTAGCCTTCTCAACCTGAGAGGGCTCTCTCAAGGGTTACTGATTTTGAATAAAATTGAAGATGGCTAACTCTATGTGTGATCATAAATAGATAAATAATGAATTTGGTTGTAAATCACATTAGCAAGAGTACATTGGGCTTATGAAGTCATGATAACTTCAGTAAAACCAATCAATATACTTAGCATGGAAGTTGAGGCATGCTAGAGTTTTAGTCAAAAGATACACATGTGAAACAACAGAAACACAATCACTTTGCCTACATAGGAAGTCAGAGCATCAAGGAAGAATTCTGAGTAAACATAAGAAATTACCACTGCAATAGATAGTAAAAGGATGCAATAGAACAAACACACACTAAAACTCTGTATGAATCTCAAGTTGGCTAAGTAAACTTATCTGTATTAAAGTTGAAAACAATCACTTACAGTAAACACAATATTTTTGCTAAAAATGTTCAACCCTCTCTAATTCGACTCCTTGGTCCTTTTTAGATCATTTACATCATAAGATAATTTTATCCCTAGCTAGATACATCAAATTCCTATCTTTGACACCTATCCTAACCACATAACATGGTATTTATTACAAAGACAACTGTAAACCTAATACATATTCCTATTACAAATAGAATTATAACTCTTTAACTCTACTCATAACAACTTTATCTAAACTTGATTACATCATTTGCCACCTATATCTCCATAAGATCGAATCCTGATGATGAGCTCCAACCTGTTATGACCATAATGTTGATGATTTTGATCTCCTGCAAACTAGGAAACTGTTCCCCTATTTTTTAGACTTAGGATTCTTTAAGTTTTTGAAACACTCTTACCACTATGAACCCATAACTTTGAGGCTATCTGTTGTCAGGAACTAGAATAGCATATGTAAAAAATCATCCCCATGTGCCAGTTGTGCAAAATCCACTTCTAACTTCTCAAAATAAAGAAAACAATCCTGCGCTACGAAAGCAACACAGTTTCGTAGCGCTTTTTGTAGCGCAGTCTTTTTACCCATTTTCCTTCAAAATTTTGTTTCCTTTTCTTTAGGTTTGTTTTGATATTCACTTGAAATAACTTGTCTAAAAGTTTCAAGTCAAAACACATGATCTTCCCTCAAAAAATTGATAAAGAAAGGGTGAAAAAGCTGCTACAGCAGTTTCGTAGCGCATTTCACCCTTTTGGCACTGTGTGTGCTACGAAACTGATATGTAAGCAGTTTTAACCAAATTTTCTTCAAAATTTGAAACAAAAAGGTGCCAAAACTTCAGAGAATCACTATTTTCTTTAAAACCATCAGCCATATGAACTAAAAAATAACTTTCATAAAGTTTATTCTTCATTTTCCATTTGAGTTTGCTTTGAATTTGTTATTCTGCACCTTTGTTTTTTAGTTCATCTTGAGACATTTTCAGTTGTAGTTCCAAATCTTCAAATTTGCCTCTTCACCTTCTATTCTTGGCTCTTAAATGAGTATTAATCACTCTGATAAATCTTGCTTCTTTGATAGCTGGCACTGTCCATGTGAAAAACTGCTCTGCAGGACTTGGAATTTCAGACCTAGAAACAACTTGGCCTTCCCATACTGCTTTCATCCTCTTGAATTCTGTTTTCTCAATGATGTGATTTTTGACCCTTTTCTTCATCTTAGCAAATCTTGTTTTGCTGATGTCAATTTCTCCTCAAGCCTTATATACTCTGTCAATTCTTCTTTTTCCTTCATTATTTTGCTAGCTGCATGCTCTACTGCTGGTGATGAGAGCCTAGAGGTCAACCACCTATTTAGGTACTTTGACTATTTCAGTAGCTTGTTGGACCTCCTCACTATATTCTTTGAGCCTTTTAGTATGCCTAGTCAAAGGCTTCCTAGCTTGAAAGACAAAGGCTGCATTCTCATCTTCAAATTTCAGTTTCTTCGCTGATTTTAATTTTTTCTATTTATTTTCATCTGTTCCAATAAAATCATCTTGCACAATAGGTGACTCTTCTATATCAATTGCATGTAAGATGTCATCTAAGTTGCCTTTCATCACTGAGCTATCATCTGAACCTAAACAATTTTTTTTCCCTTTGATGCTATTTCTTGACTTCTTGGCGCTCTCTGGCTTTCCTGCTTGCTGGCCACTTGTTTTTGCTTAGCCTCTTTGAAACTTTTTAAACTCTGTTTTGTAGGTGAAGGAGTTTCTACAACAAGTATTGGTGTCCTCTCTGTTCTGTTTTCAACCTGTTTCCTTGGTTTCAAATTTATAAACCTCTTTGCTTTAGTAACCACTGGTTGACTGGATTCTGCTATTGGTGGTGAAGGATTCCCTTTAATTTTAGGGTTCCTAGCTAGGGTTAGAGTTTCCATTTCAAATAATTTATCAAACCATGGTTAAACAGAGATGTTTCATAGCCATCAGATTTGGCTTGGACTTTGTCAGCCATTTTGGCAAGGCTTCTATGCAAATAAAATGGAAAATCTAGTGATATCATACCTGTGAAATGCAACAATAGCTTGAAATAATAAGTGTAAAATTTATGGTACCTGTCTTCACATGTGAAGTATCTTTGAATATTAAATAGAAGATTTGCATAGTTATCCTTGATACATCTTCTGGTTATTGCATTGTTCAAGTCCATCTCAACATATTCAGGTTTCATAAATTCCTTGCATGGTTCCATGTCAAACCTAAAGCCTTTAAACCCAGATTCCTGCCCTCTTGGTATCTCTGTCACAGAAGCTATGATCTCAGGTGTGACTGGTACATTTAACATTCCAATTTTGGTAGTGGTTCCACTCAAACACAATGCAAAATGCTTTGACACCTGAGTGTGACCACCCTGTATTTTTTCACAAAACTGGAGACAACCTGCTTTGATGAAAGCCTCCATTACTATTTGATCCTCAACTAAAGCTTTCACATTTTCAGGTTCATATCTTAGACAATGTCCTCCTCTGTGAACCTTCTTCTCATCTGCCATGCTTCTTGAGAAAAACCTGTTAGCTTCTCTAGAATTTGTAAAACAAACTCACTTGATCATGCATGAACAACCTCGCTTGATAACATAGAATAACCTCGATTGAGAAAAGGAACAACCTCGCTTGATTATATTGAAGATAGCCTTGGTATAGAACAACCACAGGCTTAATTTTAGTGTTTCAGAGCTTAAACAGTTGAGTGGAGGCAAATGAAAACTGGAATGACTAAAATACGAAAAAAATTGAAATTGAGATGTCACCTCATGACTAAATGATGCTTCATTGATATCCTATCATGACTATGATGACTGTAGGACAGACAAGTACATCGAATTTGGTAACTAACTGACTCACCATACCCCAATCCTATCATTCCCCAACTGAATTTGACAAATTTTGGCTCATTTGACACGACATCTAAGAAACTGCGCTTTCGTAGTGCTCACAATGTGATTTTCGTAGTTTGCGCTACGAAAGTAGCAGTGCTTTCGTAGCACATTTCCTCTTTTTTGAACTAACGGTGCTACGAAACGGTGGATTCTTGACTAATTGCAGAAATTTAGCTCGAAACTTAACTGAATGACTTTTAAATGAAAAATGTGAATATTTGACCATGGAATGGACCTCTAAATACCTTATTTGAATTCATATGATGAACATTAAACCTCTAAAATCTATGACCTACCCTTAACCAAACTAAAAGGACTTTCAGACCTATTTAGACCATGATAAAAAATAGAGTTGACATACAATGTTTTTTTTTTTTTTTTGTTCTGGTGATAACACCAGCACACAAGACATCCTTAGTCAAATTACCCTCTTCTTGTGGCTTGTATCTACGCCCTAATCCAACCCAAGCCTCTATCTCGCAGTTGAGCACACTACAAACTCTTAGTGGGTATTGATTCCTTATTTTGTGAATTTTTTCTATGCCCTGCAACTTCCTTGTGGCCTTGGCTCACCCTCCCAATACACAACACATCCTTAGTGAAAATTCATGATGCCTTGTCCCTTGGAACTTCACATTGTGCCGTCCTGATCTAGATTTATATAGGAACACATCATATAAAAAATCAAAACATAAACACAAAGATGCAACGGAAGTAAAAATTCATTTCATTAATATCCAAGAACTGAAATATGCTTACATACATAATGGAAATAAACTAGCTCAGGCGATGGTAGCTTATCTTTGAGAATAAATGTGGCGGATGCATGCCTCTGAATTGTGTTACAATGAGGCTCAAAGGCCTATTTATTATTGAGAATCATTGGAAAACCATAAACATCCAAAAATGTAACCCTATGAGATGAAGCACCAAAACAATGGGCCATGTTGGGGTAAATTGGTACATAAACTTCCCAGGGTCGTAACATTGGCATACGATCTCTGTTTAACACACAAAATACCTTGTTATAAATATCTATCCAAGGAAAAAAATTTCGACTACAAACAAGAGTCAATATCTCATGTTTGCTCATTTTCCAAAAACTTCATTTAAGGCCTCAAAACGGCTCTGAAATTTCAAGACCTGAATAACTGCCAAAAATAGTAAATTGTGCTATAATTAAGGAAACTAAAAAAATCAAAGAAATAATGGTGGGGTTCCAAGTGGAATAGGTGGGTGGCCACTAATATACACTTGGATCAGTCCTACCCCCTTAGGAACCAATGGTCCCCATTTCATTGAGTGCATCCATGAGATTAGGAAACTTCTACTGAACTTGGTCCCTGGTGAGCCAGTTTCCTTGGTGCAAGAGTTGGCCAATTAGTTTTGAAAAACTGATACGATTGGATCTTCTTCTAACAAGTGTTCTTAATCTATGTGTCCATGATCTGATCAGTTATGTCTCGTTCCATGGAGTATGGATTTAACTCTGTTGGTGTGAGATGTTATGCAATGTCTCATGTGTACAATAATGGTGGAAAGTATGTTCAAAGGTGATCCAGATTGAACACTGGGTGTAGGAAAAGGAATGGTGGATTGCTGAGCTCGAAGGAATTGTCCCCTACAACCTTTGTGATGGTGTAAGACCCATGTCAGAGTAGGAGAATCTTGCAGTGGGGCCCCACGAAGCACTCCTTTTGCAAATTTACCCTAATGTTGTCGCCCACGTGGAACTTGTGTGGCACCCAACGCTGATCTTGACGTTGCTTGTACTTAGCAATAGCTCTGTCCAATATGTCATGGACCTGTTGGAAGATGTGTTGAATGCACTCAATGAAGTTGTTAGCCTTGTTAGCTTCGGACTGGACATGGGTTGAATATGCCTGAGTAGCTGTAAATGGTATGGTGACATCAATGAGACATAGTGGCTGGAATTCAAACCCCACTTGAAAGGTGTTGTCACTAGTTGAGGTATGGAGAGCTCTGTTGCAGTTGTGCTAGACATAGGGGAGGATTTCATCCCATGTGCATGGATGCTTCAAGTTGTACATGCACAGAATGTGTACAATCATCCTGTTGATGACCTCTATTTGGACACCAGTTTGGGGTGGAAATTTGTGGACTAAGTGAGCTTGGTATCCAGCATCGACCATAGGCTTGAATAAAATGTACTTAGGAACCTGATGTCCTAATATGGATAATGGACCGTAGGATCCAAAAGTGCACCTGCACTAGTTAAAAGAAGAGCTTAATAATGGATTCTATTGTGATACTATTCTTGCAGGCTACCATAATGGCCATCTTAGAGAATCCGTCGATGACCACGAAAACACAGTCATTACCATGTTTAGTAGAAGGAAAAACTGACATATAATCCATGGAGATGGATTCCCAAGGTCGACTAGAAGTAGAAAAAGGAGTATATATACATTGCTTCTTGAAGGTTGGTTTGTAAACTAAGTGTAGGATCTGATGTACTTCCCAACACCCCGTCGAAGGTTCGACCAATAAAAATACTTCTACAAAAATTCCACCGTTTTCTCTACTCCGAAATGTCCATTGACCCGATTTTAGTGTGACTCCCAAATAATGTTGGTACACTCACTTGAAGAAACACAAAGGTGTCCCAGGTGGCATAACAGTTCACCCTGGAGGTGAAAATTTGGAGCTCTCTTGCCTTCAAGTAGTGTTTGGTATGTGTTGCCAAATTTTAGATCACTTTTGTAAAGATGCAGTCACCTCAAAGCCTCGTGCTCACAAGAGTAGAGCAAAGTGGTCAACATCTTGACCGACGGTTCACTGAGGTAACATGTTGTTGGCATTATGATGTAATATGTTCTCCTTGATGGAAACCTTCTCGATGAGTTATCTTTTGATGTATTGAAGATGTAAAATTGATGTATCTACATGTCAGTTCAGATGTGACAGAGAAAGGAATTCGAGTTAGGGACAAAGGAATGATAAAGATAAAGTTTCAAGATGTATACTTGCAGGTTTGATGAAGGTAACTCGATTATACGTCCAAAATTAGTGTATACGCAGTGCTGGTGAAGAAAAGTCATGTATACAGGCGGGTACGAAGAATCAAGTTGTGTATGTACTTACGCACTCAGTATATGATACCAAGGGTCCTTACCATGGTGTTAGCCCACAATATTGATCGTTGTGTCGTCTATTTGATTCCGTCCAAGAATACCATCGGCACTTGTGTGGTTTTGGTTCATGGTACTAGATAAGACTTAAACTATATAAGGATAAGAAGATCATAGTGTTAAGGTGGGCATGTGTATGTATATTGAATGAATACTTCACTCTGAGGTATATCTGCATGGAATGGGTTACAGTTTATTGATAGATCTGAAATAATGATGCACCTATGGATATAATGATGGATCAGGATCTCTAGACCTGAAATGAATATGTGTTTTATTGATCTCTTTATGAGATGTTTAGATTTGTGATTTGTCGAATGTTTGCTGAAGTGAAGGGTATTATTTGAATAAGTTTGTTGATCTGAAGTGTTACGCAGTACTGGATATTTACAGATCTATACGTAAGTTCGTCTCGATAAAAACACATATGGAATCTAGGGTTTTGCTGAAGGATTTTGAAGGAAATGTCTGATCATTTTTATTGTGTTTTTGTTGTTTGTCAATGATGTCTTCATATAGATATGAGTTGTTTAAGTATTTCTTATGATGCTAGTTTATTGTGACTAAATATCGTTGATTGGTTGGGTGATTGATGATTCAATGAATGATTTGTTATAGTTATGAGTTTCAGTTTTATGTATGTTCTTTGGGTTTAAATGAGTGGAGTGGGTCAAGTCTGAAAATTGGATGAAAAGAGGCCTACAAGTTGTGTTGTGTTGAAGTTGTTGGATCTAGTGTGAAAATTGATGAAACATGGTCCGTGGTGGTGCTGAGGGTTTGAGCCTATAGTGAGGGGGTCGTAGCTCCCTTCCAGTGGTTGCTGGTAAACGAGATCAGGGGGTAGTAGCTCCCTTCCAGGAGTTATGGTAAACGAGAGCAGGGTGTCGTAGCTCCCTTACATTGGTAGCTAGAAAACGAGATTAGGGGGTTGGAGCTCCCTTCCAGTAGTAGCTGGAGAACGAGAGAAGTTTGCAGCCTTCTGTAGGTGGGTGCCTATGTACCAGTATGAGTCTGTGCGAGTACAATATTGTAAAAAGTTTTCTTTATAATAAATATTGAAGACAAAGATGACAACATCGGTGGTTTTCTCCTCACTTGGGTTTCCACCTTAAATCTCGGTGTTCATATGTGTTGCTTATGTGTGATGCTTTATTATGTTGTTAATACACATATTTAATGCTTACTTAATGTTCAAATGGAACTGTTGCATGTATGTGGACCATTTATTATAGCGATCATTTTGAAACTTTCCTTGTGTCTGTATGAAATGCAGGGTCGGTGGTTTGTGTGGATGACTGTTTCCTTCACCATAATGTAATGCTTCCATTTTTGGCAAACCTGCACAATGGAATACATCTCTTTGTCATAGTTGGGATACTTCCAGACTGTGTCTGAAAGTGTATCATTATGATATGTCATTGGATGCCCCTGTTGAGTAAGAACTGCACCAATAGCATAGTCGGAGGCATTTTTCTCAATCTAAAATGGTTGTTGCAGTTTTGGTAATATGAGCACTGGTGTAGAGCAGAGGTGATGCTTCAACTCAAAAAATGCCTTCTGTTAGGATTCATGCCAAAATAAATTTGCTTTTGATCCACCCTTGGTGACTGGAATTTAAGGCCAAGTGCTATGAGAGAACCCCAACAGGAACCTGTGGTAGAAATTGGCAAGATCCAGAAAGCTGTGGAGCTCTGTTAAAGTGGTTTGGGGTAGCCAATCCTAGATGACTTGTATCTTGGTTGGGTCCACATACACACCCTTCTCATCAATGATACACCCCAAATATTGAACTTGGGTCATACCAAAAGTTCATTTCTCCAAATTGGCACACAATTTGTGTTTTTGTAGGGTTTGAAGGACCTATCGAATATGGTGCATTGGCTTGATGGGGCCTAGAACCAGGTACAAATGTGGCTGTGCAAAACAGCAAAACCCACTATTACCTACCCTTTGGGAAATGATCTTCTTGTGTAGACCAAAGTCTCATGTGAGAAAATATAGGGGGATGCTAGAACCGAGTTTCTTCATCTAGAGGGATAATGGACTTAATAGATATTCACAAAACAAATCTATTAATTATACCAACATTGTTCAACACATCTCTTGAACTTACTACCGGACTACACGATCTTGCTTAATCATGCATAAAATAACATAAATAATCATAAACAAGTCTTCACTATGCAATTTCAGATAAAACCCTTAGCACAGATAAACATAAACAACAAACAAGTAAAACACATCAATAGAAACTTAGATCTATCTTCAAATGTATTTCATTCATATTCAGATATTTCTCATACATTCAATTTCACCCTGCGCACACAGTTGTAGGGATCTGTGCACACAATTGCAGACTTCATAAGGTCTTCGTGCACTCATTTGCAGGAGCCTTTCCTTTAACACAAAACACATACTTTGACTCAAATTAGCCTTACATCGAAATGCATTTCATCAAATTCTACTTGACTGCCTATGAATTCTATCGAGACTCCTTATATATATTTTTCATTTACAATACCGTGGTCCAAAACCATGGACATAGTTCAACGTTCACAAAATATTCCCATTACATTACGTAGTAAGGGGCTTTGACCCACCCCAAAGCCCCTAAGACTCAAAACAAACTCCACACTGCACGCTCCACTCCTTGATCTACAAAGTATTTCTCTAATTCTTTCTTTGAGAGGATCCTATGTCCAATAGGCCCACAACAAAAAAATGTGACTCATCCCAAGTCAAAAAGGTGTTGTGCCATCGATATTCGCTTTGATGCCACTCAAGGCATCCTGCAATGGTGGAACTGCTTCGGTGCATTGCTTTACTCCGTTTTTCCTTTGGTTGTTTCTTCTATAGTGGCATTCTTGTTACTGGCTTCTGTGGTTTTTAGACGACGATGCACCCACAGTTGTCTGTTTCTTGGGTGACATTAGCCCTGTGGTAGATTCTGGCGGCATGGTTGTCATTGTGGTGGCTAAACCTGGTAGGATTGTGTGGCTGGGTCTTTCCTTGATCAATGCTTCTCTGACTGCTTCAAAATTGTAATCCGACATGCAATAGCTTGATCAACGCTCTTGTAGAAAAAAACTCTTGCTTCTAAATCTTAGTGCACAAAGTGTTTGAATGGTGAGTGAGATCCCTAATTTATAGCGAAATTTGAATTAAAATCCCATCATCTCTCTTAGATATTCCTCATAAATTTTGATTTTGCAGCAAATCTGCCTAGATATGCCCATTAATTGCATCCTTCCCTCTCCTTTTAACGACCAAGTCGTTTTCCAATCAACTGTTACTGTTCCAATGGTAACTTTTTGGACGAGCTCTACTAGACCCACCCCTTCGGTGCAATCCTATCACCCTTGGAGCAATACCCTACAGTTGCACCTGCTGTCGCGCAATACTTCTACTTCGAGTAAGCCACCCTTTAGAAGACTTGTTTATAATCCTACGCGCTCCTTCAAATAGGAATTCACAGGTCTCCCCTTAACACAAAATTGTCAACTGGATGTTTCCAAGCGGAATGGCCGTAACTTCCTTGGGCATGTTCCAACTGCACAACCCAGTCAGGTTGTACCAATGCCCTTGGCTCCTGGGTAATATGGAACACTCCCACTTTGAATTATTAATGAGACTTCGTAATACACTCCTAACCATAAACAAATTTATAAGTTAACAAAAATCCTTCCATCATCTCGTCCCAATTCGTAGTGCCATGGCACAACTTTATTTCAAGATACCACCACTGAGGTATTGTATCCAAGGAATGAAAGAACATGTGCACCCACTTTGGTTGAGGTTCAGAAGCCCACACTGTTGTCTAGTGAGATAAACTCTTGCGAGTATATTTCTGACCATAATATTTATTCGTGATCTTCATGTCTACATGACCAAACCTCAGCCTTATCAATTTGAAAAACTCCTTCCATCCTCCTAAAGTTTCTTTATGCTCACCCCACCATCGAGATGGAGTCTACCTTAATGAAAAGTCCAAATATTTGTATCTCTGATCCTCATGCACCGTTTTCTCAAATTTTTCCAGAAAAAATACAACATTCCCCGTTCCATCATAAATAGGCAAGTCAAATACTTTCGACTGAAGAAAAGGAAAATATTTGGTGACTATTACAATGCTTAGTAGTGACTTCATGCAAGCGATTCTACCAATGCTCCAACTCTTCATTAGAATATGAAACACACGAAGTATCATGCTCCCAACATATTCTACCATCCGCGGTAGGAGTAATCTAGTCGTCATCCTGTGCAGTAAGCTTATAGATTTGGTCAATCTCAGCATCCCCATACTCATGTTGGACATGCTTTGTATAGCATGCACCTTCGGAAGGATCTAATGGCACAAAAAATAGGGTAAAATTCTTTTCAAAGATCATCTGCCTCTTCTTTAGGTTGATTATAGCATCCATGTCGTAAGCCCAATAAAATCCAACAATCTCAAAAAATTCAAAGTCAACCAACACGCTGGCTCCATCAATATCTATGCTAATCCCCTGCAATCACCCCATAGGAATGATCTCCTGCTAATTTTCCATTCTTAGCTGAATTGGTGATAATTGCAGCTTAAGCCTTCCCATCCGCTCGCATGTCTATTTTGGCAGAACATTGGCATTTGATACCAGGTCTAGAATGAATTGATCCATATCATAATATAAGATATGTGTAGTCAAACACATCTACCGACCGGTTATTTTATTTTTCTTGTACAATTTATTTACCGTGCGTTGTTCTAGTTACAACTTTTTCTTGCCATCAGAGTTATCTATCAACTCCTACAACCCTTCTACAACCTTCTGGTCCCTTAGTAATTTCATACATGTCTATAAGAAGGATGCCAAGATAAAGTGATCAACTTCCTTTACTTTAGTATCTTCCTCCGACTTATCCCTCAATGGAAATAGCTATCTCTACGCAGTTGATGTTGAATCTTTTGGATTCATAATTGTCTTCTTTGCTTCCATGAATGTCCCTTTCTCATGCTGCACATTAAACCCAACATTCTTATCTTCAAATTTCCTTACCCATGTCTCCATCACAATCCTCTTTTCTTTTGCGTGGTTTCCTCCGGTATTCAAACCACTATGGGTTACTATGTTAACGCTAGGATATTCTTGGTGCGGTTCAATCCTAATCACTTTTATATTCTGAGCGGGTTGTTGCATGCGCTTCTCTTGCATTTTAGCTAAAAAAAGGGGACAATCTTCGATTTCATGACCAAATTCTTGAAAATACTTACAAGAAGCTGCAATATGATTTTGAAAATCTCTGACAACATGTCTTGGTTGTCTGCAGTTATAACATATGATCTGCCCTCATTCATGACCAATGCCTCGTCCTTGGCCATGACCTTGGCCTAGGGATCCTCCTCCCGTAGTTGGTGAAACCAAAACTTTATGACCGTCTACCTACATTCTTTACACACCAGGAGTATTCTGCATCATTATGTCATAGCTCTTACAATGTTGTTCATCGTGCCCGATTAGGCTGCAGAAATTGCAGAACAATTGCTTCAACAGTTTGAAAAACTTTTGCAGCAAGTGACAATAGTCAGTGGAATTTTGTCCTGCAAATTCACATATACTACACCATACATAGGGCCCTACACTTGGCCCAACACTCGATCCAAGATTTAATGGACTCGACATCCCAACACTCAAATAGTCTCTATAAATAGGGCACTACTCTTTATAGTGACCCTTTGGTTTGCACTTAATACACCATACTTCTAACCATATATCAGTTCTAATGTCCTTTCCCTTCTTTATATCCTTGAGTTCCATGTGCAAGCTCACTAATTGAGTCTGAATCTATTGCACTCCTATGCTTGTATCAAATATTGGCGAAGCTTCAAGTTTCATCGCGATTTCCAACGCTTCAACCTGAGTTGCAATATTTTTTTTGGTGATAATGGAAATATGAGATGAGGCAACAATGAAACAATGAACCATTCTCTATGATTTTAATATGGGATCTTGAAGCTAATTTGGCTCAAAACGTCTTAAATCTTTGATCTACCTCCCACACAGTCTCAGTAGCCAACTGCATAATCTCTTTGATTTATGTGATACATTGTGACTACGAATTAGGTTTCTTGAATTCAGTGTTTAGTGCAGTCTTCATCTCAACCAATGTAGCATTTGAATTATTCACAACATATTTCATGTACTAGGACAATGCTCTATCTTGCAGCGCGATAACCAACTACGCTTTCATATTATTTTCATTTGTAATATTCTGTGAACTCCATATTACTTCTGCAACAAACCAAAACTGTTCCAAATCATGTGATACCTTCAACACAAACATCTTTGAGTGTTGGCCATGGTGAATGGGGGAGGTGGAGGAACAAATGGGATGGGGTGGTGATGGGGGTGGAAGGATGGGTAATATCTGTGTTGGATCCAAGATCCCCCGTGAAGTAAATATTACGCATATCGAGAAGCATAGCGTGCAACACGAAGTATATTTTTGGTCTTAAGGGCTTTAGGGTGGGTCAAAGCCCCTTAATTATGTAACGAGATGGTATTTTTTGTGAGAGTTGGACTCCTCCCATGGTTTTGGCCCATGGTATTGTAAAATCTAAATCTATATAAGGAGTTTAGATATAAGTCATAGGTAGGCTTATGATTGATGATATGCAATGCATTTGGATGTAAGACTAAGTGAGAGTCTATGTTTTGGGTTAGAGGAAAAGGATCCTATAGCTGTGTGCAAAAATACCTTAGGAAACACTGTAGTTGTGTGCGCGGAGACCTTAGGAAACACTGCAACAGTGTGCGAAGGCCCTTGGATTAGTGTGTGCAGGGTAGGAAGTAATTGTATGAGACAGATCTGGATACGAATGAACGAACTGTTGAAAATATTTGAGTTGTATTGATGTGTTTGACTTTTACTTACTATTTATGAATGAAATTGCTAAATAAGGGTTTTGTTCTATAACTGAATAACACAGTTTATTTTATAGCTAATTAGTGTGTTCAATGCATGAATAAATAAGATCGCACGGTCTTTGAGTAAGTTCAATAGTTTTGTTGAACAACATTGGTAATATTGATAGATCTGACCCTAAAGCCACTGTCCTCTATCCCTCTAGATGAAGAAACCTAGTTTTAACATCCCCCTATATTGCCTCGGGTAAGACTTTGGTCTACACAAGTAGATCATTATCGAAAGGGCCAATAATATTGGGTTTTGTTGGATTGCGCAGACTATCTGAACCTGGGTATAGGCCCCATAAAGCCAAAAAATAGTTCCGTTGCTGGGACCAAGATCTTGTTGAAGGATAGCTGGATGTGCCATCTGTGTAATAAATATATCGAAGATTGGATAGATCTCAAAGAACGTGATTTTGTTGCACAGGAAAGCAGAAATTCACGTATCTCTACTTAACACTGGTTACAAAAGAATATCTATATAGATCAGTACGAGCTTATCTTTGCATCATTATCTAGCGAGTTGCACGAGTGGATCTCAAGGATAGCTATGCAAATGGGGTATTGTAATAATAAACCTACTGTTTGGACCCCATATCTAATTGAGAAGCTAAAAAATACTGATAATGAGATCATGAGATTTGCTGATTACTGGATTGATATTATCCTTGGAGGGTTCATTACTGAGTTCGCGATTGAGACATCTATGTCCTATAGTGAAGCAGAGCGCAACTTTTTCAAAGCTCTATGAGGTAAGTACCTGAATTCACTAAAGTTTTGGATTAAAATGATATTGTGTGAAAAGGGTATACTGAAATTGCACTCAAATTGATGGTTTAATAAAAATAACCCGGTGCTACGTGAAGTGGTAAGCGATTCATAACATGTTGGGGTACGCACATTGAAACTGAATATAGAACACTATTTGAATCTGAGAAAGGAGAAAGCAACCCCACTAGTCCGTGAAGTTTTTTAGTGAGATATGAAAGTCATAAAAGTGCTGAGGAAATTCACCAACCTTTGACCTCCATAATAACTCCATCTTGTTATGTCCCTCCACCTCCCCATTCACCATGGCCCAATCCCCGAAGATTATTGTATTAAAGGGGACAGACAACCTTGAAAAGTTTTGGTTTGTAGTATAAGCAATATGGAGTTTTCGTAGAATGTTACATACGAAGATATGAAGAAAGCACAGTTGGCTACTATGCTACAAGGTCAGGAATTGTCCTGGTACATGAAATTTGTTACCACGATTGAAAATGCTTCATTGGCTGAAACAAAAATTGTGCTGAACGCCAAATTCAAGAAAGAGAAGTTGAAATCCCATTATATCACTAAGATCAAAGAGATTAAGCAACTGACTATTGAAACTGTGTGGGAGGTAGATCATAGATTTAAGACATTGTTGAGTCATATTAGCTTTAATATCCTAAACAAACAACAAAAATAGTGGTTTATTGCCACATTGTTGCCACATTGTTGCCACATCTTACGTTTCCATTGCCACAACAGAAGATCGCAACTCAGGACGAAGCATTGGAGATTGGGATGAAGTTTGAGGCTTTTCTAGTAACTGATGCAAGCATAGGGGTGCAACAAATTCAGAATCATTTGGAAAGTCTACACATGGAGCTCCAGGATTTAAATAAGGGAAAGGAGGTTCGCCCAAGAATTTGGTGTATTAAGTGCAAGGATGAGGGTCACTACAAGGAGTAGTGTCCTATTTTTAGAGACTATGTGGGTGTTAGGATGCTGAATCTGTTAAAACGTGGATCGAGTGGAGGACCAAGTGCAAGGCCTAATGTATGGTGTATTATCTGTGAAGTTGCAGGCTGACATTCCACAATTTTTTGTCGCTTATTGCAAACGTTGGTTAGATCGCCGAAGCAACTGTTCTGAAACTTCTGTAGTTCATTTGGGAACGATGAAAAAAATTGTAGGAGCTACTATATAATGCTATAGAATAGTACAGACGCGTATCGAATGCAAGTAGAAGCCCACAAAGCTATGGGTTCAACAACTACTTGAGGAGGTTTTCAAGGGTGAGGAGGAAGCATTTGTCAAGGGCGAGGACAGATAATTTGTTACAACTGTGGAAAACTTGGACACTTTGCTCGAGATTTCTAATATGATATTGCTGTGTCTTATAAGTATTTCAGAAATTTTTTCATAAAATGGAAGATTGTCTCATTTTATTAGCTAAAATGTAGGAGAAGCACAACTAGCAGCCATCACAGAACATACATATGATGAAGGCTGAACCGCACCAAAAAAATTCAAGTGTTAGTATGGTAATGCACAATGGTATGAATATTGGATGAAACCACACATATGAGTAGAGGTATGTGCTATAGAGATGGGTAAGGAAGGCTGAAGATAAGAATTCTAGGTTTGATGTACAGTGTGAAAAGGATACATTCATGGCAGCGAAGAAATTTTTTATGACTCTTAAGACTGTGACATTGACTGTGCAGAGACAGTTGTGCCTAGTAAAAAATAATCCTGAAGAGAATGATGAATTGAGCTAAGTTGATCCATTGATCCTAGCATATTTCCTACAGACATGCATGAAGCTATTAAGGGAACATAATGCTATAGAAGGATTGCAGGAACTGCTTGATAACTACACTGGTAAAGAAGAGCTACGGTTGGAGTAGCTTGCAATCAACGAAGTGTATAAGAATAGGAAGAGAACTGGCCGAGAGATGCGATTAACTATGTAGATTAGAGAATTGTGATGGATCATCTAGAATTAGATACCAATGTTCTTCCAAAACAAACATGGAAGTGGATGGGAAAGCGGAAGCTGAAATCATCGCCTATTCAGCTAAGGATGGAAAATTAGCTAAAGATCATTCCTATGGGGCGCTTGTAGGGAATAAACATAGATATTGACGGTGCAAGTGTGTTGGTCGAATTTGAGGTTATCGAGATTGTTGATGATAATTCTCCTTACCCCACGCTATTAGGATTTGATTGGGCATATGATATGGATGCTATAATAAACCTAAAGAATAGGAAAATGATATTTGAGAAGGATGGTACTCAATTTTTTGTGCCATTAGATCCTGCTGAAGGTGCATGCTATATAGAGCCTGTCCAACATGCATATGGAGATGCTACGATTGATAAAATTTATCAGCTGGATGTGCAGGATGAAGACTAAAATAATCCCACAAAAAATGGAAGAATATGTTGTGATCATGATAGTTCATGTGTATCTAATTATGATGAAGAGTTGGAGCACTCGCATAATATATTGCATGAAGTGACCATGAAGTGTTGTAATAGGGTTAAAAAATATTTGCACTGTGTCAAGTCAGAAGTGAGCGACTTTCCATTTTATGATGGAATGAGGAATGTTGTCTTGTTCTTGAAGGAATTTGAGTGGAAAGTAATGGAGGAGCAAAGGTATGAGGCCCTGGACTTCGCATTAAGGTCCACTACAACCTGATGGTGGGGCGCGCACTGAGAAAGTCTAGGATTTTGGCCAAAATTCTGCAAAGTAAAAGGTTAAGGTTTGGTCAGGATGACACAAGAATTGTAGAGAAGTATGATGGTCAGAAGGATTTGCGCGAGCATTTAGCTCACTAGACCACATCTTGGGGAGTATAACCCCAGATAGAATGGGTGCACAAGTTCTATCATTATTTGGAGATGATACCTCAGCAATGGTATTTAGAAACATAACTGTACCATGGAAATGTGGATTCAGATGAGATGGTAGAAAGGTTCTTGTTGACATATAGCTTCGCTGATGGATGGGAATGCATTACTAAGGCTTTCCAAGAAGTAAAAATAGGAGTATTCCACATTACTAAGGAACCAAGGACCCTAATACAGCTGGATCGGGCTGCACAGTGGGAAAAGACTCATGGATATAGCCAACACTTTGTTGGGAGGGACATGTCTTCCAAGATTGTGTTGGTGGAGGAGATCTATAGATCTCATGAGGACCAGACATATACAAATTATGTTGGGGGATGGATCCAACACAGTAGGGGTACTGTGCAACAGATAGAATCCAGGCATAGTTAGAGGTTACTGTGCCAAGGGAAGAAGGACATCGCTGAAGGGTTGAATCTCGTGAAGTTTGTCCAAAATATGACTGTTGGAACCATTAGAGCTAATTGGAAAATGATGTGGGCATTAAGAGTGTTGTTATGAAATCCCCCACCAAGCTGGGATGCCTAATGACAAGGAGCCTTATACCGCAAAGAAAAAATCATAAGGACTGCATGGATTGTCAAAGCTCAAATTGCACCTATCGAAACCCATGAAAAGGCCAAAAATCCACCTTTTTACTCTAAAAGCACTCATTTTCTCATATCAAGTCTCTAAGCCCCTTTCGCTTAAGCCCAAGACCCTTTTCCGCCATGTGACCGGGCGCTGTGATCGAGCGCTAAGCCCATCGGCCATTGCTCGTCACTCTTTCCAAGTTCCTGCTTCCAAGTTTGCTTTTTCGCTGATGGTCGATCCTCCGATAAGATCCTGACCGTTGATCCTCCAGATCCGACAACCATCGTGCTTCACATAACAATTGCACATCGCACTTCGCTTCATTCAAGTTCTCATTCCCAAACTCTTTTTCCGTTGATGAGCAAAACCCCGACGCAATATCCACCATTGATCTCCTCCCAGATCCAACGGTCATCGCTCCATCACATCGCACCCATCCATTGCGCATCGCACATCGCAAATTCCACGTCCCTTTTACATTTTTCCACCAATGTGCGAGACGCCAATACAATCCCGACCGTTGATCTCCTCCTCAATCCAATGGCTATCGGGCCCCCCTAAGCTCCATTTTTCGTCCCTCGCAATGAAATCCCAACCGTTGATCCTCTCGATCTGACGGTCAACGTTGTCTCGTTGTATCACTGTCCTACGCTCCATTCATTCGTTTATGTGAGATCGCGATGTGTTGTGTAACCAGCTTCAAAAATAGAAGAAAAGAGATATAAATGCCTTAGAAATAAGCCACTTCAAGGGGGCAACCTCCAATACATTACATAAATGCACAATTCTTGGATGATACAATTTACAAAACCTCCTTTCTATATATAGGAGTCCATGGGGCCATAATGTAATCCTACTGGGCCACAATGTAATCCTAGCCAACCTAACAATAATAATTTAAGGGCACAATAATAACAAAATGGGGGTTACAAGGGTACAATAATAACAATAAGGGGGTTACATTAACAATAATAAGGGACTATACTAGTGATATAGGGACCTAACATGCCCCTCTCCTTCAAAAAAGTGTTGTCCTCAACGCTTGAGTAGCTCAGGGTGCTTCTGTATAAAATTCTCATCCTCCCATGTAGAATCTTCAGTGGGTAAGTTCTTCCACTTGATGAGATACTCTGAAATTGATCGATTTAATTAATTACAGTAATTCTTGTTCCACACGACATCCCAGTTTAATAAATTTTCCTTCCCTCATCAGTTAAGCACAATATTGACTGGAAGTTACTCACCTCAACACTTTAAGCTGAAACATGAACAGGCCACTCGCGGTAAAGAACAGAATCTCAATTTTGTGTGCATAGAACCAAATCTTTGCAGCTTGTGGGGAATATGATACTTTTGGTGTAATTTATTATCTTGCTACTAGCCTTGCTGAGACATTTTGTAAGCTATGTACAGTAAAATACCAATCTCCTATCAACACCTGCTCTCATTTAGGATGTTGATCACTGTAACAATTTCATTCGATTTGTGCCAAATTCAGGTTATCCTTTAAGAGTTGGAGAACTTCTTGCTGATGCTCGATGTGATCTTCCACTGCTTGAACCTTCGAATTTTCCCTTAAAGATGATGTGATGGATGGTGGATGATATCCATAGAGTGCCATAAATGGGGTCATTTTTGCTGCAGTATGGAAGGAAGTGTTATACCACCATTCAGCAAGAGGTAACCACTTGACCCATTGTGTTTGTTTATCGGATACAAAACAACGAAGATATCCTTCCAAACATTTATTTACTATCTCAGTTTGACCATCAGATTGAGGATGATAAGATGAGCTATGAGCTAATTGAGTACCCAAGCAAGAAAATAACTCCGTCCAAAAATTTCCAGTAAAAATGGGATCTCTGTCGCTCACAATAACCCTTGGGCTTCCATGTAGCTTTTGAATTCTGTCCATAAATGTAGTAGCAAGTGTACTTGCTTTAAATGGATGAGATAATGCACAAAAGTGTGCATACTTGGTAAGTCTATCAACTACCACCATGATGACACTCTTTCCTTCAGACTTAGGTAAACCCGTGATAAAATCCATTGAAATCTCCTCCCAACGTTGACTTGGAATGGATAAAGGTTGTAGAAGTCCCGGGGTCTTAATTGTTTCCACTTTATTCTGCTGGCAAACCAAACATTCAGCCACAAAATTTTGAATATCAGATTTAAGGCCATCCCAAAAAAAATCTTTCTTCACCCTGTGGTAAGTTTTTAAAAATCCTGAGTGTCCTCCTAAAGGAGAAGTGTGCAATTCGAGAAGAATCTTTTGTTTTAGTTGGGAATTCTTACAAAGATATAAGCGATCTTTGTACCATAAGGAATCATTTTTCCAACTAAATGTATCAGATGTACTAGGATCTTGCTACAACTTTTGGATGAGTGTCCATACATCTTTGTCCTTCTTCCATTCATCTCTTGCTTCAGTTATCCAATCTGGTTGGATAATAGAAATAGCACAAAGCAATGCTTCCACCTCTTCATTCTTTCTTGAGAGTGCATCTGCAACAACATTAAGCTTTCCTTTTTTGTAGATTATTTCAAAGTCATAACCCAACATCTTTGTGACCCATTTTTGCTGCTCTTCTGACGATAGTCTTTGTTCCAAAAAGTGTTTAAGACTATCATGATCGATTTTTACCTTGAAGTGTCTTCCCATTAGGTAAGTTCGCCATTTCTTTAGTGCATGCAGTATTGCTAACATTTCCTTCTCATAAATAGGTTTATGCAAATACTTTCCTTTGATTGGACGACTTTCAAAAGAAATGGGTCTTCCTTCCTGCATTAAAACCGCACCAATTCCATTTCTTGAGGCATCACATTCCACAATAAAGGTTTTTGTGAAGTCTGGCGTAGCTAAGACCGGTGCTAGGCACATTGCCTCTTTAAGACGTTCAAAGGCCTTAGTTGCTTCAGGAGTCCATGAAAATGCATCTTTCTTCAATAATGTTGTTAGAGGTGCTGCTATTCTCCTATAATTCTTAACAAACTTGCGATAATACCCTGTTAACCCGAGAAATCCTCGCAACTACTTTATGGTTGTGGGGACTTTCCATTCCTTAATAGCTTTAATTTTGTTAGGGTCTACCTTAACACCCTCGTGAGATACAATATGACCCAGATATTCCACCTCTTGTACTCCAAAGAAACATTTGGATGTTTTTGCATATAATTGTTTCTCCTGCAATAGTTTGAGCACCCTGTCAACATGTTCAACATGATCCTTCCAAGACTGCTGTAGATTAGTATATCATCAAAAAATACTAGCACAAATTTTCTAAGGAAGGGTTTGAAAATGGAATTCATCAACCCTTGAAATGTAGAAGGTGCATTGGTAAGGCCAAAAGGCATGACCAAAAATTCCTTAATGACCCTCATGAGTTCGAAATGCTGTTTTTGGAATATCTTCAGTCTTCATTCTAATTTGATGATATCCTGAACGAAGATCCAACTTGGTAAAATAAATTGCTCCATGTAATTCATCCAATAATTCATCGATCACAGGAATGGGAAATTTATCTTTAATGGTGAGCTTATTGAGCTCCCTATAATCCGGACACATTCGCCATGATCCATCCTTCTTGTGTACCAATACTACAAGAGCAGAGAAAGAACTTTGACTAGGTTGAATTATACCCGCCTCTAACATTTCTGCAATCATACGTTCAATTTCACTCTTTTGGAAGTAAGGATATCTATAAGGCCTGATGTTTGGAGGAACACTTCCCGGAATCAAATGAATAACATGATCATGATCACGAATAGGTGGGAGTCCTTTGGGAGTTTCAAACACCTTGGAATGATTGTCCAAGACTTGTTGGAGATTTGCAAAATTAGATGATTTTGATGTCGGAACTTCTAGAGAGCATAATCGTGCAATTACGCCTCGTTGTTCTTTCTTTAGAAGCTTTTTCATGACATTAGAGCTTATTATCCTTCCTGGCTTCCCTTCAATACCTCGTAATTTGACTTCCTTTCCTTATGAAAAAAATTTCAAGAAAAGTTCTTGAAAATTAAAAGCTACCGTCTCCAAAGATTGTAACCATTGTACTCCTAGTACAACATCAGCACCTCCCATAGGAATGGAAAGCATTGGACTATTCAATACATATTCCCCCATGGTTAGCTTGATATTATGGAATTTCCCAGAGCAATTTATAGTTCCTCCATTTGCAACCATCACTTGACATTCTGGTGCTGGGTATAGGAAACAATTTAATTCCTTGGCTACCTTACAATGAATAAAATTATGGGTGCTACATGAATCAATCAACACTATTACCTTTTTCTTCTTGATTTGTCCTTCTATCTTGAGAGTTTGAGGAGTGGTAATTCCTGCCAGTGCATTACACGATATGGTCGGATTAATTTCTTCCTCTTCTAGGGTTGGTTCCTGGTGTATATCCTCTTCTTGTTCATTTTCTTCTTCCTCTTCACAATCTATGTAAAATAATTTCTTCTCAGCACACTTATGACCTTTGGTGTATTTTCTATCACAACTGTAGCAAAGCCCTTTTTCTCTTTTTTCTTCCAATTGTTGTGGTGTCAACCTTGTAGGTTGTGGAAATCTAGGCGTAGCAACAATTCCTTCTTTATAGAATTGAGTGGTAGGCTTCCTTGTCGCCATAATTTTACATTAAACTTTTCTTGCCAACCTGAATGCCTTCTCCAATGAATCAGGTTCCAAAACACGAACTTCATGTTGGATGTTATCCTTTAGAGTACCTATGAAGAGATCAATCCTGTGTTCCTCTGGAATATCAGTTACCCTTATATTCAATTTTGGAAGTCCTCAATGTGCTGCCCCACTAAACCCTTTTGTTTGAGATTTATCAATTGGCTAAAGAAGGTGTTGCTCTTTGTATCCTCATAATGTGCTATCATTTCCTCAGTAAAAATTGACCAAGTGATAATTTTTTTATGGGAGCAAAGCCATCGATACCATACAAATGTATTTTGTTCTAAATGTAAAGTTGCAATGCGTACCTTTTGTGTGTTTTGCACGTTATGGAGATCAAAATATTGCTCCATATGTAGTATCCATGTTACAGGATCCTTTCCGTCAAACTTCCTCATATCCATCTTTGGAATATGATGGTTCTTCCCGCCAACATTAGAGTTTATGAAATCACAATTAACATTTATTTTGTTCTCATCATGAGGTTCTTCTACTATCTTTTCACCATTAGAAAACCTTTCTTGTATCAACTTTGTCAAACCTTCCATGTCTGCTTTTAGAAAATTCTTCATGTTTTCCATTTTCTCATCGATCTTAGCTTCCATGTCATCCATCTTAGATTCCATGCCAGCCTTCATGCCATCCATCTTAGCTTCCACGCCTTTCTTCAAACCGTCCATATTCACTTCCATGCCATCCATCTTAGCTTCCATGCCTTTCTTCAAACCGTCCATCTTCACTTCCACGCCTTTCTTTAAAACTTCCATTTCATTTTTTGTTGTTCTTTGTGAGAGTGAAATTTGTTGCACTTGCTCTTGTAATTTTGATAGATCATGTTGCAATTCTTCATCTTCATGAGTCATGATAGAGCCTTCTGAAGGCTTAATGGGTGTTTAATTCTTTTTAGGGGCCATTTTAGAATCCAATATTGATACCTATTCTACAATAATCCCTTGGAATCAATTCAACTTGATTCTTCAAACAAGACTTATGCAATTCAGAAAAAAAAATACACACCTTTTACTTTCTTTAAGGAGCTCGATATTGAAATTGAATTATCTCTGTAATTGAAAATCTTCAATATCTTAAATTCAGCCCTGTAGTAGCCCTCTAAAGCTTCTTTCAAATGCCACTAGTCTGATCTAATTTGGATTCCCCAAGACAAAGTTGTGTCCAATCTCCCACAATGACCTAATTCTAGACTGGTTCAATAAAGCAAACTTGTAGGACTTGCCACGTGTCACTGTTTCGTCCTTTGTCTCTGAAATTGATAGCAAAGAGACTAAAGTCCATGTACTTGTGATCACTTTTAACGGCACTCAAATCCACTTCCCAGAGAGAGAGTTATTGAACTTTTCCCACGATCACCTCTTTGAGATGAAATTCAGGAGCCTGAAAAAGCACTACCTTCCACAGATCATATCTAAAAAAATATTGTGAACCAAGCTCTGAAATTTTTTGATGAATTTCCTCAGGATTTCAGCTTCGTACCATATGAATTTCAGATTCTGAACCTTCGTAGAAAAAAAATTATAGCGAAAATTCCACGATGACCTGTTTAGGAGCTTGAAAAAATACCTAACTTCCACAGATGATATCTCCGAAAATATTGCGAACCAAGCTCTGAAATTTTTAGACAATCTGCCTCAGGATTTCAGCTTCGCACCCTAAAAATTTCAGATTCTGAAACTTCGTAGAAAAAAATTTATAGCGAAAATTCCACGATGACCTGTTTGGAGCAGCGAAACCCTAGAATCCAAAGCTCTGATACCAAATGTTGTGTAACCAGCTCCAAAAATAGAAGGAAAGAGATATCAACAGCTTAGAAATGAGCCACTTCAAGGGGACACCCTCCAATACATTACATAAATGAACAATTCTTGGATGATACAATTTACAAAACCTCCTTTCTATATATAGGAGTCCATGAGGCCATAATGTAATCCTAGTGGGCCACAATGTAATCCTAGCCGACCTAACAATAATAATTTAAGGGCACAATAATAACAAAATGGGGGTTACAAGGGTACAATAATAACAATAAGGGGGTTACACTAACAATAATAAGGGACTATACTAGTGATTTAGGGACCTAACACGATGTATTCTGGATCGTCGATCCTCCTGATCCAACGGCTAACGCTCCTTTTCCTTTCACCCCACCCACTTTCCTCCAATGCATCTCCAATGTTGATCTCGTCCCCCATCCAAAGGCTCTTGATCCCTCGGCATCTCGCAATCGTTCTCTCTGTGGTTCCAACTCCCGTCTGTCTGAATTCCTGATGTGCGTGGTCTCGATTCAATCACAGCCATTCATTTTCCCTCATCTAACGGCCTGCATTACTTCCACCTTTCTTCCTCCTGCACAATCTTTCTCCCTTCACGTTTAATCTCCATCGTTGATCTATCCGATCCAACGGCCAGCGAGACTACTCCCTTTCCTCCCCCTTTTACCTCCATGGTGCCCTCGCAGTTGACTCCTTTGACTATGACATATTTTCATCCAACGGCCTATATTCACTGCGGAGGCACCCATCCCACAGATCCGTTCGTACCTCCAACTGCCCCCATAGTTGATATCCACCGTTGATCTCCATCATGATCCAACGGTCCTCATTCGTTTTTGCGTTCATTTCATCAACAACATGATCGTGCTGTTTCCGCGCGAAATGGGTGGTTTTGTAAAGACACGTGTCACCCTCTAACCTGTATCATGTCCATTTAGCCCCAAACCGCTTACCACCTCAACCTTGCACGAATACCACCTCCGGTATTCCCGAAAACTGCCATTGCACCTCTTTACGCCAAATACAGTTTTGAACCTTGGTTTTCATGGTTTTCCACTGTAAGGCCCTTTTCTGCTGCATCTACTGCCTCCGCATTGCTCCTCCACCTTTACCCGAGCCATCTAAAGCAGTCAAACCATAAATGCATGATTTATTTAATTTGTTTGCCATCTGTGCAGGTTTTTCATGGCCTTTTAATGAACATAGGCCCTCACCTAGCCAATCACAGTGGCTCGAGGCCGAGGATGACGATCCTCCACACCCAGGAAGTAGAGAAAAAGATGTAGAGAGGCATTACATGTCCAAGACAATGGATCATGACCATTGGTCATTCTATGGGACCCTCTAGCACAGAAGGCCAGTTTTTCCACTACTGGAAGTACCGCATGCTCCTACATGGAAGGCCAACTCTTCCCATGACTAACAATATCTCCTTCACCAACAACAGAAATGTTTCCACTTCGTCAAACAATAATGATAAGTCATGACGGGACCTATGTGGTATTTTTACTGTATATCCTGTCCACTTTGTCATTTCGGGTGAAATCTTCAGATTTACTCCCACAGATTTACTTTCAATTCAGTCAATTGTTACATTTCAGTTAGAAACGGCTTTAGGCTTGCATTGTAAGATGATGAGAGGAAGTTTTTCCTCATCATCATTTCTGTTTTGATTTAGACCTGAAACAACATACCCGTACGCAGAGAAGATATTTTCCCAAAATATCTTCTCACGCATAGGAATCAGTGGTTATAAAAATAGGAAGCAAACACTAAGAAAAGGTTCCAGATTTTCCAAAGGACTCACTAGTTCGAGTGTTCTGTAGGTATTTTTTGTATGAACTTTGATAGTAGATGTTTGAAGAGCCTGTAGGGATTCAACAATAAGAAGATTTTTTGGAATTTGGGATTCCGCTCTGGATGATTCATATTTTCTAACTCTCATCTATGTTTTTCAATACAAATGTTCATTTCGTATCTTTTCACATTTCTTGTATCTAATGTTCTGGAATGCGAGTGCTCCCATGTTTAAATATGAATTTATCATAGCAGATACTCATATTTACTCATCGATAGCGCTTTAAATATGGCTCAGGCATGATACTTTGTTTCATTTCCTATCTCTTCCACCTTTCTTCTTATATTAAATACAATGGATTCTTGTCTTTGAACAAGCCCAGATATAAGGATTCTTATCTTTGCATAGGCCCAGTATATATGGACTCTTATCCTTGAATGAGCCCGGTTATAGTTGGTATCTTTCTCCATACTCTGTCATAGTCATCGCTCATATATAACTTGATATATGTGTGTTCATTTTAGAAGTTGGCCCCCTTTACAAAATTATTTCTTAAATCTGTCTGATGCGTCTACTATTTGCAATTTTTACTCAGTTTGTGTAGTTTTCCTAGTTGTTGTGTTTAACTTTGGGGTCTTGGTTCCACCCTTATTAAAAACCATTCATCTGAGTGATATTAGCATGAGAGCCTAACCTTGTCAACTGCAATCAGTTGAGTCATATGCTCCTTGCATTTAAGATTTCCTAGGCACTGGTCTTTATACAACTCAAGGCTGTCTCTAGGAGTTACAACATCTTTCTGGTGCCGTTGCCAGGAAAGAGTTTAAAGAGCTAAATCCCGGGGCCTCGAAAAATATTAATCCACCCTTCAGAATAGGTGAGAAGGAAGCGTTGGGAGTTGTAGATCCCTCACCTTGGCGACTCCACTTTCATTCAAAGATAAATATATTTGCAGTCATGTCTTCCCGAAAGCCACACCTGAGGTCAGATGCATCCCAGTTGAGAACACCTTCAATGTCTGACCCAGAGAATATTTTGCACAAAAGAGATTAGAGAGAAATACAACCAACTTATACAGATATTTCCAAATTCTCCCTGGAAGACTCTCCATCCTCCTCTCAATTAGCTCCAGATCAAGGTCTTGATTCTACTGCAAGAACTCTTGATTACACTTTTGATAACCCCTTCCTAGAAAATATTGAAGTAAAAGATGAGGTTGAGTCTATAGACAACACGAGCTTCTTTCTGCATCCCACTCCCAAAGCCGAAGAAGTTAAAGAAGTCACAGAGGTTTCCACTTCTCATATTCTAGCATTTCAATCAACCCCTCAAGCCTCTGTTCAATATATCTCCATTGTCATACATACTTCTCTTCCACCACCTCCTTTTACACATCAGACTCACCCGCCACCCCCACAATCGCCAATGGTTGTTCCTGGCTTCGTATTGAAAAAATATGCCCCCTTGGCATTGCCTCAGATCCTGAATGATATGCCTTAGGATTACTTAAATATCCTTCCTCGTTTCAATGGAGAAAATGATACTGAAGCTCAGAAACACCTGGAAGTTTTCTGTGCCTTCGCAGAAAATTTCAATGTTGAACATCTGGATGTGGTGTTAAGATTGTTTGTTCAGTCTCTAAATGGAGAGGCAAGAAAATGGTTCAAGACTTTGGGGGACTGCTCCATTACTAACTGGGAGGAAATGGAAAATGCCTTTATGAAGAAATGGGGAGAGAAGAAGGACCATGGATACTGTCTTACAGAGTTCAATGCACTTAGAAAAATACATAATGAAGGTGTGTCCGAATTCATCAAGAGGTTTAATAAATTATATACAAGTCTCCCAGCAGAAATGAAGCCTCACCAGACTGCTGCTAAAGTGGTGTTTGTAGCAGCCTTTGATTCAAAATTCAGATTCTCTTTAAGAGAAAGGAAGTCTGCTACTCTGGATGAAGCCTAGACCGATACATTGGAAGTGGAAGCTAACTTTTCGTCTATGTGTAAATCAAAAGGGAGGTCAGACCATGATTCTAGACGAAGAGGGAAAGAAGAAGCATCTACTTCCAGTTAAGATAAAGAGGTAACATATTACAAAATAGAGGAGATGATTAAAATGGTCAAGAACCTTTCAAGAAATTTGGGGAAGCTTGAGCTCGAAGGAAATAATTCCTCCTCTAGACCACTTCAAGCTGCTCTGAACAAGGGTTATAACCCCCAATATAGAAAGCCTCCTTTGCATATATTACAAAGAGATCGGAAGGAGCAGCAAGACCACATATAGCCCCCACTGTATCTGGAAGAGAAGATGGATGGCCCTGCCGAAGACATTCCAGATGGGCAAGATGATCAATATCTTGCTTACTCAAATGGTGATGAATTTGAGTCCTCTTCGCAAGAAAGTGAAGGAGTGGAGCTTTTCTTGCAACAAGAAGAAGGAGAAAAAACAAGCGCTGCTGAAGATCCAGAGATCAATGATTACTGCAAGAAATTTGAGGACTTCATGCAGGAAAATTTCAATAGAAAATATGATATCAGATCCTCTAGGAAGAGGACGCACACACAAGAACAAGAAGAAGAACTGCCTTAGAAGGAGACTGTCGCTCAGAAAATTGAAGATAAAGGTAAGAAACCTGTGATCGAACCTTTGCATCCTAATGTCTATGTTCCATCTTCTTCTAATATAGTCCCCAACTCAAATGTAAATGTTAAACCCATTCCGAGGGAAGAAAAACCTCCAGCCAACAGTAAAGAGCCAAAGGAAAGTCTCGTAGAGAAGCCTCCTCCTGTGTTTAGCCTTCAGAAAGAGCTAGAAAAAGTGAAAATTCCCGTCCATTTGACTGAACTCCTGAAGTAACCAGCCTATCAGTCTCAAGTGTCATCATTCATGCTTCCTCAAGGAGTTTCTCCAATCCCGGATAGTTTAAACCTTCAAGAAGAAAGACCCATGGTTGTGTTTGGTCCTCATGTTGAGGAGTTGGATGCTTCATCTCCTCCTTTCAATGTCTCTTTAGTAATTCGTGATTTTTTGTTGCACTAATGTATGCTGGATTTCGGGGCATCCCATAATCTGTTACCTCTGTCAGTGATGGAGAAATTGGGGTTACAAATCACCCGCCCATATAAAGATCTCTACTCCTTCAATTCTAAAAGAGTCAAGTGTTTGGGGATGATCAAGGATTTGGTGGTAAATCTAGCCCAAATCCCAGCTAAGAGCATGGTAATGGACATAGTAGTGGCAGACATCCCAGATCAGTTTGGGATGCTGTTGTCAAGATCATGGGGTACAAAAATTAGAGGATCTATAAAGTTGGACCTAACCTATGCAACCATCCCTGTCTTTGGAGGTCAAGAAAGAATATTATACCGGGAAACAAGGTTTGTGAAGATGATCACTAAAGCTGATAATTTAGTGAATTCACCGGTGTACAACAAAGAGGGTGAGTTTTCTTGTCTAATGCTTGAGGAAGACCAAGATTATCTGTAGGAGTGATATTTCTGTCAAATAAAAACTGAGCAGTCTCCAAGTAATGAATAAGGTGGGGTTTGGACCTTGCACTTTGATGGAGCCAACTCAAAGGAAGGAAATGGTGCTGGGGTTCTCCTTATCTCCCCTACTAGACAACGGGTCCCATTAGCTTTCAAATTGGTGTATGAAGCCATGAACAATGTGGTTTAATCTGAAGTGTTGCACCTGGGTCTACAAACAAAAAATAATATGAATATTCAGAGCTTGAAGGTTCTCGGAGATTCAGAACTAGTGGTGAGACAAGTAAGAAATCAATGTCAAGCTAAGCACCCAAGACTGAGGGCTTACAGAAATGACGTATGGGACTTGGTAGAGAATTTATTTTCAACATTTAATATTCATTTCATGCCAAGAGACCAGAACAGAATGGCAGATTCTCTTGCAGTAGCTGCAAGTACTTTTCGGCCACCTTAGAACCCCCTCCTGAGGTATGAAATAGAAGTTCGATACCGTCCTTCCATCCCTAACAATGTCAAATACTGGTAGGTGTTTGAAGACGAAGAGAAAGTCAAGAGATTCATGGAGACTGTTGGGGAATTCTCTAATATGGACATAGATGTTGGCGATGAAGAGACTAAGGACCTTCCTCAGAATAAATGGCAGGATACCATGGTTGGGCACAAGGTGCTGCAGCTCAAAGGGAATGTAATACCCAGAGGGTTGTTCCCCCTGGAGAGACTATTTGATAAGAATGATGTCCCGATTTGGCTAAGTAAGGTGGTTGAAGAAAATCATGTAGATGACCTGAACCTCAGCACAGAGGCTGATCCTAAGATCGTGAAATTGTCTAGTAAGGTACTCGATGAATACAAAGAGCAATATCGGGAGCTATTTCAGACATATAAAGATGTATTTTCCTAGTCCTATCAAGATTTGAAGACCTTTGATATTAGAATTATCTAGCACAAGATTACATTGAAAGGATATG
Organism: Pinus albicaulis; assembly: GCA_034641835.2. Lineage (NCBI taxonomy): Eukaryota > Viridiplantae > Streptophyta > Pinopsida > Pinales > Pinaceae > Pinus > Pinus albicaulis. The sequence goes on from CM076574.1 coordinate 300,068,901, forward strand.
CTAAGCCCCATAAATAGAAATTAAGGCATATTAATCCTTTACTCCTTCCTTTCATTGAAAAGGAAATTAAAAAACTGATGAAGGCTAAGATTATTGTGCCATTAAGATATTCTGAATGGGTGGCCAACCTAGTCCCAGTCTGAAAGAAAATTGGAGAAATAAGATATTTTGTTGACTTTCGGAACTTGAACAGAGCATCTCTGAAAGATAACTATCTGCTGCCTAAGATGGACCATATATTGTAGAAGGTGGTAGGATCTTCACGAATGTCCATGATGGATGGCTTTTCTGGGTATAATCAGGTAGCAGTGCTTCTGGAAGATCAAAGGAAAACTGCATTCACCACTCCTTGGGGAACATTTATGTATGATCGAATGCCATTTGGATTGATCAATGCGGGGGCTACATTTCAAAGGGCTATGGACATTGATTTTGTGGGGGAACAAGACAAATTCGTGGTGGTGTACCTGGATGACATCAAAGTCTTCTCAAAGGATGATGCTGAACATATAGAACATTTCTGCAGGACCTTTGACAAGTGTCGCAGGTATGGATTGTCTTTAAACCCCCAGAAATATATGTTTGCATTTGAAGAGGGTAAACTGTTGGGGCATATTGTAACAAAGGCAGGGGTAAAAATTGACCCAAAAAGGGTAGAAGTCATAAAGGGTATATCCTTGCCCAGAAATAAGAAAGAGATCCAAGTTTTTCTTGGACATATCAAATTCTTGAGGATATTGACACCGAACTATGTGGAGATAGTTCGTACATAAATGAGATGCTGAAGAAGGGTAACGAAGTAAAATGGACTATTGAGTCGCGGGAGTCTTTTAACAGAATAAAAAATGCTTTCACAGAAGCCCCAGTATTGGCAGGACTGGATTATGAGAAACCCTTCATGATCTTTTCATTTGCATCTCCCCAAACTTTCGCAGCAATATTGTTGCAGAAGAATGAGGAGTGGCACGAGAAACCTATTTCCTTCTTTAGCCAAGTGCTTTGCGATGCTGAGCTAAAGTATAACATTTTGGAGAAACAGGCCTATGCCTTGGTCAAATCCCTCAAGGCTTTTCGGATGTATATCTTGTAGTCAGCTATAAATGCATTTGTACCCACAGCGGCTGTAAAAGACATCATGATTTAGGGAGATAGTGAAGGAAAGAGAGGCAAATGAATAGCAAAGATACAAGAGTATGATTTGGAAATATGCCCTACTAAGCTAATAAAGGGAAATGGACTAGCCAATATCCTTTCTGAATCAAATTTTCAAGCTTTGGGGATAAATTTGTCTATGGTGGCAAATGAAGAGCCTGGAGGAGCAGATGAGTAGCGCGGGATAGAAACTGCTACACAAAAGACTCATATGAAGTACCTTCTCAGTGCCTGGTACAAAGAAATTGTAGAGTACCTCTTGAATCTTAGATGTCCTCCAAGCTTAGACAAGACAAAGTATAGAACACTGAGGCTAAAATCTCAGAAGTTCATCTTAGAAAATGGCCATCTATACTGGAGGGAACCATTGGGCATACTACTTTTATGTCTCATATAAAATGAAGTAGAAGAAGTGATGGCAAAATTCCATGAGGGCATCTGTGGTGGCCACTACAGCTGGAGGGCCACGGCACACAAGATCCTGAAAGCAAGATTTTTATAGCCCAGAATTTTCAGAGATGTTTATGCTCAGGTAAGGGCCTATGAAATATGTCAGAAATTTGCTGAGAGGTAGAAGTTCGCACCTCTGCTTATGATCCCGGTACACATAGCCAAACCTTTCCAGCAATGGGGAATTGATTTCATCGGCGAAATTGATCCTGCCTCAAGCGAGCAACACAAGTGGATACTAACAGCCACCGATTACTTCACTAAATGGGTTGAGGTTGTGCCAACAAGGAATGCTATAGACACAATGGTGATCAAGTTCCTGAAAGATAACATCATCTCAAGGTTTGGCTACCCTGCCAAGATTGTCACAGAAAATGCTCAGGCTTTTAAGTATATCAAATTTCTAAATTTTTTCCAACAATATAATATTGTATTAGGACACTCTACTGCATATTATCCACAAGGAAATGGATTGGCAGAATCCTCAAACAAAACTTTGGTAAGGACATTGAAGAGGACCATAAATGAGAACCAAAAGTACTGGGATTCACAGCTCAAGTTCGCGCTATGGGCCAGCATAATTACTAGTAAGAGGTCAACAGGAAAATCCCCATATGAATTGGTATATGGTAGAACAACATTTTTCCTGATACAATTGGCCTTACCTATGGCTAGATTCATGCAGGACTGTCAAGAGGAACCAAATGATATTACCATAAGGATGAATCAGTTAGTAGAGCTGGAGGAGACGAAGTCAAGTAAATAAGAGGTTGACTGAGTACCAAGAGGAAATGAAAGACTTGTTTGATCAAAATTCTAAGGATAAAGGGATGCAGGTTGGAGATCTGGTGCTAAGATGGGACATAAGAAGGGCTGAGAAAGGAAAGCATGGAAAGTTCAATCCTCTATGGTTCAGACCTTTCAAAATCTTCGAAGCCATAGGAAACAATACTTTCATACTAGAAAATTTGCAGGGTGATCTGCTCGAAGCCCCTGTGAATGGGAAATTCTTAAAACCGTTTTTCCAGTAGTGATTCAGGTCGAAAGGTCTGCTGTATGATATTGTACAATATTCAGTTACTTTTATTTCGATGTTTGCTATTTTGATTTGTCATGAAGAAGGAAGGGAAGGCAACAAGGGACTGTGTTCACAGGAAGAAGGTTAACAGATGGCCTGCGAAGTTCTCAACGCGTTCGAGGACAAACGGGTCGTACCCAAGTGGAGCCAATGTTGTTATGACATTCCCCACCGAGCTAGGATGCCTAATGACAAGGAGCCTTATACCGCAAAGAAAAAATCATAAGGACTGCATGGATTGTCAAAGCTCAAATTGCACCTATCAGAACCCTTAGAAAGGCCAAAAATCTACTTTTTACTCTAAAATCACTTATTTTCACATATTAGGTCTCTAAGCCCCTTTCTCTTAAGCCCGAGCCCCTTTTCTACCATGAGACCGGGCCCCGTGATCGAGCGATAAGCCCATCAGCCATCACTCGTTGCTCTTTCCAAGTTCCTGCTTCCAAGTTTGTTTTTTTGCCGATGGCCGATCCTCCGATAAGATCTTGACCGTCAATCCTCTAGATCCGACGACCATCGCGCATCGCATAACCATCACACATCGCACTTTGCTTCATTCAATCTCTCATTCCCAAACTCTTTTTCCACCGATGAGAGAAACCTCCACGCAATCTCCACCATTGATCTCCTCCCAGATCCAACGGTCATCGCTCCATCATGTCGCACCCATCTATCATGCATCACACATCGCAAAGTCCACGTCCCTTTTAAAAAAAATTTCCGATGTGCTAGATGCCTATACAATCCCAATCGTTGATCTCCTCCCCAATCCAATTGTTATCGGGCCCCCCTCAGTTCCATTTTTTGTCCCCTGCGATGAAATCCCGACCGTTGATCCTCCCTATCTGACAGCCAGCGTTGTCTCACTGTATTATTTTCCTCCGCTCCATTCATTCATCTATGCGAGATTGCGATGTATTGTGGACCGTCGATCCTCCTGATCCAACGACCAGCACTCCTTTGCCTTTCACCCCACCCACTTTCCTCCAATGCATCTCCGTTGTTGATCTTGTCCCCCATCCAATGGCTCTCACTCCCTCGACATATCGCAATGGCTCCCTCTGCAGTTCCAACTCCCATCTGTCTGAATTCCCGATGTGAACGGTCACGATTCAATCACAGTCGTTCATTTTCCCTCATTTAACGACCTGCATTACTTCCACCTTTCTTCCTACTGCACAATCTTTCTCCCTTCGTGTTTAATCTCCACCTTTGATCTATCTGATCCAACGGCCAGCGGGACTACTCCCTTTCCTCCCCCTTTTACCTCCATGGCGCCCTCGCAGTTGACTCATTTGACTATGACATATTTTCATCCAACAGCCTATATTCACTGCGTTGTGAAGCCAGCTCCAAAAATAGAAGAAAAGAGATATCAACACCTAAGAATTAAGCCACTTCGAGGGGCCAACCTCCAATACATTACATGAACGAACAATTCTTGGATGATACAAATGAAAAAACCTCCTTTCAATATATAGGAGTCCATGGGGCCATAATGTAATCCTAGTGGGGCTGCAATGTAATCCTAGCCGACCTAACAATAATAATTTAAGGGCACAATAATAACAATATGGGGGTTACAGGGTTATAATAATAACAATAAGGGGGTTACACTAACAACAATAAGGGACTATACTAGTAATATAGGGACCTAAAATGCCCCTCTCCTTCAAAAAAGTGTTGTCCTCAAAGCTTGAGTAGCTCTGGGTGCTTCTGAATAAAATTCTCATCCTCCCATGTAGAATCTTCAGTGGGTAAGTTCTTCCACTTGATGAGATACTCTAAAATTGATCGATTCCATAGCTGTTGAGTTCTTGTTTCCATGACCGCTTCAGGTTCCAATATGGTTTTTCCTTCCTCATCAAGTTCTGGCAATATTGTTTGAAATGGAAGATTTTCACCTATAACTTTCTTTAAGCATGAAACATGGAAAACTGGATGCACTCGTGAAGAAGCAGGAAGCTCCAATTTGTATGCCATAGTACCAATATTTTGCAGCACCTTGTAAGGACCATAGTACTTTGGCGACAATTTATTATCCTTCTTAGCTTGCTTGAGGGACATTTTTTTGTATGGTTGTAGCCATAAAAATACCCAGTCTCCTACATCAAAACTTCTCTCGCTGCGATGTTGATCTGCCTATTGTTTCATTCGATTTTGTGCCAAATTCAGGTTATCCTTTAAAAGTTTGAGAAATTATTGTTGATGCTCGATGTGATCTTCCACTTCTTGAACCCTTGAATTTTCTTTCGAATGCCACAGGTTTGACTCGATTTTGATTCTCCAAGGCAAAGTTATGTCCAATCTCCCACAATGACCTAATTATAGACTGGTTTAGTAGAACGAACTTGTACGGATTTCCACGTGTCACTGTTTCATCTTTTAGCTCTGAAATTGATAGAAAAGAAACTACAATCCATGTACTTGTGACCACTTTTTACGGCACTCCAATCCGATTCTCAGAGAAAGAGTTATGAAGATTTTCCCACGATCACCTCTTTGAGATGAAATTTAGGAGCCTGAAAAAGCACTACCTTCCACAGATCATATCTCCGAAAATATTGCGAACCAAGCTCTGAAATTTTGCGACGCGTTTCCTCAAGATTTCTGCTTCGTGCCCTAAATTTTTCAGATTCTAAATTTTCATAGGAAAAAAGTTATAACACAAATGCCACGATGACCTGTTTAGATTAAATTGAGGAGCTTGCAAAAAGACCTAACTTCCACAGATCATATCTCCGAAAATTTTTCGAATCAAGCTCTGAAATTTTGCGACGATGTTCCTCAAAATTTTGGCTTAAAAATTTTAGCTTCTGAAACTTCATAGAAAAAACGTTATAGCAAAAATGCCACGATGACCTGTTTGGAGCAGCGAAACCCTAGAATCCAAAGCTCTGATACCAAATGTTGTGAAGCCAGCTCCAAAAATAGAAGAAAATAGATATCAACGCCTTAGAAATAAGCCACTTCAAGGGGGAAACCTCCAATAAATTATATGAATGAACAATTCTTGGATGATACAAATTACAAAACCTCCTTTCTATATATAGGAGTCCATGGGGCCATAATGTAATCCTAGCCGACCTAACAATAATAATCTAAGGGCACAATAATAACAATATGGGGGTTATAGGGGTAAAATAATAACAATAAGGGGGTTACACTAACAACAATAAGGAACTATACTAGTAATATAGGGACCTAACACACTGCGGAGGCACCCATCCCACAGATCCGTCCGTACCTCCAAGTGCCCCCACAGTTGATATCCACCGTTGATCTCCATCATGATCCAACAATCCTCATTTGTTTTCATGTTAATTTCATCCAACAACATGATCGTGCTATTTCCGCATCAAATGGGTGGTTTTGTAAAGACACGTGTCGCCCTCTAACCCAAATCGCGTCCCTTTAGCCCCAAACTGATTACCACCTCAACCCCTTGTGAATACCACCTTCGGTATTCCCGAAAACCGCCATTGTACCTCTTTATGCCAAATATAGTTTTGAACCTTGGGTTTCATGGTTTTCCGTCGTGAGGCCCTTTTCCGCTGCATCTACTGCCTCCGCACTGCTCCTTCGCCTTTACCCGAGCCATCTAAAGCAGTCAAACCATAAACACAGGATTTATTTAATTTGTTTGCTATCTGTGAAGGTTTTTTACGACCTTTTAATGAACATAGGCCCTCACCTAGCAAATCACAGTGGCTCGAGGCCAAGGATGCCGATCCTCCATGCCCAGGATGCAGAGAAAAATATGCAGAGAGGCATTTCACGTCCAAGACAATGGATCATGACCATTGGTCGTTCTATGGGACCCTCCAACACAAAAGACCATTTTTTCCACTACTGGCAGTACCGCATGCTCCTACACGAAAGGCCATCTCTTCCCATGACTAATGGTATCTCCTTTGCCAGTAGCAGCAGTGTTTCCACTTCTTCAAACAACAATGATAAGTCATGACGGGACCTGTGTGGTCTTTTTACCATATATTCTCTCCACTTTGTCATTTCGGGTGAAATCTTCATATTTACTCCCGCATATTTACTTTCAGTTCAGTCAATTGTTACATTTCAATTAGAAATGGCTTTAGGCCTACACTGTAAGATGATGAGAGGCATTTTTTCCTCATCATCATTTTTGTTTTGATTTAGACCTGCAACAACATACTAGTACGCAGAGAAGATATTTTCCCAAAATATCTTCTCACGCATAGGAATCAATGGTTATAAAAACAGGAAGCAAACACTAAGAAAAGGTTCTGGATTTTCCAAAGGACTCACTAGTTCGGGTGCTATGTATGTATTTTTTGTATGAAATTTGATAGTAGATGTTTGAAGAGCCCGTAGGGATTCAAAAATAAGAAGATTTTTTGGAATTTGGGATTCCGCTCTGGATGATTCACAGTTTGTAACTCTCATCTATGTTTTTCAATACAAATGTTCATTTCGTATCTTTTCACATTTCTTGTATCTAATGTTCTGGAATGCGAGTGCTCCCATGTTTAAATATGAATTTATCATAGCAGATACTCATATTTACTCATCCATAGTGCTTTAAATATGGCTCAGGCATGATACTTTGTTTCATTTCCTATCTCTTCCGCCTTTCTTCTGATATTAACTACAATGGATTCTTGTCTTTGAACGAGCCCAGATATATGGATTCTTATCTTTGCATAGGCCTAGTATATATGGACTCTTATCCTTGAAGTTATAGTTGGTATCTTTCTCCATCTTCTGTCATAGTCATCGCTCATATATAACTTGATATCTGTGTGTTCATTTTAGAAGTTGGCCCCCTTTACAACATTCTGTCTTAAAGTTGTCTGATGCATCTACTATTTGTAGTTTGTACTCAGTTTCTATAGTTTTCCTAGTTGCTGTGTTTAACTTTGGGGTCTTGGTTCCACCATTATTAAAAACCATTCATCTGAGTGATATTAGCATGAGAGCCTAACCTTGTCAATTGCAATCAGTTGAGTCATATGATCCTTGCATTTAAGATGTCCTAGGCACTGGTCTTTATACAACTCAAGACTGTCTCTAGGAGTTACAACATGTTTCTGGCGCCATTGCCAGGGAAAGAGTTTGAAGAGCTAAATCTCGGGGCCTCGACAAATATTAATCCACCCTTCAGAATAGGTGAGCAGGAAGGGTTGGGAGTTGTAGATGCCTCACCTCGGCGACTCCACTGTCATCCAAAGATAAATCTATTTGCAGTCCTGGATTCCCGAAAGCCACACCTGAGGTCAGATGCATCCCAGTTGATAACAACTTCAGTGTCTGACCCAAAGAAAATTTTGCACGAAAGAGGTTGGAGAGAAATACAACCAGATTATACAGATATTCCTAGATTCTCCCTGGAAGACTCTCCATCCTCCTCTCAATTAGCTCAAGATCAAGGTCCTGATTCTACTGCAAGAACCCTTGATTATACTTCTGATAACCCCTCCATAGAAAATATTGAGGTAAAATATGAGGCTGAGTCTGTAGACACCACGAGCTTCTTTCTGCATCCCACTCCTGAAGCCGAATAAGTTAAATAAGTCACAAAGGTTTCCACTTCTCATATTCTAGCATTTCAATCAACCACTCAAGCCTCTGTTCAACATATCCCCATTTTCATACATACTTCTCTTCCACCACGTCCTTTTACACATCAGACTCACCCGCCACCCCCACAACCTCCAATGGCTTTTCTTGGCTTCCTATTGAAAAAATATGCCCCCCTGGCATTGCCTCATGTCCTGAATGATATGCCTTAGGATTAATTAAAGATCCTACATCGTTTCAATGGAGAGAATGATACTGAAGCCTAGAACACCTAGAAGTTTTTTGTGCCTTCGCAGAAAATTTCAATGTTGAACATCTGGATGTGGTGTTAAGATTGTTTGTCCAGTCTCTAGATGGAGAGGCAAGAAAATGGTTCAAGACTTTGGGGGACCGCTCCATTACTAACTGGGAGGAAATGGAAAATGCCTTTATCAAGAAATGGGGAGAGAAGAAGGACCATGGATACTGTCTTACAGAGTTCAATGCACTTAGAAAAATACATAATGAAGGTGTGTCCGAATTCATCAAGAGGTTTAATAAATTATATACAAGTCTCCCAGCCAAAATGAAGCCTCACCAAACTGCTACTAAAGTGGTGTTTGTAGCAACCTTTGATTCATAATTCAGATTCTATTTAAGAGAAAGGAAGTCTGCGACTCTGGATGAAGCCCAGACTGATGCATTGGAAGTGGAAGCTAGCTTTGCTTCTATAGGTAAATTAAAAGGGAGGTCAGAACATGATGCTAGATGGAGAGGGAAAGAAGAAGCATCTACTTCCAGTCAAGATAGAGAGGTAGCAGATTACAAAATAGAGGAGATGAGAAAAATGATCAAGAACCTTTCGAGAAAGTTGGTGAAGCTTGAGATCGAAGCAAATAATTCCTCCTCCATACCACTTCAAGCTGCTCTGAACAGGGGTTATAACCCCCAATACAGAAAGCCTCCATTGCAAATATTAAAAAGAGATCGGAAGGAGTAGAAAGACCACATACAGCCCCCACTATATCTGGAAGGGCAGATGGATGGCCATGTCGAAGAAATTCTAGATGGGAAAGATGATCAATATATTTCTTACTCAAATGGTGATGAAGTTGAGTCCTCTTCGCAAGAAAGTGAAGGAGTGGGGATTTCCTTGCAACAACAAGAAGGAGAAAAAACAAGCGTTGCTGAAGATCTAGAGATCGATGATTACTGCAAGAAATTCGAGGACTTCATGCAAGCATCGTTCAAAAGAAAATATGATCTCAGATCCTCTAGGAAGAGGACACACACACAAGAACAAGAAGAAGAACTGCCTAAGAAGGAGACTGCTGCTCAGAAAATTGAAGATAAAGGTAAGAAAACTGTGACCAAACCTTTTCATCCTAATGTCTCTGTTCCATCTTCTTCTAATATAGTCCCCAGCTCAAATGTAAATTTTAAACCCATTTTGAGGGAAGAAAAACCTCCAGCCAACAGTAAAGAGCCAAAGGAAAGTCTCGTAGAGAAGCCTCCTCCTGTGTTTCCCCTTCATAAATAGCTAGAAAAAGTGAAAATTCTCGTTCCTTTGACTGAACTCCTGAAGAAACCAGCCTATCAGTCTCTAGTGTCATCATTCATACTTCCTCAAGGAGTTTCTCCAATCCCAGATAGTTTAAACCTCCAAGAAGAAAGACCCATGGTCGTGTTTGGTCCTCATGTTGAGGAGTTGGATGCTTCATGTCCTCCTTTCTATGTCTCTTTAGTAATTCATAATTTGCTATTGCACAAATGTATGCTGGATTATGGGGCATCCCATAATCTGTTACCTCTGTCACTGATGGAGAAATTAGGGCTGCAAATCACCTACCCATATAAAGATCTCTACTCCTTCGATTCTAAAAGAGTCAAGTGTTTGGGGATGATCAAGGATTTGGTGGTAAATCTAGCCCAAATCCTAGCTAAGAGCGTGGTAATGGACATAGTAGTGGTGAACATCCCAGCCTGGTTTGGGATGTTGTTGTCAAGATCATGGGGTACAAAAATTGGAGGATATATAAAGTTGTACCTAACCTATGCGACCATCCCTGTGTTTGGAGGTCAAGAAAAAAGATTATACCTGGAAACAAGGTTTTTGAAGATGGTCACTAAAGCTGATAATTTAGTGAATTCACCAGTGTACAGCAGAAAGGGTGAGTTTTCTTGTCTAATGCTTGAGGAAGACCAAGATTATCTGTAGGAGCCATATTTCTGTCAAATAAAAACAAAGCAGTCTTCAATTAATTGATAAGGCGGGGTTTGGACCTTGCACTTTGATGGAGCCAACTCAAAGGAAGGAAATGGAGCTTGGGTTCTCCTTATCTCCCCTACTAGACAACTGGTCCCATTAGCTTTCAAATTGGAGTATGAAGCCACAAACAATGTGGCTGAATATGAAGCATTGCTCCTAGGTCTACAAAAAACAAAGAATATGAATATTCAGAGCTTGAAGGTTTTGGGAGATTCAGAACTGGTGGTGAGATAAGTAAGAAATCAATGTCAAGCTAAGCATCCAAGACTGATGGCTTATAGAAATGAGGTATGGGACTTGGTAGAGAATTTATTTTCAACATTTAATATTCAGTGCATGCCAAGAGACCAAAACAGAATGGCAGATTCTCTTGCAGTAGATGCAAGTACTTTTCGGCCACCTCAGAACCCCCTCCTGAGGTATGAAATAGAAGTTCGCTACCGTCATTCCATCCCTGAAAATGTCAAACATTGGCAGGTGTTTGAAGACAAAGAGCAAGTCAAGAGATTCATGGAGACTGTTGGGGAATTCTCTAATATGGACATAGATCCTAGCAATGAAGAGACTGAGGACCTTCCTCAGAATAAATGGCAGGATTCCATGGCTGGGCACAAGGTGCTGCAGCTCAAAGGGAATGTAATACCCAGAGGGCTGGTCCCCCTGGAGAGACTATTTGATAAGAATGATGTCCCGATCCATCCAAGTAAGGTGGTTGAATAAAATTAGGTAGATGACCTAAACCTCGACACAGAGGCTTATCCCAAGATCGTGAAATTGTTTAGTAAGGTACCTGATGAATACAAAGAGAAATATCAGGAGCTACTTCAAACATATAAAGACGTATTTTCCTGGTCATATCAAGATTTGAAGACCTTTGATATTAGAATTATCTAGCACAAGATTCCATTAAAAGGAGATGCTAAGCCCCACAAACAGAAATTAAGGCAGATTAATCCTTTACTCCTTCCTTCCATTGAAAAGGAAATTAAAAAACTACTGAAGGCTAAGATTATTGTGCCATTAAGATATTCTGAATGGGTGGCCAACTTGGTCCCAGTCCAAAAGAAAAGCGGAGAAATAATATTGTGTGTTGACATTCAGAACTTGAATAGAGAATCTCTGAAAGATAACTATCCTCTGCCTAAGATAGACCATATATTGCAGAAGGTGGTAGGATCTTCACAAATTTCCATGATGGATGGCTTTTCTGGGTATAATCAGGTAGTAGTGCTTCCAGAAGATCAAAGGAAAACCACATTCACCACTCCTTGGGGAATGTTTATGTATGCTTGAATGCCATTTGGATTGATCAATGCGGGGGCTACATTTCAAAGGGATATGGACATTGATTTTGTGGGGGAACAAGACAAATTCGTGGTGGTGTACTTGGATGACATCACAATCTTCTCAAATGATGATGCTAAACATATAGAACATTTGCGCAGGAACTTTGACAAGTGTCGCAGGTATGCATTGTCTTTAAACCCCCAGAAATATCTGTTTACATTAGAAGAGGGTAAACTATTGGGGCATATTGTAACAAAGTCAGGGGTAAAAATTGACCTGAAAAGGGTAGAAGTCATAAAGGGTATATCCTTGCCCAGAAATAAGAAATAGATCCAAGTTTTTCTTGGATGTATCAACTTCTTGAGGAGATTCATACCAAACTATGTAGAGATAGTTCAGTACATAACTTTGATGCTGAAGAAGGATAACGAAGTAAAATGGAATATTGAGTCGTGGGAAGATTTTAACAGAATCAAAAATTCTTTCATAGAAGCCCCAGTATTGGCAGGACCGGATTATGAGAAACCCTTCATGATCTTTTCATTTGCATCTCCCCACATTATCGCAGTAGTATTATTGCAGAAGAATGAGGAGGGGCATGAGCAACCTATTGCCTTCTTCAGCCAAGTGCTTCGTGATGCTGAGCTAAAGTATAACATCCTGGAGAAACAGGCCTATGCCTTGGTCAAATCCCTCAAGGATTTTTGGATCTATGTCTTGCAGTCAGCTATAGCTGCATTTTTACCCAAAGCGGCTATAAAAGACATCTTGATTCAGGGAGATAGTGAAGGAAAGAGAGGCAAATGGATAACAAAGATACAGGAGTATGATTTGGAAATACGCCCCACTAAGCTAATAAAGGGACAAGGAATAGCCAAGATCCTTTATGGATCAAATTGTCAAGCTTTGGGGATAAATTGGTCTATGGTGGCAAATGAAGAGCCTAGAGGAGCAGATGAGAAGCGCGGGATAGAAAATGCTACACAAAAGACTCCTATGAAGTACCTTCTCAGTGCCTGGTACAAAGAAATTGTAGAGTACCTCTTGACTCTTAGATGTCCTCCAAGTTGCGACAAGACAAAGTACAGAACGCTGAGGCTAAAATCTCAGAAATTCATCTTAGAAAATGGCCGTCTATACTGGAGGGACCCATCAGGCATAATACTTTTATGTCTCACAGAAAATGAAGTAGAAGAAGTGATGGCAGAATTCCATGAGGGCATCTGTGGTGGCCACTATAGCTAGAGGGCCACGGCACACAAGATCATGAAAGCAGGCTTTTTTTGGACCAGAATTTTTGGAGATGTTTATGCTCGGGTAAGGGCCCATGAAAAGTGTCAGAAATTTGCTGATAGGCATAAGTTCGCACCTCTACCTATGATCCTGATACACATAGCAGAACCTTTCTAGCAATGGAGAATTGATTTCATCGGCGAAATTCATGCTGCCTCAAGTGGGCAACACAAGTGGATACTAATAGCCACTGATTACTTCACTAAATGGGTTGAGGTTGTGCCAGCAAGGAATGCTACAAACACAGTGGTGATCAAGTTCCTGGAAGATAACATCATCTCAAGGTTTGGCTGCCCTGCCAAGATTGTCACAGACAATGCTCAGGCTTTTAAGTCTGTCAAATTTCTCAATTTTTTCCAACAATATAATATTGTATTAGGACACTCTACTGCATATTATCCACAAGGAAATGGAATGGAAGAATCCTCAAACAAAACTTTGGTAAGGACATTGAAGAAGGCCATAAATGAGAACCAAAAGAACTAGGATTCATAGCTCAAGTTCGCGCTATGGGCCAACATAATTAATAGTAAGAGGTCAACAGGAAAATCCCCATATGAATTGGTATATGGTAGAGCAACAGTTTTCCCGATACAATTGGCCTTACCTGTGGCTAGATTCATGCAGGACTATCAAGAAGAACCAAATGATCTTACCAGAAGGATGAATCAATTAGTAGAGATGGAGGAGACTCGAAGTCAAGTAAATCAGAGGTTGACTGAGTACCAAGAGGAAATGAAAGACTTGTTCGATCAACATGCTAAGGATAAAAGGATGCAGGTTGGATATTTGGTGCTAAAATGGGACATAAGAAGGCCTAATAAAGGAAAGCATGGAAAGTTTGATCCTTTATGGTTCGAACCTTTCAAAATTGCCGAAGCCAGAGGAAACAATACTTTCATACTAGAAAATTTGCAGGGTGATCTGCTCGAAGCCCCTGTGAACGGGAAATTCTTAAAACCTTTTTTCCAGTATTGATTCAGGCCGAAAGGTCTCTTGTATGATATTGTACAATATTTAGTTGCTTTTATTTTGATGTTTGTTGTTTTTATTTGTCATGAAGAAGGAAGGGAAGGCAACAAGGGACTGTGTTCACAGGAAGAAAGCTAACAGATGGTATGCGAAGTTATCGACGCGTTTGAGGACAAATGGGCCATCCCCAAGTGGAGCCAATGTTGTTATGACATCCCCCACCAAGTTTGGATGCCTAATGACAAAGAGCCTTATACCGCAAAGAAAAAATCATAAGGACTGCATGGATTGTCAAAGCTCAAATTACACCTATCAGAACCCTTGAAAAGGCCAAAAATCCACCTTTTTACTCTAAAAGCACTCATTTTCACATATCAAGTCTCTAAGCCCCTTTCTCTTAAGCCCGAGCCCCTTTTCCACCATGAGACCGAGCCCCGTGATTGAGCGCTAAGCCCATCGGCCATCGCTCGTCACTCTTTCCAAGTTCCTGCTTCCAAGTTTTCTTTTTCGCCGATGGTTGATCCTCTGATAAGATCTTGACTATTGATCCTCTAGATCCGACGACCATCGTGCGTCGCATAACCATTGCACATCGCACTTCGCTTCATTCAAGTTCTCATTCCCAAACTCTTTTTTCGCCGATGAGCGAAACCCTGATGCAATCTCCACCGTTTATCTCCTCCCAGATCCAATGGTCATCGCTCCATTGCGTCGCGCGCATCCATCGCGCATAGCACATCACAAAGTCCACGTCCCTTTTACATTTTTCCGCTGATGTGTGAGATGCCAATACAATCCTAACCGTCGATCTCCTCCCCAATCTAACAGCTATCGGGCTCCCCTCAGCTCCATTTTTCATCCCTCGCGATGAAATCCCGATCGTTGATCCTCCCGATCCGATGGTTAGTGTTGTCTCACTATATCACTGTCCTCTGCTCCATTCATTCATCTATGCAAGATCGCGATGTATTCTGGGTCGTCGATCCTCCTGATCCAACGACCAATGCTCCTTTGCCTTTCACCCCCCCCCCACTTTCCTCCAATGCATCTCTGTCGTTGATCTCGTCCCCCATCCAATGACTCTCGCTCCCTCAACATATCGCAATCGCTCCCTCTGTGACTCCAACTCCCGTCTGTCTGAATTCTCGATGTGTGCGGTCTCGATTCAATCACAACCGTTAATTTTCCCTCATCTAACGGTTCGCATTAATTCCACCTTTCTTCCTCCCACACAATCTTTATCCCTTCACATTTAATCTCCACCATTGATCTATCTGATCCAACGACCAGCGGGACTACTCCGTTTCCTCCCCCTTTTACCTCCATGGTGCCCCCGCAATTGACTCCTTTGAATACGGCATATTTTCATCCAATGGCCTATATTCATTGTGGAGGCACCCATCCCATAGATCTTTCCGTACCTCCAAGTGCCCTCGCAGTTGATATCCACTGTTGATCTCCATCATGATCCAACGGTCCTTATTCATTTTCGCATTCATTTCATCCAACAACATGATCGTGTTGTTTCCACATGAAATGGGTGGTTTTGTAAAGACACATGTCTCCCTCTAACCCGTATCACATCCATTTAGCCCCAAACTGCTTACCATCTCAACCCCGCACGAATACCACCTCCGGTATTCCTGAAAACCGCCATTGCACCTCTTTACGCAAAATATAGTTTTGAACCTTGGTTTTCATGGTTTTCCATCGTGAGGCCCTTTTCTGCTGCATCTACTGCCTCCGCACTACTCCTCCGCCTTTACCCGAGCCATCTAAATCAGTCCTAAGCACATGATTTATTTGATTTTTTGTTGTCTGTGTAGGTTTTTCACGACCTTTTAATGAACACAGGCCCTCACCTAGCCAATCACAGTGGCTCGAGGCCGAGGATGACGATCCTCCACGCCCAGGAAGTAGAGAAAAATATGCAGAGAGGCATTCCATGTCCAAGACAATGGATCATGACCATTGGTCGTTCTATGGGACCCTCCAACACAGAAGGCCAGTTTTTCCACTACTGGCAGTACCGCATGCTCCTACACGGAAGGCCAACTCTTCCCATGACTAACGGTATCTCCTTTTCCAACAACAACAATGTTTCCACTTCGTCAAACAGGAATGATAAGTCATGATGGGACCTGTGTGGTCTTTTTATCGTATATTCTCTCCACTTTGTCATTTCGGGTGAAATCTTCAGATTTACTCCCATAGATTTCCTTTCAGTTCAGTCAATTGTTACATTTCAGTTAGAAACGGCTTAAGGCCTGCATTGTAAGATGATGAGAGGTAGTTTTTCCTCATCATCATTTCTGTTTTGATTTAGACCTACAACAACATACCAGTACGCGGAGAAGATATTTTTCCCAAATATCTTCTCACGCATAGGAATCAGTGGTTATAAAAACAAGAAGCAAACACTAAGAAAAGGTTCTAGATTTTCCAAAGGACTCACTAGTTCGAGTGCTCTGTATCTATTTTTTGTGTGAAATTTGATAGTAGATGTTCGAAGAGCCTGTAGGGATTCATAAATAAGAAGCTTTGTTGGAATTTGGGATTCCACTCTAGATGATTCACAATTTGTAACTCTCATCTATGTTTTTCAATACAAATGTTCATTTCGTATATTTTCACATTTCTTGTATCTAATGTTCTGTGATGCGAGTGCTCCCATGTTTAAATATGAATTTATCATAGCAGATACTCATATTTACTCATTAATATCACTTTAAATATGGCTCAGGCATGATACTTTGTTTCATTTCCTATCTCTTCCGCCTTTCTTCTGATATTAACTACAATGGATTCTTGTCTTTGAACGAGCCTAGATATATGGATTATTATATTTGCATAGGCCCAGTATATATGGACTCTTATCCTTGAATAAGCCCGGTTATAGTGGGTATCTTGCTCCATCTTCTGTCATAGTCATCGCTCATATATAACTTGATATCTTTGAGTTCATTTTAGAAGTCGGCCCCCTTTACAACATTATGTCTTAAAGCTGTCTGATGCGTCTAATATTTGCAGTTTGTACTCAGTTTCTACAGTTTTCCTAGTTGTTGTGTTTAACTTTTGGGTCTTGGTTCCACCCTTATTAAAAACCATTCATTTGAGTGATATTAGCATGAGAGCCTAACCTTGTCAATTGCAATCAGTTGAGTCATATGCTCCTTGCATTTAAGATTTCCTAGGCACTGGTATTTATACAACTCAAGGCTGTCTCTAGGAGTTACAAAAAAGAGGAGCAGGAACAATGCAATTAATGGGCATATCTGGCCAAATACTCCGCCAAATTGGCATTTATGAGGAGCGCCTAAGGGCGATGATGAGGTTTTAATATGAAATTTTCTATAAAGAAAAGAGCCTGCTCCGCATTCGAACACCTTGCGTGCTAAGTGTTAGAAAAGAGAACTATTGTCTGTAAGAGAGCCGAGCTAGCTGCTACATGTCCGGGAAGCATTTCAAAGAGATTGAGCGAGAATTTCTCTAGAAAGGCCTAGGGTCCATCATTACGGATACACCACCAGTGACTGTCATAGGGTCGAGTTCACCCCGATAGCAGACCACAAGCACAACACCATCCACGAAGCCTATGAAATCAATTATGTGATCCTTGCCCTAAAAGAAACTTACGAAGGAACACCGGAGTAAGGGTGCTCAGGAACGAGAAAAGGGAAAAACCGTGGAGATCGAATTAGAGGAAGAAGAAGTAGAAGAGGAAGAAGAAATAGAGAAAATTGATGATGAGGAAGTTGTGGCTCTCTCCAAAATACCTCCTTATATTCCGTCGTAGAAGCCCTAGGCTGAGAAGCTGGTGAAAGATCCTGATGCAGTAATGTATAAGGTATTTACACCTTTAATTCTAGATGAGGTGCCAATGGAAGGATAATTTCTGGCCAAGGTGCCTCAACTTAGCATGGAGAATTGGGATTTTAATGACCGAGGCAAGTACTTGCAATTTGAACCCTGTAAGCACCTGCACCCACAAGCCTACCCAGACGGAGTCACCCGATTAGAGTCGATGAAATGTGTGAAGGTTATCAAGAACTCAACATGCTTTATGTGCCACATTTTGGGTGAAGTACCAATAATATTATTTGTGTGCGCCCTTGATGGCCTTGGTGCACGATGATTGTTTATGGCTGGGGAAGAAGATCTTCATTACGGAAATATTGATGAAGACAATCATCACCATCCCTTGTCAAGGATTTAACCTCGTGGAGGCTTTTGTGGGAAAAATCCAAGACAAGCAACTTGCAGAACTAAGACCGAATATGGGCTTACAAAGGGATCTCAGGGTTACTTCATTAGTTCTATCTCTAACAAAACTATGCGCTTGACCACACACATCTTGGTAGGAAAAATCATGAGGAAGAGCCATAGAGAGGATGATTTTGCATCTGTAATTTCCTTAACCGCGGAGTGCGCCAAAGGCATGGTGTACGGCTGGGATGGATATTTATGTCATGAGTTCCTCAAACATTGCAGGGCCACACAAGAAGAAAGCAAGCAGTTCCACTACGCATGTATCCTGCTTCTGATTGCCTTGATGGAATGGAGGGAACCTCACGGGTCACAGTTCAATTTTGCAGACCCTGACCTCTGCAAAGTAGTGCGATATTATTTGCTATGGAATTCAACAAAATGAACGAGGGTTTTACCAAATAAGTTTTTCTAGGTCGGCATGGAAATGAGTTTAAGGACGGTGATGGACCAAACACCCCGGTTGTCACCAAGCATTGTCAAACAATATCAATAAATTATGGAATTAAAATAAGACTTCCACCATAGCCACATACAACTGAACAAGGGCCTCACAGGGGTCTGGTACTAGCTCCCGTACATGGCCGAAGAGGAAGATGTAAATTCCATCATCAGTGAATGGTCGAGTGATTGGTTAACGTCGCTGCATGAGAGTACATAACTACAAGAATGAATGGGGCAAAGCCCACTACGCCAACATGGAAAAAGGATATTGAAATAGAGCTCACGACGACTAAAGGGGATGCTATTGGCAGTGATTTGGGAATAGATCCATATGGAACCTCTTTTCCATTTATTACAAAGAGAAGGAAGCCATAGAAGGGTGGTGCATGAAAGAAGGTTAAGTTTGACAAATCCACTGGTCCACAAGACATGGTCCTCACTAAGGGGGACATCGATGAAATAGAGGATACTGTCTGAAATTTCAATGAAAATTTATGGGGAAACATCAAAGTGCAATTCAAGAACGTACTAGAGGATTTGGAAAAGGTGCTGCACCATTCGCTGGTGCACACGAGCAGTGACAAGCGAGCGTAGTTACACTAAGTGGAGCACAAACGAGTACTATTACAAATGCACAAGAGTTGGCACTGTTTCCAGATACTTTCATAATGTCTATTCCTATGGGAACACCTATTTTTGAAATATATGAGTAGATGAAGCAGGCAACCCAATGGTAGAAAATTACGTTGAATCTTGCTGTGATGCCTTTACAAGCCTTGCATGAGTTCCATCACAACATTGTCAAGGAGTTGAAGATCAGAGAACAACGAGATTTGTTGGTTGTTTAGGATGCACACCAGGAACGCCCAAGCATGGCTGTAGAAAAATAAACTGATGTTCAGGAATGTGAGTTTGAGGAAGCACACCAACATAAGTTAGAAGAAGTGATCTTGAAAGTGTGTAACGAGCTACCAGAGCTCGTGATTCAGGTTGCAGCTGCGCCTGAGGAGAAAGTGGCCAAGATGGAAATAGTTGTCAAAGACTCCAAGGTCAAAGTCGATGAGGTACACATGGAGATGGAGATGAAAATCATCGAGCTGCCACTGCAATTACAACCTGCCAATTTGCCATACATTAGAGAGAAGCGCACAACGAAGCTGAAATTATCCACAAATTAGATTGAGTCTCGCATATAGGAGTGTGCGAACATATTTGGCTAAGATCTGGATGTATGGTCCTCACTACAGTAGGACCCACAAGTATAGAAGATTGAGGCCAAGGAGCGTGAGAAGAAGGAGCAACTGGATAACATCAAAGTCACTGCTAAGACCTTTACACCAATTTAGAGGATTACCCATCTCCAAGAGGGTCAATTTTTACAAGAACAGATTGAGAAAATGCACTGGAAAGAACAAGTTTTCATTGCTAGGATGAAACCGTGGGAAGTTGAAGTTAGTCAATTTTCCCAAACTATGGAGAAGTAGCTCAAAGAGCTGCACACAACTCAACGGGGATTGGAACAAAAGGCAGCCAAATCCATCACAGAATTGTTGCTCGGAGAGGTCTGGAATTTTACAAAACAGTGCGGCGATACATTTCCTCCATTAAAGGATACCTTCAGCGACACACCACCATTGTGAATCAGGACGAGTCACAGTTTTCTGTTAGGGGCTTGTTGGCGCCAGGATCCTCCACGAATTAAAGGATCTGTAGATCAAGAATCTGAGCACGCGGCGTGAAGTATAGTTTTGGTCTTAAGGGATTTGGTGTGGGTCAAAGCCCCTTAATTATGTAATGGGATGGAATTTTTTGTGAACATTGGACTTTGCCCATGGTTTTGGACCATTGTATTGTAAGATCTAAATCTATATAAGGAGTCTAGATAGAAGTCATAGGTAGGCTTATGATTGATGATATGCAATGCATTTAGCTGTAAGACTAAGATAGAGTATGTGGATTGGGTTAGAGTAAAAGGCTCACATAGTTGTGTGCGCGAATACCTTAGGAAATACTGCAAATGTGTGTGCAAGGCCTTGCAGATGTGTGCAGGGTAGGAAGTGATTGTATGAGACAGATTTGGATATGAATGAATGAACCATTGAGAATATATAAGTTATATTGATGTGCTTGATTTTTACTTACTGTTTATGAATGACTATGCTGAATAAGGTTTTTTTTTTTTGTTTATAATTTCTGTAACTGGATAATGCAGTTCATTTTATAGCTAATTACTGTGTTTGATGCATGAATAAATAATATTGCACAGTCTTTGAGTAAGTTCAACAGTTGTGTTGAACAACGCTAGTAATATTGATAGATCTTACTCGTGGAGCTCTAATAAGAAGGAAAGTCCTAAATCCACTGTCCTCTATCCCTCTGTATGCAGAAACCTGGTTATAGCATCCCACTATATTTCCTCGGGTGAGACTTCGGTTTGCACAAGCAATTCTTACCCGAAAGGGCTGGTAATAGTGGGTTTTTTTGGACTGTGCAGACTATATGGACCTGGGTCTAGGCCCTATAAAGCCAACACTCCACACTGGTTTGCTAAGTTTTAGATCTCAATGACAAGCTTCTCAGGGTAGATGTGTTGCTTTCTCTTTCTTCAGACCCGAACAATGGACATTATTTTGTTTCAATGTAAGTACCCCAATTTGTTTTGAATATTTTACCGCTTTGCGTAGAACCGGGTTCTCTTTATTTGAACATCAATATGAGTGCATCCATAATATACCTTTTTAACACAATAGCATTCTAATCCATAACTTCAGTGAATTAAGGTACTTACTTCTACGTCCTTTGAAGAACTTTCACTCTGCTTCGCTATAAGACACATAAGTCTCGATCGCAAACTCAACAATAAACCCTCCAAGGATACTATCAATCTAATAATCAACAAGCCTTGTGATATCGTTATTAGTATTTTTCAACTTCTCAATCTGATCTAGGGTCCACGCACTTGGCTTATTATTGAAACGACCCGTATGTACAACTAGTCTTGATATCCACTCGTACAACTCGCTAGAAAATGATGTGAAAAGGATCTTGTACTAATCTGTATAAATATACTTCTGTAACCAATGTTCAGTAGATATGCGTAGAATTCTATTTTCTTGCACAAAAAACTCGAGTTAGTTTAGATCTACCCAATTTTCAATGCCTTGCTTAGAAGAATTCCACATCCAATTATCCCTCAGAAAGATCCCGATCTCAGAAACAGAAGCATTTTTTGGCTTGATGGGGCCTAGACCTAGGTTCAAATGTGGCTGAATGAACTAGCCAAACCAACTGTTACTGCCACTTTTGGCAACGATCTTCTTGCGTAGGCCAAAGTCTCACCCTAGGTAATATAGGGGGATGTTAGAACCAGGTTTATGCATCCAGAGGGATAATATACTGTGGGTTTAGGGATTTTTTTGCGTAGCAGGGCTTCACAGAATAGATCTAATAATTATGCCAGTGTTGTTCAACACATCTATTGAAGTTACTACCAGAATATGTGATCTTGCTTAATCATGCATAAAATAACATAAATAATCATAAACCAGACTTCGCTAGGAAATTTCAGATCAAAAACTTTACTTAGCATAGATAAGCATAAATAACAGAAAGATAAAACACATCAACAAAAACTCAGATCTATCTTCAAAGTTCTTTCATTGATATTGAAAATTTCTCATACATTCACTTTCACCTTGCGAAATCATCTGCAGGGGTATGCACACACAGTTGCAGACTTCCTAAGGTCTCCATGCACTCAGTTGTAGGAGCCTTTCCTCTAACCCAAAACACGGACTCTAAATCAAAATAGTCTTACATAAAAATGAATTTCATCAACTTCTACTTGAATTCTTATGACTTCTATCTATACTCCTTATATATATTTTTCATTTAAAATACCATGGTCCAAAACCATGGGCAGAGTTCAACGTTCACAAAATGTTCCCATTAACTTACACAGTAAGGGGATTTGACCCACCCCAAATCCCCAAAGACACAAAATGGACTCCACATTGTGCGCTTCGCTCCTTCATCTGCAGAGTATTTCTCTATTGATTTCTTTGAGGGGATCCCATATCCAACATGGTAGAGGTGCTCTTCCCAACTCTCGCTGACGATTAGGATTTCATTCAAATACACCACCATGAATGAGTTGGTTAAGGGTCACAAGATGTCATTTATCATCCTCATGAAGGTTACGAGTGCATTCGTCAACTCGGAAGGCATGACCATCCATTCAAAAAGGTGCTCCCTGGATTTGAAGGTAGTCTTACACACATTGGAGGGTTTGAGTGGTACCTGGTGATAACTGGACTTCAAGTCAATATTACTGAAATATTTTCCCCCCTTGAGCTGGTATAGAAGGTCATCAATTTGTGGGATTGGATACCTATTTTGAATATTGATCTTATTTAACATCTGATAGTCAATACAAAGTCTCCAAGTCCCATCCTTATTTTGTACCAACACCATCAAGATCCTAAAAGGTGATGAATTTGGCCTAATGTGCCCTTTCTGCAAAAACTCTTAAATATGCCTATTGATCTCATCTTTCTCTAGAATAGATCTTTGATAAATTGGTTTGTTAGGTAGTGGCGTGCCGAGGGTTAGATCGATGGAGTGCTTGACTTGCGAGTGCAGGGGTACTCCTGTGGGTAATGTGAAGATGTCCCTATACTCCTCCATGACCTTATCCATCTGCTATTATCATGTGGAGGATCCTTGACTGGGGCATTGTTTCACAGAGATCAAAGAGATGGCAGTAGACGGTGCTACATCCAATATCCTGTATAAGGTTTTTCCCAAAGTAATAATAACAGTGCGAGGCCTAGAATCATACACAACATGACACTTCCAAAAGTATGTTTGGCCTAACAATACATCAAAAAAATCAAGAGGAGAAACATCACACAATACCTCATTTGTGAAGGGATTAATGCTGTAGGGAAGTTGTAATATTCCTAATTAGCTTTCAGCTAGTTGGAATAATAAATTTTTCTTTTTTCATTTAGATAGATGAATAAGAGGGTAGGGATACCCATAAATATCCTTAGTAGGAATAAAACCACTTATAATGTGAATGTGGATCATCTTATCAGCTAGATAAAGCATTCTTAGGTGTGAATAGAGGTTGAAGCATGTGGATGGGGTCAATTTTGACCAAATCAACAATGCTAGTATGGAGGTAGTGGAGAGCTATTGAGGGACAACATAGTGTTAGTGGGAGGGAGTCTCCATGAGAGTAGATTATTTAATGTGTGGGACCAAGGGTGAGGAGGCTCACAAAGCATATAAGGAAGGGAATGGTAGCCATAGAAGGCATTCTGAATATTGTTTATGTATTGGTATTTTATGAATTTTTGCATGCTTCAGCTGTTTAG
Source organism: Pinus albicaulis (assembly GCA_034641835.2). Classification (NCBI taxonomy): domain Eukaryota; kingdom Viridiplantae; phylum Streptophyta; class Pinopsida; order Pinales; family Pinaceae; genus Pinus; species Pinus albicaulis. Next base: position 300,093,031 of record CM076574.1, read on the forward strand.
TGGAGTCTGCTATGTTGTTTAGCATGAGGGTGTTTCTGAGTGGAAATCCCACCCTCATCCTCAGGGGACTTTGAGTGCCCACTCAGGAGAGGTTCATTGAGCTTCATTTCTACCATCTAGAATCAGGCCAAGCTTCAGCCATTATCCAAAGTGCAGTCTCCTTTAGGATTATGTTGTTTTGTAGGGCAGTAGCAGTGGAGGGTCGATAGGCCCAATTTCTGATCTTGTTTTCTAGTGAGGGGAGGAGCCCTTCATTCGGGAGGCCAACGTAAAAAGGAATAGGACATCTGGAATGAGACAGTCCTAATAGAAGTCTGCCTTCCTAAATGTGTTCCCACGTATCAAAACCATATCCAGAATTTGTTTCTTCCTTCATGGTGAGCAACGAACAATGTAGACATGACGTGGATTATGCCCATATGCGGTTTTTCTTGAGAGGCCACCTGGAACATACCCAAACGTGAAGACAGCTGCAGAATTTCCGGTTAGCTACAGAATGTCTGCATTCTGCAGCTAGTTCCGGTCAAAATGCATTACAATGGCAAAAATCACAAAACTTAGCAAGTCAGTCATGTAAATCATTCTAAAAGTAAATTTAACTAAATTCATTGATCACAACAGTACTTCCAGCTGAAAAAATTACCAGAGATGGAAGCCATCAAAATAGCAGTGCTGCACCTTGAAGGTGAGGCACATGACTGGTGGTTTCATGGTATTTCTACATTGGGGCATGCCAATGTGACTGCATATTCAAAGTTCACCCGGAGGTTAGTAGAGAGGTTTGATCAAAGAGACCCAAGGGCACCATTTATTGAGCTAGCCAAGCTCAAGCAATCAGGTAATCCAAAGACCTATATATCCAAGTTTCTAAGACTTTGTAATATTCCTTCTTAGGAATTTCTGTGATATTGAGAGTAAAAACGTTGTTTCCAGAAAATTACGTTACAGAACTGAAAAATAGGACTTGGATCCTTTATATTATACTTAATAACCCTAACATATAGAATGGGAGAAAAACAAATCATTATAGATATGTTAAACATATCTCCCCATGCCAATACACCTTATAAACATCCAAACCCCATGACTTCACCAAACAGAAATTATGAAGCATGTAACAACGTTATTCTAAGAGGGTTTCCACAAAAAAACATTTTCCATACATATTTGGATATTTCATTAATCAAAGAGCCAAGAAAAATGGAGGTTTAGCCTCTTTTACATAAAATATAGACAACCTGGCAAGGGTTTCATATGAGCACAAGTACAAGATGAAAACCTCTGCATAAAATGACATAGTTTACTACAAATTTGTATATGATATGGCTGAATAATACATGAAAGCACATAAACATGGCTGAAGAGCCTCCCTACTAGCCTTCCAGGAGAGAAAAATCCTCCTCCAAGAAACTAGCACCAAAACAAGGGGTTCAACCCTACCACAGCATCATCTTCAGAAATGACACATTTTCTGCAAGAGACTACGCTGTAGGAGTTGGTGACTGCTTGAACACAAGTCAGATAGTGGAAATGTAGCTCATAATTCTCCTCTTAGATCCCTTCAATGAGCTGAACCAATAAAGAGAATGGAACTCCCGCTTGAGAATCCCTTGCACTAAACAGTGCAGAAAACCCAGCTAAACAACTGAAGCATGCAAGAAGTCATAAGAATCAAACATAGACAAGATTCTGAATGACTCCCATGGCTGCCATCCCTTCCTCTTTATTCTTGGTGAGCCACCTTACCCTGGGCCCCACACATTCATGAGGTTACTTCATTGCAAAGAGTCCTCCCTCAAAACTGCGTTGTTCCCACTCATTTCACTCCTCATTTAGCAACGCTGTTGACGTGGAGTTCTAGTCCTCATGCATTGCCCCCTTTTCACACCAATGGTGGCTTATTTTTCCTTCTTACTCAAACCCCTTTTCACATAGGGAGTGTTTTATTCCTACGAAAGAGATTTAAGGGTCTCTCTAACCCATTCATTCTTCTAACCTGTAAAATAGAGCAACATATAATATTTCAACTAACTGGGAATATTACAGTCCTCCCCTCTCAAAATTTGTTTGTCCTAAAGAAACAACAAAGAAGGATGCTGTAAGTTCTTCTCTCCTTCCCAAGTGGCATCCTCATTAGGACGATTCCTCCATCGAATCAGATATTATTTGATTACTCTTCTCCTTAGTTGCCTCTCCCGTGTATCCAAAATTGCCATAGTTTGAAAAACTAGATGGCCCTCATCATCAATAGGTGGGAGGTCCATTTTGGAAACTACATTCTTCCCAATGGCCTTCTTGAGGCATGAGACATGAAAGATATTGTCGATCTTGCTCCCCTTGGGAAGCTCCAACTCATATGCAACTTCCCCAACATGATGGACCAACTTATATGGCCCATAGAAACGTGGTTTGAGCTTTTCAGCCCCTTTCTCCTTGAGTGTAGATTGTTTATAAGGCCGAAGGCAAAGATAGACTAGATCATCTACCTCAAACTGTCTCTCTATCCGACTACGGTCTGCATATATCTTTTGCTGATTTTGGGCAGTAGCAATGTTGTCTTTAAGGGCCCTAAGTATGTCTTGATTCTCCTGAATCCATTCCTTTGCTCTGGGATCCTTGCTTGCTCCAAACATGATATCAGAAAATGAGATTGCATCATACCCATAGAGTGCTTGAAACGGGGTCATACTAATGGAAATATGGTAAGTGGTGTTGTAACAATACTCCCCCAAATGGAGCCAACGCAGCCATGTCTTTTGCTGCCCTACAACATAGTTTTTCAAGTAGCCTTCCAGCCACTTGTTCACTATTTCAATCTGTCCATCGGTCTGTAGATGGTAGATGGTACTTGGTGTCAATTCATTCCCCACTAACCAGAAAAGTTCTTGCCAAAATCCACCCATGAAGCAGCTGTCCCGATCACTCACTATGGTCCGTGGGAGACCATGGAGTCTAAACACATCTCTAAAGAAGAGCTCAACTACTTGTGAAGTTGTATAATGTGTAGAAATGGAAAAGAAGTGTGAATACTTTGTTAGTCTATCAACAACTACAAATATACAATTCTTACCCTGAACAAAAGGTATACCAGTGATGAAGTCCATGGAAATTCTTTCCCATTTTCTATCCGGAATGGTTAGTGGCTACAATAATCCAGCAGGATGAGTGTGTTCTCCCTTATTTTTCTGACAAACTATGCACTCCTTGATATGTTGGAGCACATCCTCCTTGAGACCCTTCCATGAGAATCTCTCCCTTATGGCCCGGTAAGTCTTTGTGAATCCTTGATTCCCTGAAAGTGGGGAATCACGTGATGCTTGCAAGATCTTCTCTTTAAGCTTAGAATTCTTGTCCAAAAAGACCTGGTTTCGGTAATAGATGACTTCATCCATTACTATATACCTCTCATCAACTATAACCCCATCAAGTATCTCACATGCAAAGTTATCCTTGGAGTACTCAACCAATAGTTGAGCCTTCCAATCTGCATCCATGCCTCTCAAGGATAGCGCTGTTGGTCTCCTGGATAGAGCATCATCCACTATATTTCTATTCCCCTTGACATACTCTATGTAAAAATAATAAGATTGGATCTTACTTACCCATTTTTGTTGTCTTTCTTGGAGATGATTTTGTTCAAGAAAGAATCTGAGACTGTTATGATCAGTTTTCACCCTGAATTTATTCCCCACCAAGTATTGCCGAAATTTGGCTAAGGCATGCATGATAGCCAACATTTATTTATCATAGATGGGGTATAGCCTTTCATGTGGTAGCAGCTTCCTACTCTTAAAGTCTATAGGATTCCCTCCTTGCATCAAGACTGCTCCAATCCCTTCACTTGATGCAACACATTCTAACAGAAAAGGTTGAGAGAAATCAAGTAAAACAAATACTGGACAACTAGTCATTACCTCTTTGAGCTTAGAAAAATCCCTCTGCGCTATAGGTGTCCAACTGAAAGCTCCCTTATTGGTCAATTCTGTAAGTGGTTTTTCAAGTTGAGAGAACCCTTTGACAAACTTCCAGTAATATGTGCATATGCCTACAAATCCCCGAAGTCCTGAAACATTCCTTGGCTCGGGGAAATCCTTGATTGCTCGGATCTTTTCTTCATGCACTCTAACCCTATCCACTCCAATTATGTGGCCTAAGTAGAGAATTTCAGTGAGTCCAAACTCACATTTTGAGAGTTTAGCATAGAATTGTTGCTCCTTGAGAATATGCAACAATGTGTCAATATGTTGCAAATGTTCCTGTGCGGCTGTAAATCATAATATCATCAAAGAAGACCAATACAAACTTTCTTAGATGACCACGAAAGATGTGGTTCATGCAAGATTGGAATGTTGCTGGGGCATTGGTCAAACCAAATGGCATTACTAAGAACTCAAAATTCCCATAGCGACCCCTGAATGTTGTTTTGGGAATGTCTTGATCCCTTACCCTGATTTGGTGATATCTGGATCTCAAGACAATCTTAGAGAAATACTTGGATCCTCTTAGCTCATCCATCAGCTCATCGATCATGGGAATTGGGTATATATTCTTCATGGTCTTCTTGTTTAGTGCTCTATAGTCAATGCATATCCTCAATGTTCCATCCTTATTCTTAACCAAGACCACTGAAGATGCAAAAGGACTAGTGCTAGGCTGGATATGACCTAGGGCTAGTAGTTCTTGAATGGCCCTTTCAATTTCATCCCTATAATCTTTGGGATGCCTATAAGGGGTGGTAATAATAGCTTGAATCCCTTGCTCTAGCTCAATAGTGTGCTCAAATCCCCTATTAGGAGGTCTCCCCGGTGGAATATCCCCAAATACTATAGAATACCGGTCTAAGAGAGCCTGCACATCAGGGTGCAGTGGTGAATCCTTGACTACAACTTCAAATAAACATAGTTCTACTGCCCATTCTATGTCTCCTCTATGTAAGTCTGCCTCGATCTTGTGAGCTGAAACAATCTAAGGGGGGTAAGTGTGCATACCTTTGATTTTTTGATGCTTACCATCCTCCTTCCCTATCCATTCCATCTCTAGAGTCTCCCAATCAGTGGTGACTCTCCCAAGAGTGATCAGCCATTGGACACCCAATATAATATTGGTTTCAGGAATATCAACCACAAAAACGTGGTCTGTCATAGTGTAGGTTCCCATAGTGATAGACAATTCCGGAACATACTTAACACACTACAAGGTTCTGGCTTCGGGAACCAAGACTGGAAATCCTTCAAAGCTTTCCATATGGATGCCCCTATTCTTTACAAGTTGTGAATCATTGAAGTTATGAGTAGCTCCACTATCTACTAGCACTGATACTCTTTTCCCCATAATAGTACCTCTAACTCTTAAAGTCAGATATTTAGCGACTCCCCTCAACCCTGCAAGAGCTCCTCCCCTTGGAGCAAAAGTTTTCACTACATCTTCTATAGGAAGTATAGTGCTAGCCCTCTCCTCTTCATCAGAAAAAATCTCAATATAATGAGCCTTCCCTGCAACACACTGATGGTTTGGCACCCATGCCTTACGACAAGTAAGGCAAAGTTTTTCCTTCCTCAATCTCATCTTTTCATGGTCAAGGGGTGCCTTCTTTGGCCATGAAGAATCCTCTTGCTACAGTAATGATTTTGCTTTGGGAAAAGCGTGTTGCAAATATCTAGCCTTCTCCACAGCCTCAAGGAGTGTAGTTGGCTTGGTGGATCTCACCAACCCATGCGATGGTTCAGCCATCCCATCAATAAACATACATACCCTTCTGCTCATAGTAAGGTTGGATACCATTACTAAAACTTTCAAATACTCAGCAATATAATCTTCCATATCTCCCTTTTGTTTGAGCTTGGTTAGCTCAACAAAGTGGGACTCCGGATCTCTTGGATCAAATATCTCTACTAGTCTCTTGGTGAAGACTGAGTATGAAGTGATGTGAGCATGCCCTAGTTTAGTTAGCCCATGGAACCACCATTCATGAGCCTCCCCTTCTAAGTGCAGCACAACTATTTTGATAGCTTCTATTTCAGAAAATCTATTGAGCTGAAAGTAAGTATCCAGCTTCTCCACCTAAGCCTTGGCTGTCAACTTAGGTGATGCATCATATATAGGCAAGAAAAATCTCCTCAGACTACACTGTAGGTCTAATTTCTGCATCCATCCTTCCCTCTTACAGTGATAGCAAGATCTCCTCCCTTCCTTGATCTGGCAAAATTCTTGAAAGCTCAAGTGTTCCTTGAACCTTTGGGATTGGGACTCATATGCCACAAAGTAGTCACCAAGAGTTTCTTCCTCCCTGTATTTAGATAAGAATGAGGGAATAGTGGAGCATTGTAGTGAAGGATGTGTGGCTGATTTTTCCACACAAGGTGAGGTGCTGGTGCTTGCTTCCTAGTAAAACCCCCTAGGGCCCTCTTTATGCCTCATCTCCTTGAGATCTCTTGCAATGTTCTGCATGGTTTGAAGAAGGAGCTTTGAAATATATTTATCCTCCATACTATAGATATATTTTCCTCACAATCTGAGCCAAGAGCAAAGCTCTGATACCACTGTAATATTCCTTCTCAGGAATTTCTTCACTATGGAGAGTAAAAACATTGTTTCCAGAAAATTACGTTACAAAAATGAAAATTAGGACTTGGATCCTTTATATTATACTTAATAACCCTTACATATAGAATGGGAGCATAAAAAATTCATTATAGCTATGTTAAACAGATCTCCCCATGCTAATACACCTTAAAAACACCCAAACCTCATGACTTCACTAAACAGAAATTATGAAGCATGTAACAGTGTTATTCTAAGAGGGTTTCTACAACAAAACATGTGCCATATAGATATGGAGATTTCATTCATTGAAGAGCCAAGAAAAATGGAGGTTTAGCCTCTTTTACAGAAAATATAAACAACTCGACAAGGGTTTCATATGAGCACAAGTAAAAGATGACAACCTCTGCATCAAATGATGCAGTTTACTGCAAATATGTATATGATATTGCTGAATAATACATGAAAGCACATAAAAATGGCTGAAGAGCCTCCCTACTAGCCTTCTAGGAGAGAAAAAACCTCCTTCTCCAAGAAACTAGCACCAAAACAAGGGATTCAACCCTACCACAACATCACCTTCAGAAATGGCACAGTTTCTACAAGAGACTGCACTGTAGGAGTTGGTGACTGCTTGACCCCAAGTCAAATAGTGGAAATTTAGCTCAGAATTCTCCTCTTAGATCCCTTCAACAAGATGAACCAAGAAAGAGAATGGAACTCACGCCTGAGAATCCCTTGCACTAAACAGTGCATCAAACCCAGCTAAACAACTGAAGCATGCAAGAATTCTGAAGGCTCAAACATAGACAAGATTCTAAATGACTCTCATGGTTACCATCCATTCCTCTTTATTCTTGGTGAGCCACCTTATCCTGGGCCCCACACATTCATGAGGTTACTTCATTGCAAAGAGTCCTCCCTCAAAACTGTGTTGTTCCCACTGGTTTCCCTCCTCATTTAGCAGCATTGTTGACCTAGTCAACAAGGTTCTAGTCCTCATGCATTTCCCCCTTTTAACACCAAGGGTGGCTTATTTGGCCTTCTTACTCAAACCTCCTTTCACATAGGGAATGTTTTATTCCTACTAAAGAGATTTAAGGGTCTCTCTAACCCATTTATTCTTCTAACCTACAAAATAGAGCAACATATAATATTCCAACTAATCGGGAATATTACAAACTTTCTGTCATGGTTCCATATATATCCACAACTAGGAGGGTTTATATGTTCATTGATGGGCTAGCAGATCCTTTGCATGTGTTGGTCAAATCTACTAAACCAATTAGTCTCCAATATGCTATTGAGAGGGCTAGAGATTTACAGGATTATTTTCCAATAGAAAGAGCTCCATTTCAACAAAGGCCACCCTTTCAGTCAAAAGGGAAAGATGTGAAGGTCCTTCCTCCAAAGGAGAATCAGAACAAAGGGCCTCTTAGTGATGATTTCCAAAGAGACTTGAGGAGAAGGAAGCGTTTCTTCACATGCCAAGAACCATGGGCACCAGGGCATTGGTGTGCTGCAGGGAAGACACACTATATAGAGGTATTCTCTGATAGTGAGGAGGAGGAAGAAGAGGAGTTAGAAGGAGATAACAATGATGTGATAGTAGGGGAGGATCCACCACCACCGAGTGGTGGGAATGGGGAATTTTCTCCAGTTGGAGGGGCCCTTGCATCTTTGCAAGGAGTACCCAAGTACCGAGAGTCTGAGGTACATTTCAGGATCAGAGAGTATCAGTGTTGATTGACAGTGGGGCTACCGATAACTTTATTGATGCCCAGTTAGTAGAGAGGAGAGCAATACTCACCGATGATTTTGAGGGATTCTTAGTTTTGTTCCCAGGAGCTAGAACCATGCAGGGTATGAAGTATGTTCCAGCATTTTCAGTAACCTTAGGGAAATATAATTTGACTGATCACTTATTTTTGGTAGACATCCCTAACACCAATGTGATATTAGGTGTGTAGTGGTTGATTACATTGGGGAAAGTCACCACAGATTGGGAGACTTTGCAGATGGAATTGGTAGATAAGAAGAATGGGAAGCATCAGATGATCAGGGGCATGCACACTTATCCATATCAAATAGCCCCCGCACATAAGACAAAGCCCGAATTGTGTAGTGGGAGCAAGGACACTTCAGTCCACTTAGATATGCAGTTGAATCTAGACCATGATGTTATATTAGCTGGAGGCATTCCACCAGGAAGGCCCTAGACCAGGAGTTGGTTAAAAAGTTCTCACAACTAGTTGCACCATTCATAGATCTGGCTGGGATGGGATCCTTGGGTGAGTCTAGCACTATGCAGAGAGTCCTTGGTAGGCTCGAGAAGGAGATGGATATTCTCCCAGTATCAGTATCACCAACTCTCACCAAGCATCTTGTGCTAAGGGGAGATGTTTCAGGGATGGATGATGGACCAATCATGGTGCAAGGGGGTTACTCCATAGCCTTTGAGAGTCAGAACATACTTCCACATAGGAAGGATTCTTCCATATATGGTAGAGGGTTGTTGGAATTAATGCATATATGTGCCAAACTTAGGAATTTTTGGATGGGAAATAGCTTCCAAGTGAAGACTAACCTCCATAAACTCCAATCCCTACTCATTAGGGAAATTTTGAGGTAAAAAATGGGCCTCCTAAGGAAATAATAAAATAATAGCTAAACCAATAAATTAATATTTATGAATTCTCAATTCATTTTTTGCATCAAAATCCATGTAACCATAGTTAAATTCAATTCAAAAGTTATACCACAATAAAATTAATAAAATAATTGTATTGATGTGACTATAAATAAGAATGAGATTTTCAAGAAAAAGTCATGATCATTGAACAACTAATGCATTTGTCCTTTGTACTTAAATAACTTAAAATAAAATATAAATATAAATTTATAAATTCTTAATTATATTATATGCTATTAATTAAAATTTATATTATTTAAATTTTATAATAACATGTAATTAATATACTATATAAAAATAATATAATATAATATAATATAATAAATGTATAGGGATATGCATTGTTTCTTTCAAGAAATATGAAATGACAATAATATATTTTTATTCAAAAAGTGTAAAATGACATTTATTATGAGTATTTTACTTTGACTTTAAAAGTACTTAGAGCACTACCATGGTTAACCATGAGTTTTTATCCACCATTGAGAATGTGACAAGTAAGTACTTTTAACTCAAGCAATGCCACCTCAACCATTAGGGATGATGTCATCCCCTAAAATGTGATTGGTTCTCATAAAGTGAATTTTGATTGTACATTTTCCTTAGGAGGCCCATTTTAGACCTCAAAATTCCCCTAATGTGAGCAGAAGTAGCTACAAGGGAGGCAACGAAAGCAAGATAGAAATATTCCATCATATGGATTTGGCATTGAGCATGTCAAAGAGGGGAGAAGTAGTATGACAGATGCATTTTCGCAAAGGCCAGCAATGCTGTCGTTTTTTATTATAGATCCATATTGAGAGTCCCAACTATTGGTGGAGTATTCCACGAATCACTTCACATGTGAAGTGCTAGAAGGGTAGGTGACAGTTGAGCAGTATAAGGTGATGGGTGGAGTCATCTATTACAAAGATCGGATATTTTTTACTAGAGACTCTCAGGTCAAGAATAAGATTCAACATGGAGCACATGACTCACTCCTTTTTGGTCACCAAGATTTCATTAGGACCTAGCAGGCCATTGGGGAGATATTCTCATGGGAGGGTATCAAGGAGGATGTGCACCAAAATATGAGGAGATGTATGGTTTGCTTGAAGAATGAAGAGGAAAACAACCACCCTGTAAGGTTGTTACAGCCACTTTCCTTTCCGGTAGAGATATGGGAAAGCTCATCTATGGACCTCTTCACCAACTTGCCAACAATATATGGTAAGGGTTGTGTCTTTGTAATTATTGATAAAATAACAAAGTATTTGCATTCCTTTTCCATTCAGTCACAGTGCATTTCTCCAAAAGAGGGAAAACCCCCATTTAGACTTCATGATATTCTTGGGGACACAATCAGTGATGGGAATGGCCACTTCCGAGGAGGCTGTGGGGAGATGATATCTCATTCAGGGTGTTCTTAGTTGACACCAAACATTAGTTACTACCCCTAGGAAGATGAGAAGATAGGGGTAACAAGAAAGGGGCTGGGAAGCTACTTTCCACATTGTGTTCCAGGGTAGCACGAAGCAGAACTGCGTTGTTCCACTTGAGGGACTATTATCACCCTCCAGTATTTCATATGCCATTTATTGTATCTCTAATTTTGATTCCCTATGTTAATGATGTTTTAATCATTGTTTTTGGAATGGTTGGAGGAATGACACATGGATTGGAGCTGCTCATTGGGAGTGAGTCCTCCAATATTTTTCATTTCCCATGCTTCAATGGGGACATTATACATCATATAGCTGCCACCATGGATCTCCTACGTCCTTATGATGTGAGCCATTTGATTTCATCATCAAAGGCTAACCTAGACACTTGGGGTGAGAAACTAAGGGGAAAATTGATGGGAGAACATATGGTTGAGTGGAGGAGATTATTAGATGTGAATGCCACTGGGGAAGGAGAAGATATTTTGGAGAAGTCATCCTTACAGTTGCTTGAGGACAAGAAAAATTTGGGAAGGGAGGACTTTAATATTCCTAATTAGCTTTCAGCTAGTTGGAATATTAAATTTTGATTTTGTCATTTATATAGATGAATAAGAGGCTAGGGAGACCCATAAATATCCTTAGTAGGAATAAAACTACTTCAATGTGAATGTGGATAATATTACCAACTGGATAAATCAATCTTAGGTGTGAATGGAGGTTGAAGCATGTGGATGGGTTCAAGTTTGACCAAATCAATAGTGCTGGTATGGAGGTAGTGGAGAGATATTGAGGGACAATGCAATGTTACTGGCAGGGAGTCTCCATGAGAGTAGCTTCTTTAATGTGTGGGACTAAGGGTGAGGAGGCTCACAAAGAATATAAGGAATGGAATGGCAGCCATACAAGGCATTCTAAATATATTTTATGTATTAGTGTTTTATGAATTTCTACACGCTTCAGCTGTTTAGCGGTGTTTGTTGTGTTGTTTAGCACAAGGGTGTTTTCGAGCGGAAATATCACCCTCATCTTCGGGGGAATTTGAGTGCCCAATCAGGAGAGGTTCATTGAGCTCCATTTCCACCATCTAGCATCAGGCCAAGCTTCAACCATTAACCACAACGGAGTCTCCTTCAGGATTGTGTTGTTTTGCAAGGTAGTAGCAGTGGAGGGTTGATAGACCCAGTTTCTGAGCTTGTTTTCCAGTGAGGGGAGCAACCCTTCATTTAGAAGGCCAACAAGGAGGTTCCTTGAGAATTTTTTCATCACCATCATCAGGCCAAATTTCTGCCATAATCTACAATGCAACCTCCTTCAGAAACTGCATTATTTTGTAGGGAAGCTATAGTGGAGGGCTTAGTGCCCAAGTTTGTGAGTAGATTCCTAGTGAGGGGAGCAGCTCTTCATCTGAGAGATATATTGGAGGAGTATAAACCATTTCTATATCAAATTATCCACCTCCCAGCAGTTATCCAGTTGCAGAGTGTTTTTCAGCCTTAGGGCGGCATTTTGGCATTTTTTCATTTTGTGTATTTTCGAAAACCCTTTCTAGGTTGACTTGGAATTGTGCTAGAAGGCCTAGATCTCTGATCCTAGAATTTTCTAAGCACTGTATCAGTATATCCATGTAATTTAATTCATAGTAGTAGTTAACCCTAGCAAAACTGCATTTTATTAGCCTCCAATATTCTTATATTGCAGTTGTTCTTCATGTTTCATGTACTAGGTTCTTAGAGGCTTGTTTTGCCTATCTTGAGTGTCTTTCTCCTCAAGATTTTGTATACATTTCTGCTATAATACCTTATATAATGGCTTCATGATCTGATCTCATTTTATGTGTTGATATTTTACTACAATTTCCATCTATATTTTCTATATTCTTGTTTTTCCTAAATTGGAATATTTTAGAAGAAGACACTACTAGTTGATGCGAAAATATCATCCTTGGTGAAGCTACCCGATAGTGTATGATTGCGGGTGTGATGTGGAAGTAGGCCCAACCGCTTCACGAACTTTGCAGAAATTAGGTTCTTTTGGCTCTCGCTATTGAAAATGAATTGCAACGAAGGTCCTTTCAGCCACATATGTGAGTGGAAGAGGCAATCCCCTCCTCTGGATATTCAGGCTCAATATTCTAGATCTTGGTGGTGAAAACAGTGCCAATGGGCTCCATGTCAATAATTTTCTTCCCTTTTTTATTCCCCTTTTCAGGTTCCGACTCAGAGTCAGAAAAGGCATCTGATTCATAAGCCTTCAACTCAGCCACTATTGACTACTTTGATCGACACTCACTTGTGTTGTGATTGAAGCTCTTATGGAACTCACGCCATTTTCCCATGTTCTTCTTTGTCTTTGTGGTGTTTTTATTTTCTTGAAGCTTTGGTGGGTTATTCTAGGTCACCTTGCCTTGGATTTTTCCTTTGTTCTATGGTTTTGGGGCGCCTTTCCCTTGCTTCAGATTTAGAGATCTGAAGTCTCTCTTCTTATATTTAAATTTATTCTCGATATTGACAATGTATCGATAGGAGACACCGAGAGAGGAGACGTTCAGGAACTCAATTTCATCCTGGATGTACTTGTGTAGAAAACCATAGTTTGTAAGTACCAAATTCCGCTTAAAATCATTGATACCCAACTTCGTGCGAAGGGTATGAAAAATATTTGTGAACTTTGTCACATCTTGGTCTCTTCCCTGCCACAACGTGGTCCACATTATGTATTTATCGTCATAGCTCCCGACAGGGTAATAATTCTTCTTGATGGTGTCTCATAAATAATTCTAAGTGGGTGTGGCTGAAAATAGTGAGGGTTCCCTCTCGTCCCTCAAGATTTTGTATACATTTTCTGCTATAATTTCTTATATAATGGCTTCATGATCTGATCTCATTTTATGTGTTGATATTTCACTACAATTTCCAGTTATATTTTCTATATTCTTGTTTTTCCTAAATTGGAATATTATAGAAGGAGACACTACTAGCTGATGCGAAAAACTCATCCTTGGTGAAGCCACCCGATAGTGTACAATTGCGGGTGTGATGTGGCAGTAGGCCCAACCACTTCACGAGCTTTGCCGAAATTAGGTTCTTTTGGCTCCCGCTATTGAAAATGAATTGCAACGGAGGTTCTTTCAGCCACATATGTGAGTGGAAGAGGTGATCCCCTCCTCTGGATATTCAGGCTCAATATTCTAGATCTTCATGGTGGAAACAGTGCCAATGGGCTGTGCGTCAATAATTTTCTTCCCTTTTTTCTTCCCCTTTTTAGGTTCTGACTCAGAGTCAGAAAATGCATCTGATTCATAAGCCTTCAACTCAGCCACTATTGACTACTTTGACTGACACTCACTTGTGTTGTGATTGAAGCTCTTATGGAACTCACGACATTTTCCCATGTTCTTCTTTGTCTTTGTGGTGTTGTTATTTTCTTGAAGCTTTGGTGGGTTATTATGGGTCACCTTGCCTTGGATTTTTCCTTTGTTCTATGGTTTTGGGGTGCCTTTCCCTTGCGTCAGATTTAGAGATCCGAAGTCTCTCTTCTTATATTTAAATTTATTCTCGATATTGACAACGTATCGATAGGAGACATCGAGAGAGGAGACGTGCAGGAACTCAATTTCATCCTGGATGTACTTGTGTAGAAAACCATAGTTCGTAAGTACCAAATTCCACTTAGAATCCTTGATACCCAACTTCGTGCGAAGGGTATGAAAAATATTTGTGAACTCTGTCACATCTTGGTCTCTTCCATGCCACAATGTGGTCCACATTATGTATTTATCGTCATAGCTCCCGACAGGGTAATACTTCTCCTTGATGGTGTCTCAGAAATAATTCCAAGTGGGTGTGGCTGAAAATAGTGAGGGTTCCCTCTCATCCCTCTTCTCACAGTAGGCTTCCCATCAATCCACGATGTGGGGGGTGGACTTGAGGAGTGCAAAAGTAATTTTTTCTTGATTGGAAAAATCATGAACCAAAAAATATCCTTCTAATAGATTTAACCATTTATATATGACATCCAAATCTATATAGCCTTCAAATATGGGGATATCAATGTTGACTTGTACCTTAAAGGGAGTGGTGCCTCTAGAGTGGTTGTTGGATGAAGATGCATTGCTTGTGGGTAGCCATCGAAGGATGTGGGAAAATTTTTCCATTAATGCATTCCTCTGTCGCTCGAGGGATTATTAGAGAAATATTTTGAAAGGATATCCTTCTCTCTCATATTTCTATTCTTCTGACATGGGAGGTCATCGGGGTTTGCGAGGCTGGTCTTGCAAAGGTATAACCAATTCGAACCCTAACTCCTTATACCCTGACCTCATTGGGGACATGAAAATAAAAATAGAGAAAGAGTAGACCACTATGATATCACTAATACAAACTTATGTAGTAACACAAAAAATATAGATATAACCATAAAAATAGAGACACAATTGAAATAAAACTTCATTTTATTAATATCAAAGAACTGAAATATGCTTACATACAAAATGGAAATAAACTAGCTCATGCGATGGTAGCCTATCTTTGAAAAGAGATGTGGTGTCTAAATGACTTTGAAATGTGTTACAATGAGGCTAAAAGGCCTATTTATTATTGAGAAATAATGTAAAACCCTAAACATCGAGAAACATAACCCTAGGAGATGAAGCACCAAAACTATGGGCCCCGTTGGGGTAAATTGGTACATCAACTTCTCGGGGTTGTAACTTTGGCATATGATATTTGTTTCGTGTGCAAAATACCTTGATATAAATATATATCTAAGGACTACAAATTTCAATTGAAATTATAAGTGAAATTTTTTTTCTTGTTTTCCAAAAAAATGTCATTTAGGGACTCAAAACGACTCCGGAAGTTCAAGATCTGAAAAATTGCCAAAAATAGTAAATTGTGCTGCAATTAAGGAAAATGAAAAACTGAAAGAAAAAATGGTGGGGGTCCAAGTGGAATAGGAGGGTGGCCAAAAATATCCACCTATATCAATCCTCCCCGCTTAGGAAGAAATGGTTCCCATTTGGTTGAGTTCCTCTGTAAGATGAGGAAAATTTTGTTGAACTTGGTCCCTAGTGAGCCACATGCCTTTGTGAAAGAGTTTCTCACCTTAAACATCCCGGTATAGTTGGATCTTATACTGGTGATTGTGTTTGATATGTGTGTCCATGATCCGATCAGTTGTGGTATGTTCCATGCACTCTGGGTTTAGCTCTGTTGGTGCGAGTTGTTTTGCAATGTCTGATGTGTCTAGTAATGGTGGAAAGTATGTTCGAAGGCGATCCACATTGAACCAAGGAATGGTGGAATGTTGAACTCAAAGGAATTGTCCCCTACAACCTTGGTGATGGTGTATGACCCATATCAGAGTAGGAGAAGCTTGCTGTGTGGCCGAGTGGGGCACCCATTTTGCAAATGTAACCAAACTTTGTCTCCCACCTGGAACTTGTGTGGCACCCGATGCTGATCATGACATTTCTTGTACTTAACATTGGATTT
This sequence comes from Pinus albicaulis, assembly GCA_034641835.2. NCBI lineage: Eukaryota > Viridiplantae > Streptophyta > Pinopsida > Pinales > Pinaceae > Pinus > Pinus albicaulis. The sequence goes on from CM076574.1 coordinate 300,109,179, forward strand.
ATCCAATATGTCATGTACCTAATGATAGAAGTTTTGAATGTGCTCAATGAATTTATCCATGTTATCTTTGGACTAGACATGAGCCTAATATCCCTGAGTATTTGCAAATGGTATGGCCACATCAATGGGACATAGTGGCTGGAATCCCATCCCACCTGAAAGGGGATATGACTAGTTGAAATATGGAGAGATTTGTTGTCGAGGTGTTGGAAATAGGGAAGGATTTCATCCCATGTGCATGGATGCTTTGAGTTGTACATGTGAAAAAAGTGTATGATCATCATGTTGATGACCTCTATTTGGCCATCAGTTTGGGGGTGGAAAGACGTGGACTTAGTGAGCTTGGTATCCAACACCTACCAGAGGCTTGACCAAAATGTACATAGGAACCTGCTATCCCTATCTGAGATAATGGATGGTGGGATCTAAAAGTGTACCCACACTCGTTCAAAGAAGAGCTTAATAGTGGCTCATGTTGTGATACTCTTCTTGGAGGCTACCATAGTGGCCATATTAGAGAATCTGTCGATGACCATGAAATATGCAGACATTTCCATGCTTAGAAGAAATAAGGCCTGACATGTAATCCATGGAGATGGATTCCCAAGGTCGTCTAGGAGTATAAAGGCCCTGATTCTTGATGGTTAGTTTGGAAATGGACCAGGAAGTGCAGAATCTGATGTAATTCCCAAAATATTTTCGAAGGTTCGACCAATAAAAATAATTATGCAAGACTATCACTATTTTCTCTACTTTGAAATGTCCAACGACCCAACTATAGTGCATCTCCCTAATAATCTTGCAAAGCTAGCTTTAAGGAACAAAGAGGTATCTTGGGTGGCATAACAGTGCACCATGGAGGTGAAAATTTGGAACTTTCTTTCCTTTGAGGAGCGTTTGGTATGTGTTTCCAAATTCTGGATAAATCTTGTAAAGATGCGGCCACCCCGAAGTCTCGTTCCCACAAGAGTTGAGCACAGTGGTCATCGCCATGACCAATGCTCGGTTGAGGCAATATGAAACATTATAGGTGCTACCCTTTTGGTACTTAATGTTCAAATGGAATTGTTAAAGGTATGTGTACCATTTTTTATGGAGATGATTTTGGAAATTTCCTTGTGTCTCTATGAAATGTAGGGGTCGATGGTCTATGTGGAAGACTGTTTTCTTCCCCATAATGTAATGCTTCCATTGTTGACAGAACTAAACAGTGGAATACATCTCTTTGTGATAAGTGGGATACTTTCAGACTTTATCTGAAAGTTTCTCACTTTGATAAGCCACTGTATGCCCCTGCTAAGTAAGAACTGCACCGATAACATAGATGGAGGCATCTATCTCAATCTCAAATGGTTATTGTAGGTTTGGTAATGTGAACGCTAGTGTAGAGCTGAGGTGATGCTTTAACTCAACAAAATCCTTATGTTGGGATTCAGACCAAAATAAATTTTCTTTTGCTCCCCCCTTGGTGTCTTGACTTAAAGGCCAAGTGATATGAGAGAACCCAAACATGAGCCTATGGTAGAAATTGTCAAGACCCAGAAAGATACAGAGCTCTGTTAAAGTGGTTGCGGCCGGTGAATCCCGAATTACTTGTATCTTGACTGGGTCCACATGCACACCTCGCTCATCAATGATGTAACCCATATATTGAACCAGAGGCATACCAAAAATGAATTTCTCCAAATTGGCATACAATTTGTGTTGTTGTAGGGTTTGAAGGACCTGTAAAATATGGTGGAGGTGCTCTTCCAAGCTCTTATTGAAGATCAGGATGTCCTCCAAATAAACCACAACGAATGAGTTGGTGAAGGGTCTCAAGATGTCATCCATTAGCCTCATGAAGGTTGCAGGTGCATTCATCAACCTAAAAGGAATGAAAAACGATTCAAAAAGGACCTCCTTGGATTTGAAGTCAGTCTTCCACACATGAAAGGGATTGATTTGTACCTTTTGATAACCAAACTTCAAGTCAATCTTGCTGAAATATTTCCCCCCCTTGAGCTGGTCCAGAAGGACATCAATTCATGGGATTGGATACCTATTCCGAATAGTGATCTTATTCATCGCCCGATAGTCAATATAGAGTGTCAAAGTCCTATATTTCTTCTGTACCAACACAATCGGGCTCTTAGAAGGTGATTAACTTCGAATTATGTGCCATTTATGCAAAAATTCTTGAATTTTCCTCTTCATCTCATCATTCTCCAGAACATAGCATCATAGAGAAGTCCATTAGGTAGTGGTGCACCCAGGGTCAAATCGATGTAGTTCTTAACCTAACAAGGCAGGGGTACCACTGTGGGTGAGGTGAAGATGTCTTTGTACTCCTCCAATACCTTATCCATTTGTTGATTTATTACAAAGGATCCCTGCCTGGAGGCCGTCGATGTGGCCACAATATTCTTCTTTCCTCAAGGGTAAATCATAATGAAGAAAAATATCTCGGTCTAGGAAATGATATTACTACACTTCTTCGCTGAGATCAAAGAGATGGATGTAGGCGGTGCTACCTATGGTATCTTATATAACTTATTTCCCAAGGTAATTATAATAGTGCGGGGCCTAGGATCATACACAACATAAAACTTCCACGAGTATGGTTGGAATAACAATAAATCACAAAATTGAAGAGGAGAAACATCAGACAGTACCTCATATATGAAGGGCTTGATGCTATAGGGAAGGTGACATTGCTGGCTGGCACGAAGATTTTTGAGCTTGATATAGATTTAATTATACCTAGAAATTAGGTTAAACTTACTAATATAATTACCTTTATGAATGTAATTGATTAGGTTGTTGGAGCACAAAAATTAATACCACTTCTTGATATAGTTTCTATTCAACAAAGAATAATACATTCTCCATGTTTGATCCTTATTTGGAAACAAAAAAAATGACATATCCACAAAGCAATGAATTGTTTCATATTTTTCGAGTATGTAATAATTCCTATAATTTCCTCTTGATGTGATTTGGGTTCCTTCAATTACTATAATTATCAAATATCTTTTACTTCTATGATGTTAATAGAATTGCATTTAAAAGAGCGTAAAGAACCACATGTGCAAGCTTAAACACGAGGAAACATAATGACGAACAACAAAACAAGGAAACGACACATTTAATAACATATTTCACCTAGTGTGGGTTACGTCTCCAGGCCCGGTGTCAATATAGTGGAGGTCACTTCATATGATGTTGTAAATGATGATTATGTAAATGGAATATTATTTGTCATGACAAGGAAATAAACCCTTAACCAGAGTGGCTTATCTCTCCACGAGACATTCTCCCTACATGAACTCTCATTCAAAATGGGCTTTCATTTAGCATGAAAAGCCAATACAATCTACAATAATGTGGCAACAAGCATCACAACCTCACAATAAGGTGATAACAATCACCCCTAAACATAGTGTCAAACAAGGATCACACGCATAATACATCATCTCAACAATAACAAAAGGAAAGATAACATGAATGCGTCATGTACCTCCATGATCCATGTGGATATTGGTGGCTACCCTCCTTTTCCATTTGGACACCCACCATTGTTTCTTTCAGTTTTTCAGTTTCCTTAATTGTAGCATAATTTACTAATTTTGGCAGTTCTTCAGGTCCTGAAATTCCAAAGCCATTTTGATGCTCTAAACGATGTTTTTTTGGAAACTCTTGGTTGGAAAATGTGAGATTTTAACTTGAAATTCATCAATAGCAGTTGTAGTCCTTAGATATATATTTCTAACGAGGTATCATTTGCATCAAACAAAGATCGCATGCCCAAGTTATGACCCCAGGAAATTGATGTACCAATTTACCCTAATGAGGTCGATAGTTTGGTGTTTCATATCCTACGGTTAGGTTTTTGGATGTTTATGGTTTTCCATTATTTCTCAATAATAAATAGGCTTTTGAGCCTCATTGTGACATATTTCAAAGGCATGTAGCCGCCACATCTCTTCTCAGAGATAAGCTACCATCACCCTAGATAGTTTATGTCTATTTTGTCTATAAACATATTTCAGTTATTTTATATTAATGAAATGAAGTTTTATTTTTGCTGGATGAGTTGACGAACCTGTTCCACACCCTGCACACAAAGTTGGGTATAAAATATTCGGAGAAAAATTTGGTGTTGAAATACTACGATTGTCTGCACAAATACATTAAGGAGGAAATGGAGTTCCTCGACATCTCCTCGCTTGGTGCGACATACCAGTATACTGCCAAAATTGAGCAGAAGTTCAAATAGAAGAAGCGAGACTTTGGATCTGTGAATCAAAAGCAAGGGAAGGGCACCCCCAAACCATAGAAAAAGGGACAAAGAGAAGTTGGGGCAGTCCAAGAGAACCTTCCAAATCCAAAAGCAAAGAACAACATTGCAAATCTGAAGAAGGACATAGGAAAGTGGTATGAGTTCCATAATATCTCCACTCAAAACACAAGTGTGTTTTGGGCCAAGCAGTCACTGATGGCCAAGTTGAAGGCTTTTGAATCAAATTCATGTTGCGAATCTAAGTAAAAAAATGTCAAGGGGAATGAAAAAGGGAATCAAATTATCGATGCAGATTTGAATGCCACCGTTTCCACCGTGAAGATCTAGAAGAAGGAACCCAAAGATCCAGAGGAGGAGGGTGTTGGAAATACTGAGAGGGGGGGTGAATCAGTATTCCTTTCAATTAGAGCATTAGTTAATCTTCAATTATTATCAGTGTTTGTACAATGATAGTAGCAAACAAGAGGGACACAAATGCACACAATTTCTAAGGTGGAAACCCACTCTAGCACAAAAACCACCTAATGCTTTTCTAATAATTCTTAAATATTCAACTCCAATTGAAAATAAAGCTCCAACTTCCTAGAATCTACAAAAGCATTCTTCTCCAGCTCCCACTGGATGGACACTCCAACGCCCGAGATTCTTCAGTAGTCAACTAAACGGATGCATCAACACCCAATAAGCTACAACTCACCCTAGCACAACTCTACCACCCTATAGAAGAATAAAAGAAGAATGGACTTCCGTACCAGGGAAAATGGTCCACTTTACAATGATATAGAATGATGTAGAAGAAGAAGATATACTAGACCATAACCCCAAATTTGACACAACCACCTAATGATGATCCTAGACCTCCCAACACTACCTCTTCAACCCTTGGCAGATAGATACTAGTACAATTTGCACAACAATGTATTTACAATGACTAAGTACAATGATACCTTTCCAATGATTGTATGCAGTGCTGCCCACTTGAAGACTTCATATAATGAACTTCTTTATGCTGTTATGAACCTTGGTTGCAGCTATTTTCATGCTACCCTCTACTGCACCTTGCTTTGCTTTGCTGCCATAGAAATTTTGGTTCTTTGCAACCCTTGACAACACATGATCTAGCTTTTTCTTGCCTTCTAGGAGCTCGATATTGAATCTGGTGTATCTCTGTTATTTCAGATCCTCAATATCTAATTTTTGTTCTTGTAGTATTCCTCTGAGTCTTCTTTCCAATTCCATAGGTCTGACCCAATTTGGATTCTTCAAGAAAGAGTTATGCCCAATCTCTCACAATGCCCTAATTATGGACTATTTAAGAAGAGCGCACTTGTATGGCTTTCCACGTGTCATTTTTCTTCATTTGGCTCTGAAATTGATAGAGTGAAAATTACAGATTGTGCAATATCTTCCAATTTTTACAGAATTCCAATCCGATACTCAGAGAGAGAGATATGACGATGTTACCAAGGTCACTTCTTTGAGATGAATTTCAGGAGCCTGCAAACACCCTGACTTCCACAGATCATATATCCAAAAATATTGTGCACCTTGATCTGACATTTTTACTGAAGCTTCCTCAAGATTTCTCCTTTTCCTCATAAAAATTTCAGCTTCTGAACCTTCGTAGAAAAAAAGTTAGGGCGCAAATTCCACGATGACCTGTTTCAGATGGCCGAATCCCTTGCATAAGAAGGAAATGAAGATCACAATTTATATGAATGCTTAAGTTGAGAGGGGCTTCAACAAGTGAACGTGGGAGGGATTTTAGGAGCACAAAAAATATTAATTATGACTTTTAATGACCCATGCCCCAACCCCATGGGGTTTTAACCCACTAACTCAAGTTACAAACTTCAAAACATGAATATCTCTCAAACCGTGAAGAATTACATGGCATGCCATATATCAATGGAAACATAAAGACAAGTAGAAACCATAAAAACATTATTGACCTAGAATATATTAATTTGGTAGGTCAAAATTCCCATGAAATATTCGGTTAGCTCCCCTGCAGCTTCGGGTTGACATCAATGAAACCTAGTGATCAACAACATCCTCTTTTGCATTGATGGCAACACAAGTACTCCTCCGCGATCATGACACCTCTTCCTACAACATTATTCTCCTTTGACATCAATGGCAAAGGGTAACTCCCCCTGAAACACAACCATCCTGCGGACCTGTACACACTTCCACTCCCGCTGACACACAATCGTCCTGCAGACTTGTACACACTTCCACTCCCCCTGACACACAACCATCCTGCAGACCTGTAATATAATGAGAAATTGGGAGTATACCAAGCTTTTGATGAAGATATTCAAATGCTTCACGAGGTAAAGGTTTAGTGAAGATATCAGCAATTTGTTCTTTTGTACAAACATACTCAAGTTTGATATTATTTTCAGCGACTTGTTCTCTAACAAAATGATATTTGATCGGAATGTGTTTTGTTTTTGAATGCATGACAGGATTCTTAGAGATGCTGATGGCACTAGTGTTGTCACAGAATATGGGAATAGGCTCACTGAATCGTACTTGAAGATCTTGCAAAGTTTTTTTCATCCAAAGGACTTGAGTACAACATGATGTTGCTACAATGTATTCTACTTCCGCTGTAGATAAAGAGATTTAAGTTTGCTTTTTTCTCAACCATGATACAAGACAACCACCTAGATAGAAAGAAATTTGTATCTCTGAAAGAGAAGAAGGATGGAACCATATCCTTTGGAAATGATGGATCTTCAAATGTTAAAGGATCAGGTACCATCACTCTCAGAAGCAAAGATGTTATAGCCAAGAATGTTCTATTGGTCGAAAACATGAATCATAATCTGCTTAGTGTTGGATAAATGTGTGATCAAGGACACACAATGCTATTCAACTCCACAAAATGTGAAATCAGGAAAGGCAGGTATGGTAAAATTGTGGCTACAGCAAGTCGAGCTCCAAACGACATATATGTTTTGGATGAAGCAACTAAAGCATGTCTACTAGCTAAAGAAGATGAAAGTTGGTTATGGCACAAACGAATGGGTCACATAAACTTTGACAATCTTGTCAGGATAAGCAAAAAGGAAGCAGTACGAGAAATGCCAAAAATATCAAAACCTTCCAACACACTATGTGAGGCATGTCGGCATGGCAAGCAGACAAAAGTCCAATTTAAAACAAAAGAACACTTTTCATCACATCCATTGGAATTGATACATATTGATCTATGTGGTCCTGTGAGAACAAAAGGCTTAGACGGAGAATTATATTTCATGTTGATGATAGATGACTATACCAGGATGACAACCGTCAGTTTCCTAAAGAAAAAATTTGAAGCATTTGAGTGCTTTAAGATCTACAAGGAGTTGGTTGAAAATGAAACTGATTTGAAAATAAAGTGTTTAACATCAATATGGACTATGGAGAAGGTCTTTCAGATGAAGAATATGCTTACTTAACAAGAAAACTAAAACCTGGTAAGGGAAAATTCAAAGGTAAACTTCCATTGATATGTTTAAGTTGTGGTGAGGTTGGGCATTTCGTAGCAAAATGTCCGAACAAAAATGAAGGCAACTCATAAGGAAAGAAAGGCTTTAAGAAATTCAACAAGCAAGGCAAAAATAAAGGATCCAAAAGGAACTTTCTCTCTAAAGAAGATAACTCCTCATCCGATGAAGAAAGTTACAACAAAGAAGAAGTCAATGAGAAAGTATTGTTTATGTCCAAGCACAATAAACAAGAAGTATCAAACAATGAAGAAGAAGGGTTGAGCATAGAAGAATTTTATGAGGAGGCAATCAAGCTTATAAAAGAGCTCAATGCTGAGAAGATCCGTTCCAACACTCTTGAAGAACAAGTTCAAGGTCTCAAAATTAAGGTTGAAGAACACAAATGTATTGAAGAGTCACTTCAAAAGAAGTTGGAAGAAAGCAACCAAGAAGGGGAAGCATTAGAAGCTGAAGTAGTCTCGCAGCATAAGGAAGTGAAGAAGGGAAAAATTGTCTAAAAGTATGCCAACAACTCAAGGGAATTGTAAGAACTTATCAACAATCAACGATCTTACAACGACAGAACTGGCCTCGGTTACAAAGAAGAAGAAGCAGGACCTTCTACAAAAAAATACAATGAACCAATGAGATTTGACATACATGAAGACTTCATTGGACAAGATTCGCAAGCACATCCTTGGAAGACGATTCCTCGACGAATATTTTCATCCAAATACCAACATATTTTTCATGGCTATTGTTATTCATGTGGAAAATTTGGTCATAAAGCTGTAGAATGTCACAAGTACCCTAGGAACCAATAAAATTCCAAGAGATTCTTCAAATATGAACCTCCCAGGGCTCAACGAAACATCAATAGATTTGAATATTTAAGAAATAATATGGAATGTTACAAATGTTATAACTTTGGACACATAGCTAGAGACTACAGACTTGAAAATCCTCTAGAAGAATCTTCGAAGCCATAGAATGAACGAAGATGGAGTGCTCATAGCATATGAAATGAGACTTGATGAAGAAAAGGGTACTTCAAATCTAGAAACTACGTTTGTTGTATCTAAGAAAACCAATATGGACAAACAACCTTCAATTGAAATGACATGCACCTGCAAGTGTGAAGAAAAGGGAGATTCAACCCAAAGGTATCAGTCTTAGAATACAATGAAAATTTGGACAAACTCAACAATGAAGAATTACATGGCGTGCCATATATCAATGGAAACATCTGGACAATTAGAAACCATAAAAAGCATTATTGACCCAAAATATATTAATTTGGTAGGTCAAAATTCCCATGCAATATTGGGTTAGCCCCTGTGTCATTGTCAGACACTTCAATACAACCAACATAACCATCTCCCCTTTGGCATTGATGGCAACACAAGTACTCCCCCTGCGATCATGACACCTCTTCCTACAACATTCTAAAGGAGTATTGATTCACCCCCCCCCCTTAGTATTCCAACAATTGGAATCAGAGCTTGGTTCCTTCAATAGCAGTTTAACAGCTGGAAGGAGGTCATGGAGCATTACAAGAATGGTGTACCTCAGTTCAATGAAAATAATTATGCACTCTGGAAAGGAAGAATGGAGGTCTATCTCTTGGCGCAAGGTTATGAAGTATGGGACACTGCTCAAAATGGATTTACATCAACCGCGGATGAACAAGGTAAGAAGAATTTGGTAAATGATGCAAAAGCAAAGAATATTATTATCAGTGGACTTATTGAATCTGCTTATCATAAGGTGTTGGGTTGTAAAACCACCAAAAATGTATGGGACAAGCTTGATGGTTCTTTTGAATCCAATCTTTTGTTATCCTTGGAGGAGCTTCTTGTTGTTGTTCTGGTATATCTTGATGATCATTGTTTACTTCTTCCTCGTTGATAGTTGCTTCTTGTTCTAAAATTTTATCTGTGTCTTTTTCAGCCTCTGTCTCAAGTTTCAAAGATTCTAGATCCTCATCATTACTCGCTAGAACACCATCTTCATCAAATGTAACATTTATGCTCTCCACTATCTATTTTCGTCTTAGATTATAGCATTTATAGGCCTTTCTTTTGTGTGAGTAACCAACAAAGATACCTTCATCAACATGTGATTCAAACTTACCCAAATTTTGATCTTCTCTTTTGATATAACATTTCCTTCCGAAGATTCTGAAATATTTTACATTAGCTGGTTTTCCTTTCCATAATTCATATGGAGTCTTGTTGCAATTATTTCTGAGAAGACTTCGGTTGATAATGAAGATTGTCGTATCAATTGCTTGAACCCATAATTTTTCATCCAATTTTGAGTCCTTCAACATTGTTCTACCCATTTCCTGTACAGTTCTATTCTTTCTTTCAACAACTCCATTTTGCTGAGGTGTTCGTGCTGTTGAAAATTGCCTTTTTATTCCATTTTCGTCACAGTATTGCTGAAATAATTTGGAAGTGAATTCTCATGCAATATTGGGTTAGCCCCTGGTGCTGCTTGGGTTGACATCAATGACAACCGTTGATCAACAAAGGGATGTATCTTCAACTCCCAGATGTGGGTAAAGGGTTCCTCACTATAGTTCATTGTCGACAATGGGAGCCAAAAGAACCTCATTTTGGAAAAGGTCGTGAAGTAGCTAGTCTTTCTGACCACATGAAACCCACAACTGTACACCATAGTGTGGATTCACCAAGGATGGGATCTCCGTGTCAGCCAACAGTGTCACCTTCCACACAACATAAAGCTCTTCACAGATGAGGTATTATGTGACATTGCTCCTCTTGGTGTTTTTATGTATTATTAGGCCAACCATACTTGTGGAAGCAATAGGTTGTGTATGAGTCAAAGCCTCACGCTATTATTTTTACCTTGGGAAATAAGTTTTATAGGATACCAGAGGTAGCACTGCCTATCGCCATCTCTTTGGTTACTGAAAAATAAGGTAGTAAGCTCATTTCCAAAACCAAGAAATTTGTTTTCATGATGATCTGACCTTAGGGAAATAAGAATATTGTCACCACAACCTCCAGACAGGGCCCCTCCGCATGACAAAAACAGATGGACAAGGTTGTGGAGGAGTATGAGGACATCTTCACCTCCCTAATATGGGTGCCTCTGCAATGTCATGTCAAGTAATCCATCGATATGACCTTGGGTGCACGACTGCCTAATGGACCAATATATCGACACTTTATTCAGGAGAATAACAAAATAAAGAGGAAAATTCGGTAGCTGTTGCCAAAATTTCACATTTGGTTGAGTTCATCACCCAATGGGAGCTTGATTGTGTTGGTGCAGAAGAAGGATGGGACTTGGAGACTCTGTATTGGCTATCAGGTGTTGAACAAGATTATTGTCTAGAATAGGTACTTGATCCCATGGATTGATGACCTTCTAGACCAACTCAAGGGTTAAAAATATTTCAGCAAGATTAACTTGAAGTTCAGGTCTCACCAGGTCCCCATCGAACCCTATGATGTGTGGAAGGCTGCCTTCAAATCCAAGGAGGGCCTTTTCAAGTGGCTAGTTATGCCTTTTGGGTTGATGAATGCTCCTAAAACCTTCATGAGGCTGATGGATGACAAATTTTGGCCATTCACCAACTCATTTGTAGTAGTATAATTGGATGAAATCCTGATCTTCAGCCAGATTTGGGAAGAACAACTCCACCTCATTTGACTATTATAGCATCATTTTTCACCCTCATGTGATTCATGATTGTCTCTTTGGCCTTGGGCACCCATTCCCACAGACTTGAACAAAGTTCATAAAAAACAGTGTTAAAAATCCCATACGTGGGTATGCCCAGACTTTCCCGAGTGTATACGCTAGTCCATACACACTTTTCCGCATATGCCATTAAAATCATTAAAAAATATATAAAATTCCCTATTTTCGGGCTAGGTTGATGGTTACTCTAGTAGTTCAACCACCCCAGCATGTGGCCAACTGTTTCCAACAGATTGAAACTACTTTGAGGGAGTATAAAAGCCCCTCACATGCATGGCCTAAGGGAGAGAGAAAATTATAGACATTATATTCTGTTGGAATCCCAATTCAAGTCTGATTTCCCGTGCCTCCTGCACTTCCCAGATTTTTACAGGAAACCCTTGTTTCCTGGAGAAGTTCATCAGTTTATATGTCATCTCGTGTGCACAAGTCTTGAAAGTATCCTAGCGAGGCAAGGGCGGGACGGATCTGGACGGCGGTCTGTTCGAAGATCGTGGAAGGATTCAGGTGATCTCTCCACTTTTTATTGCTATACATGATGTTTGTAATGAAGAAGAACCATCTTGTTCCCGAATTCACGTGTTAATATCTACTTGCATATGTGAAAAGATCATTATTTAAGCATTTATTATTGTTTATATGATGTTTCACAAGGATTACACTGACATTTAGGAGAATTATATGCTGTACAACTAGGTTTCCGTGCACGTTTCTTCTTGGTTTTTAGGTTGAAGAGGAAGAAGGGTTGTTGTGGGTTTGGACCCCGCGGGATCTACATCAAACGTAGGATTATGGGTGAGTTCTATTATCGATGTTATCTAGTTTTCAATGTACAAGTATGGTTGTGTGAGTCCTTCTTGAATAACATGCCCTGATCTATGGAGGTTTTGACCCAACGAACTCTAGGGAGTTATTTCCCGAAACAGAACTGGCGACTCTGCTGGGATCGCTTTTTTGTGATTCCCCTGTTGGGTGGTTTCAGCTATTTGAAAGGTTTCCAATAGTTTTAATCATTATTTCTAGTCCAGTTAACTTTTTCTCAGTCAGACTGAAGACTTGGTTCTTTATCTAGGCTTGATATTTTTTATTTTTTATTATTTGCTTTCTCATACGCGAGTTTTCCTTCACACAGTCACGTATACACGCAATTTTTGTTAAAGGAAGTCGTGTATACGCGGGTTTCCTTTGACACAGGCGCGTATACACGCTTGTTGAAAAGCTGATAAGTAGCGTATTCCTGAGCAAATTTTAAAATTTTTTATTTCCTTACTTTTTAGTCTTGTCTGCCCGTGGAGACCTATTCCTGTAGTGTCTTTATAGTCTCTGGATTGTGTTGATAGTGGTTATTGGTCTTTTTCTCTCTTGTTTGGTTGAAGACTGGCTTATTAGGAAAATCTTGTTTTTTAGTGCTTGCATTTTTGGTTCGAGTACCAAGATCTCTTTCTGGAGATTCTTGGCTGTTCTGCTTTATCAGGACAGAGAGCTTCTGCTCGGATACTCTTTCCTCACTTTATGTTTTGCTTTGCACTTGGATTTTTGCCTGCTTTTGGTTGGTTTTCTTGATTTCATATGACTAGGTCTTGTTGCAATTTTTTGAAGAGTCATTCTTGGTTCTTTGAAGTTTTGTTTGCTGCGAGATTGTGCTATTGTTCTGGGCTGAGTTCCTGAGTTTCTTGTCTTCCTTTTTCTCGTATAAATCTTGCCACTAGGGGGCACTATAAGATTTAGAGCATTTTTGTTGAAGTTTTTACTTGAAATTCGGAGTTTGTTTGGCTTTGTGATTGGATAGTTTTCTTGGTCTCTTTGAAGTCTTCTTTTATAAAATTCAAAAAGCTCAAAAACATTTTGTTTTGCCTTTGCTTTTGTTTTGCATTTTTGTTTTGGTTTCTTTCTATCTGTTGAAGCCTTGTTGAGATTTCTTGCCTTCGGTTTCTAACTTGATTTGGGAAGGGAATTTTCATTGGTTTCTTTCTCTTATTTTGAGCATATTTTGGTGTCTTTATACTGAGAGTTTCTGATTTGGGGAACTAGCTTTGTGGACAACCGGAAAAGTGATAGAAATGAAGGATTCTTAGGAAATTTCTCCTTGCTTTATTAGATTTTTGCATCTTAGAATTGACATGCTCTTATTAATTTGCATCAGGTGCACTTAAGCATTTAGTTTTTTTCATAAAATTTTGCGAGTGTGAAGTTTGTTATCTAAAAAGAAAAAAATTTAGTCTCGTAGAACCTGTGTAGAAATTTCTTTTCATCAAAAGGCAATTAATGCATTTGCATGTAGTTTGGTTTTCATTAAATTCTTTTCTGCATCATAAAACACCACAAGTTTCATTTCCATATCCCTTTGACTTAATATAACAGCCAACTAAAATAAGTGCATTAATTTAAAAACAACTAGAAAGTTTTTTATTAAGTGTCATACACCAACTAGCTAGGTTGTAGGGCCTTGGATTAGGTGAGTGGAGAGTTAACTCTCCAAGGCCGCTCAAACTAAAACATAGAAGTTTATTAATTGAGCGAAATCCAACTCCGTTAGGTGGACCAGGAAAGCTCTCCTCCAGAGAGTCAAGCGCGAGGGGAAGTGAAGGCCGAGAAGAGAGATACCCCCTCTCTGATTTGCTAGATCTTGCCTCAAGACCATTCCGCCCGGCTTCTGACATGGATTGGTGCCCATAGTTGCCATTCCTAGGTTCCACATAGGTGACTGCGGGGGGGAATACCCGTGGTACCTGAGGCAGACGTCGTATCACTTCCAGCAGTACTTCTGGAGGGTGCCCCGGTGAAGCTTGGGTACTTGCACCGACAAAGGCTGTTGTTAGGAGGTCGACGTAACTATTTCTGTTACCTTCACTAGTAGGCCTGGGCCGTAATTATCCTAGACTACTTTCGGGAGGTCCTATTTTTCGCTTTCTCGTATTTTGGTGTCCGGTCCTAATCACCCGGAGCGGAAATACCTGAAAGCTGCTTGTTTGGGTTGTATCTTAGGGATTTTTTGTAGTGAGTGCTCTTTGCTCCTAGCTTTCCTAGCTTTATACTTTTTTGAGTCTAATTAAATCTATTAAAGTGGCTAATCAAGCGCCTCGTCAATCGAGGAGAGTTCGGGGGTTATCTCCCGAAACTGTTGAGCCTTCTGCAAGAAGGCGTAGGAGTAACATAGCAGGTGAATATCACCCTATGATATCTGACACAGTGGAGAGAGATCCTCCACAAGGGCTTGAAGGTTTCGTAGTTGATTCCGATGTTGGTTCCGAGAGGAGCGTTCCTCTCACCTCGAGAGTCTTGTTTCCGAGAGAATTAGGAATAGAAGTAGAGGAAGTACCTGAGTCTTTTCAGTCACTTCCATCTCCTCTTCCTCCTGATTATCCGTTTGTTGTTGAGTACATCGGACCTGATTCAGAGAGACTAGAAAGTCCTCCTTTTTATTCATACCTTTCGATGGCCACGACTGGGAATGCAGCTTTGGCTGTGAGTGCTGCAGGCATTCAGACTCCTACTTCAGTTGAAGGAGGGGGCACAATTGCTATATCTTCGATTGCCTCTAGTACTACTATGTTTGGCTCTGGTTTCACCCAAGCACATGCTTCTCAATCTGGTCCCTTTTGTTTTGGAATGCCCACTAGTGGGATTCCTTCGTTTTCCTTTTCCGCTGCTGCAGCTGCATCTACACCCATGTCTTCCATGGCTAGTGGGTCAGCTTCTTTTCAAGGGTTCCCCTTCGGAACTGGGCATATTCCTAGTTCGAATCCTTCTTTAGGGTATTTTCCTTTTACTTCTCAGACTCAGAGTTTTAACCCTTGGTCTGGAGGTCAGAGTTCGACTACCTTTACAGGTTGGAACCCTGTATTCACAGCAGTGGGGGCAGGGAATTAGTTTTACGCTGGTCAACAAGGGAATGTTTCTTTCCCTTCGTCGAGTGCTTATCAGAATTTTTCCCCTCTTTCCAACGCTTGGAACCCCTATCAGGGGCTTTCCTCTTCATTCATTACTTCGGGGGGGGGGGGAACTGGTCCGGTATTTGGTAACTCTACGTTGGGAGGGGTCCTTCTCCAAATGTTGGGTCCTTTGGCCCAACATTTTCTACGAGTTATTTTTGGCCACCTGGTGCCTCATCAAATCCAGGGTATTCTTTTCAGAATGTAGGGAATTCATCCCATCAAGGATGGAATCCTCAGGCTCCGCCTCGTTTACCTTTTCTGGCAACGTTAAACTTGCCAGATCTGTCGAAATTGACGAATGATCCGATCCGATATAGTTCGGGGTGGCCTCCGGTTCCCACCAAACTCCCTTCAGACATTCCAAAGTTTGAAGGCAAGAATGGAGAGGACCCGACTGACCATATCACCACCTTCCATTTATGGTGTTCTTCTAACTCCCTGATCGACGATTCGATTAGGTTGAGATTGTTTCAACGCACCTTAACTGGAAACATTGCCAAGTGGTATATTGAGTTAACTGGGGGCAGTTTTGCTACGTTTGGAGATCTGGCTACAACATTTCTAAATCATTTCCAGTTGCCTGTCCGTTATGATGCTGGGACTGAACTCCTAGCTAATTTTAAGTAGGACGATGCAACCCACATTTCTGATCATATTCAGGAATGGCGGAGAAGGAAGAGGCTTATTAAAGCTCATATTCGAGGATAATTCCTTTTGGAATGGTTTTTGAAATCTCTGCAGCTGGATATTTCTAAGGATGTATCCCTGTCTGGGGTATTTTCCGAGGAGAAGGCTATTTTCAGGGCCTAGCAGCTTGAATTGATATATTCTAAGTCTAGGGTCCTTCATAAATATTTGCCTAATGCTCCTCGCTCCAAATTGGACTTATCCAAGACTAAACCCGGTCCTCATGGTGATGGACTTATTGGGTCGATCAATAGTGGTGCAGCTAACCTGCTTAATCAATTGCAGCAGTTGTATCTACAATCTGCTCCTTCTGGCCAGGTTGTGCATGTTGAATCATCACCTTCTCAATATTTGTCGGTAAATGTCGTTCAGACTTCTAACCCTAAAGAAAATCAACAATCTGAAGGGAAGAAGAAGGGACGTAATAAGAAAAAGGGCAAGAATGGGAAGGGTAATGCAAATAAATCCAACGAGCATGTTGGTGAGGGTCCAAAGGATAAAAATAAAGTGAAGTTTCCATGCAAGTTATGTGCTGGAGACCATCTTACTCACCTTTGCCCTAAAATTCAGGATGCACAGTGCTTGTTAGCTCAGCAGGGTTCTTCCAGTTCCCAGGCTGTGTTGACAAACCCTTTTCCCCAAGGGCAACAGCTAGTTGTTGGCGCGAATCAAAATACTGGGGCTTCCTCTGGGGGCACCCAGGAAGGGGAAACTCCATCAGACATTTACATGATTAGTGCTCACGTGGATATCGCCATGAGATCCCGTGATTATGGTGAAGATGAGTCTTCGAAAGCCAAGGGTGCTCCCGATGCTACTGAGCCGCTTCACATCACGAAGCCTATTGTTGAGCCTATACCTCGGATGCCAAAAGCATCTACTAAGTGTACGACGATTAATCCAAATGCTAGGGCTACCTAAAACTACTCTATTGTGGAAGATCTGGCGCAGAGTCCTTGTGCCATGTCGGCTCTTAAGGTGCTCCAATCTTGTCCGGCTCAGCGCAGTGCTCTGCTCACTGCTATTGGGGCTGTCGATCCAAAGAAATCTCTTATGATTACATTCGATATGTATAATTTTAAAAAGACACTCCCCCATCATATGGATTTTCATATTAAATCATCGTACCAGAAATTCAATATTTTTCGGACGGTTGTTGATGAGGGTGCTTCCACATGTGTGGTGTCTCTCACATGCCGGAAGGGAATTGGATCTCCCGCAGCTGTTCCATCTGCTACTATTCTGGCTACATTTGATGGTCATTCTCATAAACCGCATGGTATTATCCCAGCTTTTCCCATCTGTGTTGGGGGAAAAACTGTAAATATAGAAGTTGAGATAGTTGATGCAAGCTTGGACTACAACCTTCTGTTGGGGCAAAACTAGATTTATGAGATGGATGCCATTGCATCCTCATTATTTCGGATTATTTGTTTCCCTCACGAAGGGAGGATTGTCACAGTGGATCAACTGGACTGTTCTCCTGTAGACCTGAATGCATCTACTGACTCAACTATTCCAAAGTTGGATAATGCCAAGTCGCCTGTTGAGAATTTAGGGGTTGGAATGTATTCTTCTTTGATGGGTACTTTTGATATTCCTCCTCCTACTGTTCATATAAATGCAATTTCATCCTCCAGGGCTCCTCTTCGAAGAGAGTTCTTCAGAACTCATTATTATTTAGACCCTTGGACCTTGCCTTCCCCTACTTCCACATTAGCAGAAGGTCAAGTGGGTGGAATGGCATTTCCCATGTCTATAGCTGAGATTTCTTATCAGTCTATTATTGAATTTGCAGAGTCCATTCCGGCTCCTCTTTCTCCGGATGATTTGGATGGCGATGTGGCTCCGGCTTGGACACTTAGTTCTTCTTCTGCCCAGGATTGCCTTGATACCACTCTTCCATCTGAAGAGGCCATCCTGGAAGCTATGACTGGTATAGATAGATCGTGGGATGATTTGCATCATCGGTCTTACTTTTTACCTGATTTGAGCGAAGTTGAATCAAGTTTTCCAAGTCCTTTGTCTCCTGGTCCTGTTCGCCCAGTCCTGAACCCTTTAGCACCAACACAGGTATATGCTGAAGGGAACATGGCTGTGATTTATCCAACTATCCCGGTGAACATTTCCAAGGATCCCAATGTTATAGAGAATGTCTTCATCGGAGCTGAATGTTCCCCTAAAGAGATTCAGATTTACACCAATCTCTTTAAAGATTTTAGGGATGTGTTCGCTTGGTTTTATGAGGAAATGCCTGGTATAGATCCATCTATTGCCCAGCATGAGATCAAGACTTACGAAAATGCTAAGCCTGTGAGGCAAAAACTTAGTCCAGTCAATCCTAGGAAGGCTGTAGCTATCAAAGCCGAGGTGGAGAAGCTTCTTAAGGCGGGATTTATTTTCCCTGTTCCTTTGACAGAGTGGGTTTCGAACCTTGTTCCCGTAGATAAAAAACAAGGAACAATTCGAGTTTGCATTGATTTCAGAGACCTTAATAAAGCATGTCCTAAAGATAATTACCCCACACCATTTATAGATCAGATTATCAATGAGTGTGCCGGTAATGAGATTTTCTCCTTCATGGACGGTTTCTCCGGATATAATCAGATTACTATCCGTCTTGAAGATCAGCATAAGACTGCCTTTATTTGTCCCTGGGGTACTTTTTCTTACAAGAAGATGCCTTTTGGTCTTAAAAATGCTGGGGCTACATTTCAATGGGCCATGTCATATGCCTTCCACGACATCAAACATATTATCGAGGCATATTTGGATGATTTAGCTGCTCGTTCTTGAAAGACAATTGATCATCCTGCTCACCTCCATCAAGTATTTGAACGATGTCATTTCTACAAGATTAGGTTGAATCCGAACAAGTGTGTTTTCGCGGTTACATACGGTCGGTTATTGGGATTTATCGTGTCTAGGGAAGGGATTAGGGTAGATCCCTTCAAGGTTGAGGCAATACTTCGATTGCCTCCCCCGTTGTCTATTCGTAAACTTCAAAGTCTACAAGAAAAGGCTAATTTTCTTCGAATATTTATCGTAAATTATGCTGAAGTTACCAAGGGATTTATGAGATTGTTGAAGAAGGGAGTCCCATTATTTTGGGATGACTTCGCTCAGCGCTCATTCAATGCTTTGAAAAAAGCATTGACCTCTGCTCCTTTATTGAGTCCCCCTGATTATAGCAAGGATTTCCTCTTGTATCTTGCAGCAGCAAAATCTACCATTGGTATGGTTCTGGTTCAGGAAGACGATGCTCTTGCAGAGCATGTTATATAATATCTTAGTCGAGGCTTGGTAGGACCTGAACTCCAGTATACTCCAATAGAAAAATTGGCTTTAGCAGTTGTTCATGCTATGCAGCGAATCAGACATTACATTCTTCTATGAAAAACTTATGTTTTGGCAGCAGCCAATCCATTTCAATTTGTTCTCAGTAGGCGAGTGATTGGGGGCAAATACAATAGATGGATTGTGATTTTGCAGGAATTTGATCTTGATTTTATGTCTGCCAAGTCCAAGAAATCATTAGTTTTTGTGGAATTAATCTCCGAGTTGCCCTGTGGAGAAGAGATAGTCTATGATGAATCCTTCCCAGATGAACATTTGTTTCTTATTCCTCCACAGGATCCTTGGTATGGGGATATCATTGTGTATCTTCAGACTGCGAAGTTTCCCTCTACTTTTTCGTAAGATGAGCGCCGTAAGTTACGTCACTTGGCTAAAAATTACTTGATTATTGGTGATGCTTTATACCATCGAGGGGTTGATTCAATCCTAAGACGTTGCTTAAATCTTGAAGAAGCTAAGGCTATGCTGAATGATTGCCACAGTGGAGCTTGTGGTGGTCATTTATCTGGGCTTGCTACAACCCAAAAAATCTTGCGTGCTAGGTACTTTTGGCCTTCGATTTTCAAAGATTGTGTGGAGTCGGTCAAAAAGTGTCATCCGTGTCAAGTTTATACTCGAAAAATGCACGCTCATCCAGCTCCGCTTTTTCCAGTCATTACCGTCGGTCCCTTTACAAAGTGGGGTATTGATTATACTACTTGTAACCCGCTGTTACACCACAATTTGTCACCGTCCCTGCCATTCCCCATCCCGCACATTGGAGGGCTCATTCCGTGACCTGTGAGCAGAGACAAGACTTGAAAATACTTTCATTGCATCCCTCTGAAGATGAGATTTCATTGCCCTGAAGACATCTCCCTGCAAAAAATCCTAAAAATAGCTCTTTTTCCATTGGTGCGGTTCCACAGTTCAGCCCTCGCGCCAAGGGGGAAAATCCTCCAAAGAGGGCGCGCCAATTGGCACTCTGTCATAGAGCCGCACCCACGCCAACCATTTTAAGTAGTGTTTTTTAAAAATAAATGGCGGAAGTTTCATCCTAACAAATTCCTAGACTGCTATCTATCTTGAGTTGGGAGGTTTGGCTACGGATCTCCATAGAGAGGAAGTGGTTTGCCACCTCTCATGGAAGCTTCCTTGATGATAGGGCCAATCCCATGATTATAGGGATCCCAACTCTCCTTCCTCCATCTAGAGGTTTGTTTCATCTCCATTGCAAGATAGTTCCCTGCTCCCAAGAGCTTTCACATCCTTATGCCGCAAGAGCCTTCTTGATTCCCTTAAGGCCAAATCCAAGCAAGGAGACTCTTTGGTCAAGTATCCGGAGAGAGAGGCTTGTCCCATCCTCGACAAAGCTTGTCGAGTCCTAACAAATTCTAGACTGCCATCTATCTTGAAGTTGGGAGGTTTGGCCATGGATCTCCATGTAGAGGAAGTGGTTTGCCACCCTCATGGAAGCTTCATATAGCTAATCCTGATTAGGGATCCCAACTTCCCTTCCTCCTTCTATAAAAGCTTGCTCATCTCCATGGCAAGCTAATCTCCAAGTTCCCAAGAGCTTTCACATCCTTATGCCGCAAGAGCCTTCTTGATTCCCTTAAGGCCAAATCCAAGCAAGGAGACTATTGTCAAGTATCCAGAGAGAGAGGCTTGTCCCATCCTTGACAGGCTTTATCAAGACATGTTTTGCTGACGACCCGCCAAAGGAGAGTGCTGCGTCGAAGCTATGTTTGTATTCTTCTTTTGACTCATTAATGATAAGCGACTATTGGTTATGGTTCCACTCTTGTTCTTGATTATGTTCATGAGTTATGTCCTCTTCGACTGACATATAGTTGTATATAATAGATTTTATGCTTGCGTTTGTGTTGTTTCTTGCATGTGCAGGTGTCCGATCACGAAGATCGTGAGGATTGTGATCTGCCAGGGCAAAGGAACGGGAGCACCACCTCTTCTACAAACGACATCGTTGGATTCCAGGTAAGCCTTCCTCGCAAGTCGGTTTATTTACGATTAGGAACCTGCACTGTAGCGTGTTTGATTGTTGCTAGACCCGATCTGGGCTAGTAGGGATCGCCTCTGTCCGCAGAGGGGATTTACCTCTTCAACAATTTGGCGACTCCGCTGGGGACTCAGCTTGTTGTTTGATTTGTAAGCTATAGACGGAGCCTGAAGTACAACCAGATAGCCTTCGAAACGCTTTTGCTCTGCATTAGCGGAGTAGATCAACGCTGCTTCAGTCAATCTCCGGTTTAGTTTACGGACTGAACAACTTGGAGTGTTGTCTTCTCTTTTCGGTCAATTTCTTGGCCTTGCTTGCTTGGTCAGCTCTTTGGACTGGTTTTTCCTGTTTTTTTGGCTTTGTTTTAGCCTTGTCATCACTTGTCTGTGTCTGAGATTGCTTGTTTTTCATTTTCCCATAGTAAACTCGGCTGGCGCGCTTTTTAGTGTGACAGTCGCGCCCATTGGCGCAGGTTGCTTGTGTATCACCCGCGCCATTGCCTTTCTGGCGCTAATTTCAAGCTCACAGTCGCGCCAATCCTGTGAGCTATTAGGGTTTGCTGTGTTTTATGCTTTCTGGGACTGACTTGTGATTTTGATCTTGTTTTTTCGGCTGTTTGAGTGCAATGGAGCCTAGTTTGACTGATTGTAACCTCCATCCTTTGGTTGTTTGCCTATTTCTTTCGATTTTGCATTCGAGCCCTAGGGCATCTAGGTGCTTTTGTGAGTCGAGCCTCCCTTGGGAGTTTTTGGTTTTCGTTCGTTCAGTCGACTTTGGGATTGCTTCCTTGCATTCGTTTGACAGTTGTCTATCATTTTATTGCGCTTTTTGAGTGACTGATTTCGTTTTCATTCGAATTTCGCTTTGCTTCATTTTGGGCCTAGATTACACGGCTCATTAGTGTCTTTGGGACTTTTCTTGGTTTTGAGAGACTTTTGGTCGATTTGAGATCTGATTTTTTGTGCCATTGAGTGAAATCTGCTTGTTTTTGCTCTCTTATTATCATTTCTCAAATTGCTTCTCATTTGTTTTCGGTTTGTTTAGTGCATCTAGCTCTCAAACATTGAAAATAAAAAATCTCTTTTGCTTTTGATTGATTAGTGCAAATTAAAATCTTTTCGGTGTTATTAGTAATTAGTGACTTTGAAAGAAATTTTTTTAGTTTCATTAGCTGCATTAGAGATATCACTGATTGTCTTCTGATCATTTTGTTTGTGTAAAAAGCTCTTAACTCTTCTGTAGCTAGCTTTCATCGAACGAAATGATATACTGTGGCATGTAGTTTTGCATTTAGGAGATTTTTGAGACATCACATTCGTTAGGGCCTGAAAACTGAAACGTAATTAAAGATAAACTTTAAAATCTACTCAATTTACACTAAGGCAGCATTGAAATCTAATGAAACACATTTAGAGGTCTAGGCTAGAGACGTGTTCCGGCGTCTTAAAACCTAGTAGCTGTCGTTCGCCTTTTGGCTTTAGACAGCACTAGTACGGACTTGTGCTCCCCGTACTGTCGCGTATATAAAGGGAGACCCCACTAGGTTTCAATCCTTTATCCATAGGAAGCCGAGTCTGCCGCCCTATACCCATGATACACCGGACACAACATTCGGGGAGATTGCCTGCACGTACGTTAAGTCCTTGGTTGATTTCTCTTTCATTTTGAAACCAAGGTGTATATTGCAGTTCACGGTTATTTGGTACACCCTTTGCCTAGTATTCCCGAGTAGTCATTTTGATCCTATCTGACTCCCTAAATTTGAAAGGATCACCAAGCGCTTGTCCTTTCACGCTTGTGTCAAATCTGAAAGAGATAGAGTCACCTTTTCGACCGTTTCTCGACTCTTAAAACATGAAACGGTGAAGTTTCTTATTTTTCAATGTGGTAAAAATTAATCACCCACGATCACATGCCTTGTTAGATTCTGCTTGTTGACCGTTTGATTGTGTGTCTTGACTCTTTTTCAGCCCGTGTGTGTGTGTTTGATCTTTTTCTCTTGTCGTTACTACCACAGTGGCGGAACCCTCGGTTTCGTCTACTGGTAGTCCTCATACGGACGATTCATCAGAGGTTTCCCAATCCTCTGCTGGACCACAACAACCCATTGTTTCCGAGTTTCCTGACGGGGGACCGGTTCTTGCTGAGCAACCCTTTGGGGGATCAGTTGAGTTCAATTGGCCCTTTTCTGACCCTTTGTTTGAATTGAGATTAGGAGCTGATTTCCTTTCTCTTACATCGGGTTCGCCTTTTATAGCTATTGTTTTTCCTCCTAGTCCTCACCGTCTATTACGAGATCTAGCGGCAGGCTCAAACATGAGTGATTCCAGCGAGGAAATCCCAACATCCGGTGAAGATTACCAGTTATTTCCTCAGAGATTATTTCCAGGAGACAACTCTGAACCAACTGTTATGTCAGCATCTAGTCCCTCTCTGCCAGCAGGGTATCGATCTTTGGGTCAGATCATTTCCGCCGCAGCCTCTATGGGAGTGTCAGCTCCTTCTCCGAGGCCGGCTGCTCCTTCACCAGGGGTGTCTCCTCAGACACCTGTCACTTCTGTACCCTCTCGGCCCACTGTCTGTGTGGCTGCCTCTGCACCCACTATCACGGCACCCTCCGCGAGGGCTATGCCGCCTCCCGAAGACGTTTATTTAGCGACTGCTATACCGGAGAACATCTCTCCGGAGGAGTATCGGTTGTCCCTACAACAGCCGAACCCCGAGGTTGGACCATCCTCCCAAGATCCCAACCGCTCTTATTTTTCGCACTATGCACAGGATGGTACACCCGTGTATGCTTTTCCAGGTCAGTATGATGAGCACGGAGACATTTTACGTCTACCCGCTCCTGAGGCTCACCTCTATGCTCAAGGTTTACCTTATAACCAGGCTTATAACCCGCAAGGGCAACCTTTCCAAGGCCAACCTTCGGGCCAACCTGGCTATCCTTATGACCCACAGGGGCAGCCCGTGCAAGGCTATCCTGCGGGCCAGCAAGGGCCATCGTACGGTCTGCAAGGAAAATATTACAACCCTTCCAGTCAGCCTGTGCAACCTCAGCCGGGGTACCAACCAGGACCGGTCTATGGTCCTGGGGGGCAAATCCAGCCTTCTCAACCTATGCAACCACAGTATCCTGTTGTTTCCAACATTGCATATCAGCCGGGACCATCCTATGGTCTTGCTCCAGGTCAAACCAGTTACCAGCAACCACCTGGCGCTATTCCTCCACCAGGCCAACCGACCCATCAGGTACAACCTGGCGTTCCGCCTCCAGGCCAACTAGCCCATCCGGCACAACCTGGGGCTCCTTTACAGCCAAGTCAACCTGCGCAACCGGCGCAGCCTATCTATTCGGGTCAACCTGTTCACTCAGGGCAGCCCGCTCATTCCATTAACCCAGCCCAACAGCTGATTTATTCGATGCCACAGCCAAATCAACAGATGCGCCCTAGTTATCAGGCTCCGCAGGGTTCCACCTATCAACAGCCGACTCATCCTTAGGGCGGTTATTATCCTCATGGTCAATCTCAGCCGAATTATAACCAGCCCCGAGGTTCTCAGTATTATCCTCATCCACCCGATTCCACCTATACTTAACAGCCAAATCCAAATGCTTCTTATACTGGGCCGACATATAATCAGGGTCTGTACTCTGGTTATCAAGCCCCACACACTAGTTACCAGTAGCCAAATCAGTCTGGTTATACGACCTACACCCCTTACAGTCAAAATCCTACGGGACAGAACCCATGGGGGCAAGGATATTCTCAACCAGTGTGGAGTACAGGTACCGGTCCTCATCCCGGGCTTGGCATGCCGGTCAATCCGCCATTGCCATTCCTGGCCACCTTGGAGTTTCCGGATGTTTCAAAATTGACCAATGATCCAATTTTGCATAATCCTTATTGGCCTCTGGTTCCTACCAGGATACCAGGTCATTTCCCCAAGTTTGAGGGTAAAGCTGGGGAGGACCCCCAAGCGCATGTGATGACGTATCATCTTTGGTGTTCATCTAACTCTTGGGTCGATGATTCAATTCGTCTGCAGCTCTTCCAGCGCACTTTTACGGGAGCTGCTGCTAAGTGGTACATCGAATTATCCTGTGGCATCTTCCAAGATTTCAATTCCTTAGCCATGGCTTTTCTAACGCACTTTCAGTTACCGGTTCGCTATGAAGCCGGGATGCAACTCCTAAATTCTTTGAAGCAGGACAAGGCCACTGAAATTTCTAATCACATTCATGAGTGGTGGCGTCATCGTAGACTGATCAAGTTTCATATACCTGATCAGATACTAACTCAGTGGTTCACCACCTCCTTCGTGAACAAAATTTCCCAAGATATTGCAATGGGAGCATGTGTGACGGAGGAACAAGCCATTGCGCGTGCCCAATATATAGATCTTGTATATTCTCATTCCAGCACGCTTTATGATATCTTACCTGATACTTCACGGTCCGGAACCTCTAACGCTCCACCTACCCCTGCAGTGGATGGTGTCATTGGTTCCGTGTCTCAGAATTCAAAGAAATCTTCGAATGGGAAGCAGAAGTCTAACTCATCCAACAATTCTGCTCCTCCCGCCCCTATTGTTTCTGGAAAAACTGCGGAGGTGAACGCCGTTCAGGCCAATCCTATGGAGAAATCCTCCAAAGGGAAAAATAAGGGCAAAGGTGAATCCAAATCCGATGCCCCAAAGCCAGAATCCAAATCTCGTACTAAGGATGGTTCTCAACAAAAACCGAAGTACCCCTACCTCATTTGTGAAGGAGACCATTATACTAAGGATTGTCCACGACGATCTGAAGTTAGTCAAATTCTCAAAGGCTCAAAAGGGACTCCGGCAGTTCTTAAAGAACCATTCCCCTCTCAGTAGACCCAGATGGTTGAACATCCTTCACCATCTGCACCATTTGGGTCCCAAGTTTTTATGATGAAAGGTGCTGCACCTATCTCTGTTGCCACACATTCGAAGGATTACAAAAAATCACAACAGGCACCTAGGAAGGCAGTTGTAGATAGACCACCTCCCCCACCTGTCTTCGGTTTGTTGGAAATCGAGAAGCCTACTCTTGAACCTGTTGTGAAGCCACCTTCTTAAGGTGTTTTACGAAGATCTTCTTATAGTCCGAATGCCCGTGCCTCTCAGCACTATAGTATTGTTGAGGATTTGGCACAGGTGCCTTCTGCTATGTCTACACTAGAAGTTATTCAAATTTTTCCTTCGCAACGGAAGGCTTTATTGTCTACAATCGGTGGCATTGATCCCGCCGATTCAAGTCTTCTCACCTTCGACTTAGAGAATTTCACCCCCCGACTTCCATATCAGATCGCTCTTATTATTAAAGTTGGGATCAACGGTCTTAACATCCATAGGGCCGTTGTGGATGAAGGTGCCTCTACCTGCGTCATGTCATCCGCATGCTAGAAGGCCATTGGCTCTCCAGCCCTTTTGTCATCTCCCAATGCCCTAGAGGCATTTGATGGTCGGGAATCCAAACCCCTGGGTGTTCTCGAGAGTTTAGCGATCACTTTACAAGGGAAGACTGTCAACGTAGAAGTAGAAGTGGTTGACGCCAGGCTCAACTACAATATACTTCTCGGCCACAGCTGGACCCATGCCATGCTATGTGTGTCGTCCACCGTCTTTCGACTTCTTAAGTTCCCTCATGAGGGAAAAATCATCACGGTGGATTAGTTGTCCTTCTTCACCTCCACCTCCGAGAACAACGTTCCATACGTGGATCAAATCCCAAATCCCCCTGATAGTGTAGGACCTGGTCTCTTCAAGGACCCCATCCTCATGGGTATTTTTCCTGCACCACCACCGCACACCGCTCAAGTTAACATGATTTCCAGGTCTGATGACCCCTAGCTCATCCCTACGCCTGAGCAGGTGTTTGAGTTTGGAGAATCAATGCCCTTGACTCCAGTAGAGATTAGCTACTATGAAATTGTTGTCGCATCTGATCCTCCACCTGCTCAGCATGCTCCTTTGAGCATGGCTCTAGATGTCTACTCTCAATCCCCCTAGCCTGGTCAGGCCAATTCACCTGATCCTCTTAAAGAGACTTTTCCTTTCGATGAAGCCATCGTTGAAACCATGTCTCTTGAGGAGCTGCCTTGGAGTGATCGACATCATCATTCCTCTTTCATGCCTAGCTTGGGGGAAATGTCGGATTGTCTAGAGCATTATGCATCTTAGGTTCCTACTCCTCCTCTTCAAACGCCCATCTTGACGCACGAGGTTATTTCGGAGGGAAACACAAGGTAATATCATCGAACCATTCCAAGTCAGCATCCCCGGTGTCCAGGATCGTTGAAGGGCTGCTCCATGATCATCTCCCTCCCAAGCCTCCTCCTTTGAGCTCGTCGGAGCATAGTTCCTCCACTTGTGTTAAGCTCCTAAAACAATAAAAAAATATGCTACGAGGATAGTTCTTTTAAGTGTGTCAACCTCGTTAAAATAATGAAACACGAGCATGTTCAATTTGAGTTTTGATAGATTTAGTCCAAATCTCTTTTGTTTTCAACCTTCACTCCATTTCCTATGGACTGAAGCTTAGGGGGCATGCACCTCGAATTGAGACACCATGCTGGGGGGCATGCCCATCTTTAGTGTACATAAGTGTGTATCTTTCATTTGTGTGCATGTGTGGTGTGGTCTGTGATGTAAACATATTTCTGCTGATCGGGTCTTCCTGATTGTGCAGATGTCCATTCATCCGTTTGTTGGTTTCATGGATGGTGCCTCCCGCAGTACCAGGAATCTGTCTACGGCAGCCTGGGTAATCTACGATCCTGCTGGTGAGTTGGTCAACCTGCAAGGTGTGTGTCTGGGACATACTACAAATAACATCGCGGGATATAGTGTTGTATTAGAATTATTAACTGAGGCTGTAAACCTTGATATCCGTGAATTACTTGTGTATCTAGACTCACAAATTGTAGTATTACAGCTTAATGGTCATTATTTAGTAAGAAACTCATCCATTTTACGTCTGTATCTGTGTATTCGTTTACTGGAAAGAAATTTTGACTATATTACATATCATCATATACCCAAGCTATGAATACGTTAACTGATGCAGTAGCTAATTTGGTTCTAGATAGACATTTGCACAATTTGTAAATCATCATCACATGAAAAAGGAAAATCCATCCAGAAATAGATATGTATATATATAGATATCGAATGTTTGCATAGTGTGCATCACATTAAATAAAAAATATACATGTTCATCTTAATACATTCGGAGACGACGTGTCTCTCAAAAATATGCATGATAAAGGCCCTAGGAGTCTAATCCACATGGTGCTCATGATAACAAGTGACTGCACGCACTAAGCATCTCAGAAGTCGGCGGAGGCAGTACCCTCTGTATGTCTCTGGCACTAGGCACTCCCACCGTATGTCTCTGGTATGCTATCGGTACATCTGCCAGCCGGGCGTAGTCTGGGATCCCTCGGGCAGTACCCTCGAGATTCTAGATCAACTCCCCCCCCTCTGCACCCTCTGCCTGAGGATCAGGTGCAGGAAGAGTCCTCCACACGATAGGAGACATACCGGCTGGTCTCTCTGGGCCCATGTCTGCATGCATATAAAATGTGTTAGGAAGAACATGTATTACCAAAAAATATCATAAACATAAAAATAAAAAAGAGAAGAGGTCATACCCAAATCCTCGTCCCAATCATCTCCCTCTGGCAGTGGGAGATCTAGGTCTCCAGTGAAATCGGTTCCTGCATATGGCCAGTCTTCCACTACAATCAACTGACGTCGCAACCACCCAAAAAACTCCGGCCTCTAGGACATCTGTTGGCCTCCTCCAGCTCTGGGCATCAGTGCTGCCCAGCGAGCCATTCTTGGCTCTCATGGAATCGACTCAGCTACTACGGCCCCTTGGGCCTGGAAGATTGGTAATCGTTCCAGAATAAACGATACCAGGATAGAACCGTAACCAAACTGTTTCAGTTTGGCCTGTTTACACTTCGTGAGCTGTCTCTTGATATTTATTGTCACTGTTGTGGCCTAGTCAAATAATAGGGGACTCATGCACTCTGAGGCTAGTAAGATTTGGGCCTTTTTTGCCTCGTGCGGTGCCTACGATCCTGCGACCCGCGTGATGGTATGAAGCACTACCTTGAGTGCTAGATCAGGAATAGTATGGATGTATACCTTTCCACTTCCTGATCCCAGTCGTGCCCCTGGCACACTCGTGCCATCACTTGCTCCATCTTCTCTCCAGACGGTCTGCTCCCTGTCAATATGGGCACCGGACCTCTGCGCGATAGTCCGGTTATGAAGTATACATCAGGAACCTCCAGTTCTAACACTTGGTCCCGCAACTTGAACACTTGTTCATGTTCATCCCGTATGCTGATCAGGTACTGTAAGAGCTCAGGCTGAGCTCATAAGCAAGGTGTCAGGAAGAACTTCTTAAGCCCACATTTCTTGAGGGCATTCATGCAAGTTTCATTCTCCATGGCCTGTTCATCCTCTTCCCCGTGCTCCCTCTCTTTCCACTCAATGACCATTTCGATCGGTTGCCTGCATTCACATGGTCAAACAACTTCAATTAGACCTCTGCTATCCTTAAAAATTCACGCAATTCATTCATTGTGTGGAAATTTAAAACGGAAAATTGGATTGCGTTGCTGGCGCGGGCCCTTTGGAAATAAAATGCCATTGGCGCGGGTCCGTGCCGAATACCCGCGCCAATGAGCAGAGCCCTAAAAATTCAAAAATTCCTTACAGAAGTATAATATGCAATTAAAATTTATGGAAAATGGATTGAAATGGAGTACAAAGAAGTGCCTCTTACCTGGACCAGACGGGAATCTAAATGGTAGCCTGGATCGGTCGCAATCGCCGTTAGAAGTTCGCACACAAAATGGACCACCACTGCTCTTCAATGAGGTAAATAGTAAAAAGTAATTTTATTTTTACCATTTGACATATTTATAAATTTTTGAACTCAAAATAGGTTTTGAAGGTTATTTTTCTGAATATTTTAATATATTTTGTCAAAAATGGGTTTTACACTTGCTTTTTCTGCAGCGAAAGGTTTTTTTACGCGACTTAAATGGTGAAACGAGTTGTATTTTATACTTTTTCGGACTCGGTAAACACACAAAAAAGTCACTTTGGAGTCATCTTTCAGCTCTTTTCTGACTCTCTAAACATGGAAAGATTGCCGAGGCCCTTGTCATTTCAATCTCGTTAAAGTGGACATGAATCGACATCTACCCAGTATACGTTTACCCCTTTTTTGGGCTGGGATGGATTATTTACGAAAAAGGAATACCCTAGCCTATTGTGACTAGGAGGTTTTCTCGAATATTGTTTTCTAACTTTTCGGGTCCGAGGAACTATCTACGAAAAGGGACCGCTGGAGTTTACTTTTTTGCTGTCTTTTCAAACTCTCTAAATATGAAAAGACGCCGAGTTCTTCCTTTGTCAGACTCATTAAACCCTGATGACATTGGATTCAGTCGAAATGACGTTCTCCGAGTTTCTCCTTCCTAGGGCTCGTTAAATGTACTAGGATGGATTCGCCTGAAGGGCGGACTTATATTACAAGCATATGATATCCCCTTCAAGCTTTTTATAAAAAATAATTGGGGTACTCGCCAAAAATGGTGTGGGAAAATGGAACCAGCATCATTGTCGTGTCGGCAGTATGTCGCTCTTAAACATGGCACTTGTCTGCATTCGTGTCGGGTTGGGGACATCTCATCTCGTTCTTCACTTGCCTTCGTCGGTTTGGATAATCCCTTTTGACCTCTCATCTGCTCGTTGCCTCGTCACCATGACCTCTGATCTGTTGATGTCAAATACTGCCAAATCCACTATTGTGCCGTTATATGTTCAAGAGAAGTTGACCTCTGCAGGTATCAACCTTCCTCTGATTCTCATATGATCCTGATTCACAAAAAATGTTCCTCTGTCTCGTGTCGATGATGTGGGAAACATTATGGCCCACCTTCGATCAAGGTCACTTCCCGTCGACTTCAGCTCATTATCCGGGAAGCTGATCTAGAGACTCCCTTATGGTACCTTGGAGCCTGCATGCCTCAATGGCAGGTTCGTCGCATTCGACGTGAGGTTTTCATCATTGGCCTCTGATCGAGTGATTCTACGAGTGTTCGATGCCAGCTCATTGATTCACATGCCTTAGATTGTACCTATAGTACCTTGAGGGCCATTGTCATTATTGGTGGTTCCTCTCGCGTCTGTTAACAGCTTTCATCATTGGCTGGTAATCAGACGATGTTCTTGCATGTTTGAATTCAGCTCACATATTCGCATGCTTGAACTTGTACTTTGTTCGGGTCGAGATGGAGTGCAAGACCCTGGATTATGTCTGCTGTAATCTAGGCTGGGATTTTGTGGATTATTATGATTATTTACATGACTCACTGATTGGATGGCTGCGACCATACCTGAGTCTATTTATCGATTCTCTCTGGATGGCTGTGTCCATGCCTTGGATCTAGACTATTGTATACTCTGTTATGGATGGCTGCACCCATACCATGCATATATATCATGTATCTGAGACATTACTTGTACTTTGCTCCCCAGGTTTTCCGATGGCAGTGTTTTCAATCGGCATGATCTCGTAAAGCATTTCACCCCTCTCTCTCTCTCGGGCCTCATGCTTTAGGGGGCATCTGTTACACAAAAATTTGTCACCGTCCCTGCCATTCCCCATCCCGCACATTGGAGGGCTCATTCCGTGACCTGTGAGCAGAGACAAGACTTGAAAATACTTTCATTGCATCCCTCTGAAGATGAGCTTACATTTCCATGAAGACATCTCCCTACAAAAAACCCTAAAAATAGCTCTTTTTCCATTGGCCCGGTTCCACAGTTCAGCCCTCGCACCAAGGGGGAAAATCCTCCAAAGAGGGCACGCAAATTGGCGCTCTGTCATAGAGCCGCACCAGCACCAACCATTTTAAGCAGTGTTTTTTAAAAATAAATGGTGGAAGTTTCGTCCTAACAAATTCCTAGACTGCTATCTATCTTGAGTTGGGAGGTTTGGCTACGGATCTCCATAGAGAGGAAGTGGTTTTCCACCTCTCATGGAAGCTTCCTTGATGATAGGGCCAATCCCATGATTATAGGGATCCCAACGCCCCTTCCTCCATATATAAAATCTTGCTCATCTCCATTGCAAGCTAGTCTTCAAGTTCCCAAGAGCTTTCACATCCTTATGCTGCAAGAGCCTACTTGATTCCCTTAAGGCCAAATCCAAGCAAGGAGACTATTGTCAAGTATCCAGAGAGAGAGGCTTGTCCCATCCTTGATAGGCTTTATCGAGACATGTTTTGCTGACGACCCGCCAAAGGAGAATGCTGCGTCGAAGCTATGGCTGTATTCTTCTTTTGACTCATTAATGATAAGCGACTATCGGTTATGGTTCCACTCTTGTTCTTGATTATGGTCATGAATTATGTCCTCTTTGACTGAAATATAGTTGTATATACTGGGTTTTATGCGTTCGTTTGTGTTGTTTATTGCATCTGCAGGTGTCCAATCACGGAGATCGTGAGGATTGTGATCTGCCAGGGCGAAGGAATGGGAGCACCACCTCTTTTACAAACGACAGCGTTGGATTCCAGGTAAGCCTTCATTGCAAGTCGGTTTATTTGCAATTAGGAACCTGCACTGTAGCGTGTTTAATTGTTGCTAGACCCGATCTGGGCTAGTAGGGATCACCTCTGTCCGCAGAGGGGATTTACATCTTCAACACCCGCCTTCGGCTAAAGGTCACAGGTACATTATTGTAGTAGTAGAATACTTTGCGAAGTGGGTTGAGGCTATGCCTACTTCTGGGAATGATGGTGAGACTACAAATCTTTTTCTTTTCAACCAGGTTATTGCTCATTTTGGTATTCCTAGAGAGATTGTCACTGATCATGGCAGTCATTTTCAGAATAGCATGATGGTTGAGTTGGCTCTAAAATTAGGTTTCCGGCAGGAGCATTCATCTCCTTATTATCCTCAGGCCAATGGGCAAGTGGAAGCCGTGAATAAATCCTTGAAGACAATTATTCAAAGGATGATTAATAAAGCTAGATCCAATTGGCATATCATGCTATATCCTGCACTTTGGGCATACAGGACGTCAGTAAAAACTGCAACTGGCTTTACTCCGTTTCAACTAGTTTATGGGCTGGAATCTGTATTTCCCATTGAATGTGAGATTCCTTCTCTTAAGTTAGCCATTGAGCTTCTTCCTGACACTTCTAGTCTTGAAGAACGTCTCCTTCATCTGGAACATCTCGATGAGCAACGTAGGGATGCCGCCACGATGAATGAAGCGCATAAAAATCGAGTTAAAGTTTAGTACGATAAGGCAGTCAAACCTAGGGTTTTCTCGGAAGACAACATGTTTTGGTCTATGCCCAAGAGAAATATGCCCTGGGAGCAGGAAAGTTTAAGTCTATGTGGTATGGCCCCTTTATCGTTAAAAAAGTTCTTAAAAAAGGAGCATATACCTTGGTTGATTTTGAAGGGAATGAGTTGCCGGAGCCCAGAAATGGGCTCTATTTGAAAAAGTATTATGCCTAGGCTTCGGCCTGGCATTTTTCTTTTTGTATATAGTAGTTTTGCTTTGTACATATCTGGTTTTTCGATCTTTGATGGGATGGTGATGTTTTTTATCTACTTTGGCAAGTTGTGTCGAATGTCATGAGTTATTTTGGTTTCACCGATGGTGCTATTAGACACACCCGGAACTTGGCTTCCGCGGCTTGGGTGCTTCATCATCCATCCGGTTAGCTGTTAGTATCAAGAGGAGTCTGCATTGGTCCTGCTTCCAATAATATAGCATAATACACTGCAGTTATTTATCTACTCTCGGAGGCAATATCTTTGCATGTTGATTCGTTGGTAGTTTTCTTGGACTCCCAGCTGGTGGTGTCACAGTTGAACAATACTTATCAGGTTCGAGATCCATTTTTACTCCGGTTGTATTTTAGGGTACGTTACAAAGATCATTTCAATTCTTAACATTCATTCATATTCCTCGAGCTGACAATTGGATGGCAGACTCATTAGCTAATCAAGCAATTGATTGGCATATTAATCATTCCATACATTAAAATTTAATCATCAAAAACATCATACATTTTTATACATTTGTCACATCACATCAAAATCGCTGTATATATATATCATCAGAGTGTTCAAAAAACTATACAAAAATTTGGATCCATAAGTCGTACAAAATTAGGGCTTATGCCCGATCATGTTCAAATCTAAAAAATATATAGTCATCCGGTAAATCATATTTATCTACTCCTGTGGTCCCTGCCCAGAAGTTGTGTTCCTATAGAATACGATCGCAGTCGCGACTCAGCGGAATAACCACACCCAGTCATGAGGTACTCCTACTACCCGTCTCTGGATGGCCTCGGGTAAATCTTCCACTGCAGCCATAGGCACTTGGCGGGTTAAACCCTCCAAGTTCCTCTATACAGCATGGAGGGTTCTTTCTGAGTCTACTGTATCCGCCTCGCCTCTACGGCGCTTATGCCGTGGGTAGCCATCAGGACGGACTGGTCCAATATCTGTATCATGATCATTACAATATTTTAAGTCACTTTGAATCCAATCAAAAACATGTTTCATTTTTTCACACATATTGAAAAAATCCAAAAGAAATCATATAATTAAAAAATTTCAATCTTACCGACTGTACCCCATGCCGCGCCAGGTGGAAGGATGAGGTCTGGATCACCACGGAAATCCATCCTGGCATAGGGATAGTCCTCCATAGCGATGATTTGTTCTCCCCACCATTGGAAGAACTCGTCATCCCAGGTGTTTCGGGGAACTTCACTTCCCCCCAGTCTCTTCATCAAGTCAGCCCATCGGGCAATTCTTGGGTCTCTTGGGCTGCTGATAGAAGAGATCACTTTGGGTCTCAGCCCAGGAATCTTCTCGAAGAAGAATGTGATCAAGATTGTA
Organism: Pinus albicaulis; assembly: GCA_034641835.2. Taxonomy (NCBI): domain Eukaryota; kingdom Viridiplantae; phylum Streptophyta; class Pinopsida; order Pinales; family Pinaceae; genus Pinus; species Pinus albicaulis. The sequence goes on from CM076574.1 coordinate 300,144,642, forward strand.
CCATATCCGAAATGTTTTGTTTTTTTTTTTTTGGATGTAAGTTAATTGTTGCTTCATATTCATTAATAGAGCTGTGCACCAATCATATATATGAGTTAAGCATTCCACAGCTATACTCATTTGAGTCCTGGATGCCTCGTGTAAGGAAGCAGATCCTACTACCCTTCCAATGGTAAATAGGAGAATTTTCATGTGAAAGTCTCTTAAATCTCTTATAGCAATTTGAGTCCCAACTTTCTTGGAGCCCTCTACGCAGTAGACGTGGACATAGTCATCCATGGTGAGCCCTCCCAAAGGTTTGCCATGTAAATCTACTGGCTCCCCCCTCCGGGAGAGTCCAGTAATAAAATAGATGTCTTCCACCTCGATACATATGGGCATTTGATCTATTATGAAGCAATATTCTTCCGGTTCCCAATAACTCACAAGCATTTCGAGCAATCAGACATTACTCTTCATATTTGGCATTTTGAAAAATTTGAGCAATCCACAATTTCAGAGAATATTAAGCGATAATTGATCCTGCATTACTTCATTTTCAATGGCATTGTGCTCACGTTCTCTCCATGATATAGTCATCCTGCAAAAAATCAATAATTTGTCCATTAGAATCACGTTTTTTCATTTCGGGTTGCGCATACACGACTTTCTCTATACACAGTCGCGTATATACGCGGCTTGGTCAATATAAACCTACGTATGCGCAGAACCGTAATTTTAAACAAATAATTCTACGGTGAAATTTCCAAATTTCTACTTTATTTATGGACAAATTTGATAACAAGGATGGATTAAGAGCTTACCTGACAAATTCGACGAAGTTTGACGGTCGATTGCTCCTGTTTTGACGAAAGAGGCTTTTTCTCCAGAGCTCTTTTTCCCAATTCAGCAAGTAACAATGAACCAAATGTGAGGTGACTTGTGTATTTATGCCCAAAAATTGAAAATTTTTGCAAAAATTCGTTATGCTTATTTTTTCAATCTATCTTAAGCTACATAATCCGGATGCTTGGAAGTTCCCAGATTGGTATATTTTCAGGTAAATTTTGATGAAGTCGAGATTTTTTCCGGTTTTTGATCCATGACTGCTGACCCATCATGGCAGATATATGATCTTCACTGGAATATAGGTTAGGAAATCCATTTTCCATTGCATTTTGCATACTAGCCTCCATTCTGATCACTTGCCATAGGGTCGATCCCATCAGGTTATGAGTATTTCACCCATTTCACTCACCGATTTTTTAATCATGAATTGGTGGTAGAGCCTTCCTTTACATGGGATTCCTAGTTAGTTCCTTGCTATCACTTGTTGTCCATGCTGCATTTTAGGTAGGCTCGAGAGTCCTCTTTAGTCCCGCCATGACTTATGTGTTGAAGCTTCATTCTTCTTCTTCTTCACTATCATTATTTTGGCTATTACCCTAGAGGCTCCTTGTTGTTGTTGAGTTGTATTACTGCATTGCATATTGGGTACTTTTTTATCCTGGCCTTTAGCCGGATTCATTTGGACTCGATGTTTAAGCCATCTTTTGACCTTGACTGTCTGTAAAAGTTAACCATTGCATACACTTAGCTATCACGACTTGACAACCTTTTTACCCATGGATGGAACATTCGTTTGAGTATCGCTTACCAGTTTCCGCCACCTTGCATTGAGCATAGGATTGTTCCTATCCCAGGAACTAGTGCATCTGTTTCTTGATACTCGTTCTATCCATTGAACCATAGCATTCTTTTATTCTTTTTCAGGCTTATTATATGAAAAAGACAAAAAAATAAAATATAACAAAAAGAGCAGGAACGGGATGTTACTTCGTAATTTGATGACAGTACAGTGTCAGTTTGTTGCCCTTGAACAAAGCACATACACTTATATATTTCCTTCATTTGGGATGGTTGTAGTTTTGACCTAGGTTCAGCCTTTTGCCTTGTTTCACAGGTTAGTTCTCCCCCAATTGGTTATCTCTTCCAATCATATGGAGAGTTTGTTTTTGCCTCCTGCATAACAGACTTATATAGTGTCACTCTTTACTGCCATGGTCATCACGAGTCGTGCTTTTGTTCAAGGGAATTCTAACCAGAGTCGGCCATTCTGTGGTGTCTCTTGACTCATTATTCATTCGGCCTTCCCGGTTTTGTCAAATCTTGTTCTATCACATCAGATGTTTTGGTCTTCCGCTCATGCTGGTTTGAGAAGGTCTCCATTGACTTCTTGCTGGTGGGTTTGTCTCTCATCGACTACGACACATTTCTCTGAGAGCAAACCTAGAGCCGCACCCTGGTCCTATTTCCATCATTGATAGGTGTCCTTGTGCTCAGCATTTGATCATCATTATGGGTCTTTGACTGAGTGGTTTTCCTTGTGTTCGACATCAGCATACATTATCACACTTGGGATTTGTGCAGTACCTTGATTTCCATTTGACCCTATTGGTGGATATCTCGCCTCTATGTCAGCTTTTATTATTGGTTGGTTCAGAGGGTTTCTTTCGTGCGCTAGCTTCATCTTGTGCATGTCGGAAACATACTTCGGTTTGGTTCCATCACTCTGCTTCGTCCGATTCCTTCCAAATCTTGGCCTGCGGGTTACACTCGCGCTGGACTGATGTGGGATGCCTTAATGCCTTCCTTCCAGCAGATCTTTTCTCGTCGACTCCGACTCATTGCTCTGGGAATAAGATCTAGAGTATTTTTTTCAGTACCTTAGGGTTTTCAGTCATTAGTGGCAGACTCTTCACTATCGACAGTGGGGATTCATCATTGCCTCCTGATTGGTAGATTGTTCCAAGTGTTAGACTTCAACTCATTCATTCGCACTTGTTAGATTGTACTGGGGCACCTTGACACTCATTTTCATTATTGGTGGGTTGTCTCGCGTTGGTTAATGGTTTACATTATTGACCAGTAATCCAACGATTTCTCACATGGTCGAATTTAGCTCATTTATTCCCATTGTGTAGAATTGTGCCGTCGAGATCGGTGAAGACATCGGGTTGCATCAGCATCTTTCGCTTCAATTTTGATAGTCCATTCAGTTTTTGCCAGTGATGCCGTCCACCCTTATATGTTGCAGTGTCAGTACAGCAGCATCCTATATGTTGTCTCTCGAGTTACGTGATTGTACCATCTATTCCACCCCTTATGATTTGGTACTTGGAGATTTAGTTACTTTTATGATCAGACATCCAGTTTCAGCATCATTGATCAACTTTCTATATGTGATACTTGGACATCGATTCCGACTTGTACTTCCGGGCCCTGCTCAGATGATTCATTATGTACTTTCAGTTCAGTTATACTTGTATACATTCTAGATTCATCATGTACTTTATATATGATATATTTTTGACTGAGCATGGGTATGCCTGCCTCAACATGAGTTGACTCTCTGTTTTCTTTCATTGGTTTTTGGCAGGCTAAAATCTGGTGAAGTCCTCTCTTGTCCTTGCAAAAGTTCTTTCTATGTGCATAATACATTTCGGCCATCATGTACCCCTTCTGACCTCATATATTAGGGGGCATCTATTATAGCATCATTTTTCACTCTCATGTGATTCATGATTGTCTCTTTGGCCTTGGGCACTCATTCCCACAGACTTGAACAAAGTTCATAAAAAACAGTGTTAAAAATCCCATACGCGGGTATGCACAGACTTTTCCGCATGTATACGCTAGTCCATACACACTTTTCCGCATATGCCATTAAAATCATTAAAAATATATATAAAATTCCCAATTTTCGGGCTGGGTTGATGGTTACTCCAGTAGTTCAACCACCCCAGCACATGGCGAACTGTTTCCAACAGATTGAAACTACTTTGAGGGAGTATAAAAGCCCCTCACATGCATGGCCTAAGGGAGAGAGAAAATTATAGACATTATTCTCTGTTGGAATCCCAATTCAAGTCTGATTTCCCGTGCCTCCTGCACTTCCCAGATTTTTACAGGACACCCTTGTTTCCTGGAGGTGTTCATCAGGTTATATGTCATCTCGTGTGCACAAGTCTTGAAAGTATCATAGCGAGGCAAGGGCGGGACGGATCCAGACGACAGTCTGTTCGAAGATCGTGGAAGGATTCAGGTGATCTCTCCACTTTTTATTGCTATAAATGATGTTCGTAATGAAGAAGAACCATATTGTTCCCGAATTCACGTGTTAATATCTACTTGCATATGTGAAAATATCATTATTTAAGCATTTATTATTGTTTATATGATGTTTCACATGGATTACACTGACATTTAGGAGAAGTATATGCTGTACAACTATATTTCTGTGCACGTTTCTTCTTGGTTTTCAGGTTGAAGAGGAAGAAGGGTTGCTGGGGTTTTGGACCATGCGGGATCTACATCAAACGTAGGATTACGAGTGAGTTCTACTATCAATGTTATCTAGTTTTCAGTGTATAAGTATGATTGTGTGAGTCCTTATTGAATAGCATGCCCTGATCTGTGGAGGTTTTGACCCAACGACCTCTAGGGAGTTATTTCCCGAAACAGAACTCGCGACTCTGCTGGGGATCACATTTTTGTGATTCCCCTGTTGGGTGGCTTCAGCTGTTTGAAAGGTTTCCAACAATTTTAATCATTATTTCCAGTCCAGTTAACTTTTTCTCAGTCAGACTGAAGACCTGGTTCTTTATCCAGGCTTGATCTTTTTTATTTTTCATTATTTTCTTTCTCATACGCGATTTTTCCTTCACACAATTGCGTATACACGCAATTTTTGTTAAAGGAAGTTGCGTATACGCGGGTTTCCTTTGACACAGGCGCGTATGCATGCTTGTTGAAAAGCTGATAAGTAGCGTATGCCTGGGCAAATTTTGAAATTTTTGATTTCTTGACTTTTTAGTCTTGTCTGCCTGTGGAGACCTGTTCCTGCAGTGTCTTTATAGTCTCTAGATTGTGTTGATAATGGTTATTGGTCTTTTTCTCTCTTGTTTGGTTGAAGACTGGCTTATTAGGAAAATCTTGTTTTTTAGTGCTCGCATTTCTGGTTCGAGTACCAAGATCTCTTTATGGAGATTCTTGGCTGTTCTGCTTTATCAAGACAGAAAGCTTCTGCTCGGATAATCTTTCCTCACTTTATGTTTTGCTTTGCACTTGGATTTTTGCCTGCTTTTGCTTGGTTTTCTTGATTTCATGTGACTAGGTCTTGTTGCAATTTTTTGAAGAGTCATTCTTGGTTCTTTGAAGTTTTGTTTGCTGCGAGATTGTGCTATTTTTCTGGGCTCAGTTCCTGAGTTTATTGTCTTCCTTTTGCTCGTATAAATCTTGCCACTAGGGGGCACTATAAGATTAAGAGCATTTTTGTTGAAGTTTTTACTTGAAATTCTAAGTTTGTTTTGCTTGGTGATTGGATAGTTTTGTTGGTCTCTTTGAAGTCTTCTTTTATAAAATTCAAAAAGCTCAAAAACATTTTCTTGCCTTCGGTCTCTAACTTGATTTGGGAAGGGAATTTTCATTGGTTTCTTTCTCTTATTTCGAGCATATTTTGGTGTCTTTATACTGAGAGTTTCTGATTTGGGGAACTAGCTTTGTGGACAGTCGGAAAAGTGATAGAACTGAAGGATTCTTAGGAAATTTCTCCTTGCTTTATTAGATTTTTTCATCTTAGAATTGACATGCTCTTATTAATTTTCATCAGGTGCACCTAAGCATTTATTTTTTTTAGAAAATTTTGCGAGTGTGAAGTTTGTTATCTGAAAAGAAAAAAATTTAGTCTCGTAGAACCTGTGCAGAAATTTCTTTTCATCGAAAGGCAATTACTGAATTTGCATGTAGTTTGGTTTTCATTAATTTATTTTCTGCGTCATAAAACACCACGAGTTTCATTTCCATATCCCTTTGACTTAATATAACAGCCAACTAAAATAAGCACATTAATTTAAAAACAACTAGCAATTTTTTTACTAAGTGTCATACACCAACTAGCTAGGTTGTAGGGCCTTGGATTAGGTGAGTGGAGAGTTAACTCTCCAAGGCCACTCAAACTAAAACATAGAAGTTTATTAATTGAGCGAAATCCAACTCCGTTAGGTGGACCGGGAAAGCTCTCCTCCATAGAGTCAAGCACGAGGGGAAGTGAAGGTCGAGAAGAGAGATACCCCCTCTCTGATTTGATGGATCTGACCTCAAGACCGTTCTGCCCATCTTCTGACATGTATTGGTGCCCATAGTTTCCATTCCTAGGTTCCACACAGGTGACTGCAAGGGGGAATACCCATGGTACTTGAGGCAGACGTCGTATCACTTCCAGCAGTACTTCTGGAGGGTGCCCCGGTGAAGCTTGTGTACTTGCACCAGCAAAGGCTATTGTTAGGAGGTCGGTGTAACTGTTTCTGTTACCTTCGCTAGTAGGCCTGGGCCGTAATTATCCCAGACTGCTTTCAGGAGGTCCTATTTTTCACTTTCTCATATTTTGGTGTTCGGTCCTAATCACCCAGAGCGGAAATATTTGAAGGCTGCTTGCTTGGTTGTATCTTAGGGATTTCTGTAGTGAGTGCTCTTTGCTCCTAGCTTGCTTAGCTTTTTAATTTTTTCAGTCTAATTAAAATTTTTTAAAGTGGCTGATCAAGCGCCTCGTCGATCGAGGAGAATCCGGGGGTTATCTCCCGAGAGTGCTGAGCCTTCTTCAAGAAGGCGTAGGAGTATCGTAGCAGGTGAATATCACCCTGTGATATCTAACGCAGTGGAGAGAGATCCTCCACAAGGGCTTGAAGGTTTTGTATTTGGTTCCGGTGTTGGTTCCGAGAGGAGCGTTCCGCTCACCTCGAGAGTCTTGTTTCTGGGAGAATTAGGAATAGAAGTAGAGGAAGTACCTGAGTCTCCTCAGTCACTTCCATCTCCTCTTCCTCCTGATTATCCATTTGTTGTTGAGTACGTCAGACCTGAGTTAGAGAGACCAGAAAGTCCTCCTTTTTATTCATACCTTTCGATGGCCACGACTGGGAACGCAGCTTCGGTTGTGAGTGCTGCAGGCATTCAAACCCCTGCTTCAGTAGAAGGAGGGGGCACAATTGCTATATCTTTGATTGCTTCTAGGACTGTTGTGTTTGGCTCTGGTTTCACCCAAGCACATGCTTCTCATTCTGGTCCCTTTTTTTTTGGAATGCCCACTAGTGGGATTCCTTCGTTTTCCTTTTCCGCTGCTGCAACTACGTCTGCACCCATGTCTTCCATGGCTAGTGGGTTAGCTTCTTTTCAAGGGTTCCCCTTCGGAACTGGGCATATTCCTAGTTCGAATCCTTCTTTAGGGTCTTTTCCTTTTACTTCTCAGACTTAGAGTTTTAACCCTTGGTCTGGAGGTTAGAGTTCGACTACCTTTACAGGTTGGAACCCTGTATTTATAGCAGTGGGGGCAGGGAATCAGTTTTACGCTGGTCAACAAGGGAATGTTTCTTTCCCTCCGTTGAGTGCTTATCAGACTTTTTCCCCTCTTTCTAATGCTTGGAACCCCTATCAGAGGCTTTCCTCTTCATTCATTACTTCGGGGGGGCGGCGGAACTGGTCCAGTCTTTGGTAACTCTACGTTGGGAGGGGGTCCTTCTCCAAATGTTGGGTCTTTTGGCCCAACATTTTCTACGAGTTCTTTTTGGAAACCTGGTGCCTCATCAAATCCAGGGTACTCTTTTCATAATGTTGGGAATTCATCCCACTAGGGATGGAATCCTCAGGCTCCGCCTCATTTACCTTTTCTAGCAACGTTGAACTTGCTAGATTTGTCAAAATTGACGAATGATCCGATTTGATATAGTCTGGGGTGGCCTTTGGTTCCCACCAAACTACCTTTAGACATCCCAAAGTTTGAAGGCAAGAATGGAGAGGACCCGACTAACCATATCACCACCTTCCATTTATGGTGTTCATCTAACTCCCTGATCGACGATTCGATTAGGTTGAGATTGCTTCAACGCACCTTAACTGGAAACGCTGCCAAGTGGTATATTGAGTTAAATGGGGGCAGTTTTGCTACGTTTGGAGATATTGCTACGAAATTTCTAAATCATTTCCAGTTGCATGTCCGTTATCATGCCGGGACTGAACTCCTATCTAATTTTAAGCAGGACGATGCAACCCACATTTCTGATCATATTCAGGAATGACGGAGAAGGAAGAGGCTTATTAAAGCTCATATTCCAGGAGAAGTCCTTTTGGAATGGTTTCTGAAATCTCTGCAGTCAGATATTTCTAAGGATGTATCCCTGTCCGGGGTATTTTCTGAGGAACAGGCCATTTTCAGGGCCCAGCAGCTTGAAATGATATATTCTCAGTCTGGAGTCCTTCATAAATATTTTCCTAATGCTCCTTGCTCCAAATTAGACTTGTCCAAGACTAAACCCGATCCTCATGGTGATGGACTTATTGGGTCGATAAATGGTGGTGCAGCTAACCTGCTTAGTCAATTGCAGTAGTTGTCTATACAATCTGCTCCTTCTGGTCAGGTTGTGCCTGCGGAGTCATCGCCTTCTCAATCGTTGTCAATAAATGTCGTTCAGACTTCCGACCCCAAAGGAAATCAACAATCCGAAAGGAAGAAGAAGGGACGTAATAAGAAAAAGGGCAAGAATGGGAAGGGTAATGCAAATAAATCCAACGAGCATGTTGGTGAGGGTCCAAAGGATAAAAATAAAGTGAAGTTTCCATGCAAGTTATGTGCTGGAGACCATCTTACTCACCTTTGCCCTAAAATTCAGGATGCACAGCACTTGTTAGCTCAGCAGGGTTCTGTTGAAGCCTAGAAAATCTCTACTTCAAAGATTGGGGAAACCACCCGGTCGGGACCTTAGGACAGCTCCTTTTCCGTTTGGTATGGTGGCTCCAACTAGATTTAAAGGACCAGTTTCCTTATAACTAAATGGGTTGGTGATGGGTTGATTTGGATGAGTGGAAATGAGACTAAAATGACTGAAATAAAACTATCTAATTTAAACTAAATACTGATAAATAAATTCTAATACTAACCCGGGTAATTATATGTGAATACAACTTAAGATTGTTCCAATCTAACAATAACCATGAAAATGTATTATTATTTAAATTGAAATGTGCAGAAACAAATAAAGATAACTCTGTTTAAGAAATTAAACAGAGTTGTATTAGCATATTTCATTCATCATTGTATACCATCTATATATATACTTATGAAAGATAACGTTTCAATTATACTCAGAAATGATATATAAAAAGAAACGTTGTGAAAATCAAATATATATAAATGATAGCAAATTTTAAAGCGAATATCATAAGACAAAAGAAATCAACAGTGAATAGATAGAAATACCTCATTCATCTTGAAGATTTTCAAATGAAATCTGATACTCTAATCCAGTAACTCTGATGCAAAATCAAATTCCAAAGTACAAAAATGCAACACTTCAAAGATAATTCCGCATAAAAATCACCAGATGTGATGCTTTTAAAAATATATTAAGCCAATGGAGTACAGAAATGTAATTTCCAAGTCAAAAATATTAAGATCCAAGACCCTTCTCTAAATGCATGAGAAGGGTTTAAATACTACTTAGCTAAATCTAAAAATAGTCTATTACAAAAATTAAGGATTCGGTTTAATGACCGTCCTTTTCCTAGGCTAAAATACAGTAAAATTAAAGCTAAATCTAACTATCTATGAACTTGATCTTTAAACTTGCAGGCATCTAGCATAGTTTTGAGAAGATGTGGTTGACCGACTTCAGAATTCAACTGTCCTGAAAAGATAGAGTCGGCAAGTGTAGGCACAATCTTCTCTGTAGAATTGATGATACAATTAAGCGCACTGTGCTGACTATGTGGCTTCACTAAGTATGTCCAGTATGAGTCCCAATTTAATCTTGTCAGCCCTTGAATTGATTTTGCTCTTTCTTCTGCCGTTTGCCTCCATTCTGTTTACAGTTGATGTGCCTATGGGAGATATCCTGGAACAGTTTCTGAAATCAAATTAGCTTTGTGTAAATTATCATTTACACAATCAGTAAGAATGTTTGCCACTGTAGCCGCCTCCTTTGCTACCTTCTCTGCCTTTCTGATTAGTGCATTCTCCTCAATTGGAGCTTTTTGCTCTGTTATTAATTTCGCAATTTCATCTCAATTTCTCTTTGCCATTTTCTCCTATTACTTCTTTTTTATATCATATTTCAGCTAAGGTAGTTTCTTCTTTATAGATTTGATCTTTCGCAGTAATTTTTCTCTTTGCCGAACACGCTCCACATCTTATTCTTGCTCCACTCCTGTGTGCATTCTGATAGATTCACATGTTCTCTGGAAAAATCTTCCATGAATTTCTTATTATAAGTTGCCTGAGGTTCCGACAACTTATACATCAGCCTCACATCTTCTGTGGTGAATGACCCGATTAGCTCTTGAGATGGAGTTCTAAATTGCCTGTCTGAAATATCGGTGCTGTCCAGCACCCATTTCACCATGTTCGTATATGGGAGAATCCTTGGCCTTGCTGCTATCTTATGCAGAAATGAACAAGCCAGTTCTTTGAGGGTTACTTTAGATGTATTACTAGAACCCGCTGTAGCCGTAACTTTTAATACCACGGGATTTTCTTCCTCCAGCAAATTATACATTCCTTCCCAAGTGGATATACCGGCATCCTTATTGCAAGCGGTGTCTGCATATAGTGAAGCCATTTCTCTGTTTTCAGAATTCGAGCTCTTCTCCTTCTTACCCATAATGTTCTGTGAAAGCTTTGTATAGACGTTTGCTCCTTCGTGCCTGCATTTTACGAGTTAAATGAGAGTAATGGCATGAGAAAGGTGATGAGATTGTTTTAAATGCGAAGGCGGATGAAATATATTATTTTAACGTGAAATGACTTTCAATCAAAACAAAATCTCATTTACCATTAATTGTCAATCCATTCATTTAATCCAATCATTAAAGCGCATAACAGATATTGATATATGGGAAGATTGTCTTTGAACAACGCGATTTTATGAATCTACGACATTGCGATCTGCGATTTGCTGCGCAATATCGCAATATCGCAATGTCGCAAAATCGCAATATCGCAAAATGAAACCATCGCAATTTGTAAATAGCGCAAAAGCGCAAATTGTGCAATAGCGCAAAAGCGCACATCGCAAATCTCGCAAAAGCGCAAAATTGTAAATAGCGCAAAAGATATTTGTTTAACATTTCTGTTTTCTGCGCTATGCGATCTGCAACCAATATGTTTATTGTATAGGCTTTTTGGGATCGCATTATCGCAAAATCGCAAAATCGGATTTTCAATTTTATAAAAGATATATACCATTTTACGATGGATGCGCTATTTTGTTTAAAGAACAATTTTATTGTAATCTATCATAAACTTAAGTGTTTCTTAAGGTTCTTTCTAATGGATTTCCCTAAGTTTATGATAGAAAGTTTTATTTAAAAAGGAAAGCAAATCCTAATTAATTTTTTTTGGATTTTTTAACTAAGGGTCCCCATTTATTTAGTATTATTACTAATATTAAATAAAAGGGGGGTTGTTGCTGGTCACAACAATTGGCGATTCACTGAAATAAACAGTTATCTCTGAAAAAATAAAATGAACACTATATTTCTAGTAAATAAAGTTTTTTAAAGATAATGAAAACTATCTTAGGATAATTCAAATAAAATCTAACTATGAAAAAAGAAATAAAAATCATTCGCAATTTCTTTCTAATTCCTTAAGAATAAAAACATTTTTGGGTTATCTCAAGCTTTAATTGGTGTTAATAATGAATTAAGTGGATTTCTCCAAGTTTTGGTTTTATAATATACTCTATTGCCATAGGTATTGCCTCTGATGCCAACAAACGTTCATAGTCTCGACAGGGTTACCTTTAAACCATTAACCTTTCATTGTCCCATCCAACTAAAATTATGACTTTTTAAAAGATAAATTCATAAGACATATTATCTCATGTTTTTGTCTTTTACTTATTTTTTATTTTAAGAGCCATTGTCCTGGTTTGGTAACCAGTTAATAACAATGCCATTCACTAGTTATAATTAAACTGAACAAGCTGGCTCGTGATGAGACCCCTTGTCTTATGTTTATAAGCCATTACCCTGTTTTGGTATGCAGTATTGGTAATGTCAGTTTTATTACTTCTTATGAATATGGTAAGTCGGCTCATAATGAGACCTCTTATCTCTTAAATTTTCATATAATTTCTTAGAATTACATTCTAAAAAATCACAACTTAAATAGATGGGGTGAAACAGTTTTATCCTTAAGAATCAATGGATGACAATTTCCAGAGTTTTTTGAGTACCAAAACTTTGAATTTTTTTTACTTTTATAGATAACCTTTCTCTGCTCAATAAACTTATGATGATTTACATTCTCCTCAATTTTTCAAAAGATCATGCAAATGATTGGAATAATCTTTCAAAGTTTAACATCTTATTTTAAACTATCAAAAAACTGTGATCATTACTCTAAAAATTCTTATTTACACAAAATAAATATTTATAATATTCTTCTGAAGAAATTTTCTTAAATAGTAAACAGTCAATTAAAGACTCATTAACAACCTTTATTTGTAAAAAAACAATCAAAAATTCTGCAGAAAGGAATATGTACAGTTTTAAGAAGGGGTTACCTCCTTATGAAAAGAATTTCTTCAAGATAAGCCCATTTACAGGAAGAGATTCTCTCTTACCTGTTAGATCTTGGAGTATGAATGTATTTGAGCCTATCTTTTCAACGATCTGAAATGGTCCAAGCCACATTTTCTGAAACTTGGTATGTTTACCTTTTTCTTCATGTGCTTTATCCCATTTCAGAACAAAATCACCAATTGACAAAATTTTTGAGCCGGTAGAACTTGCATCAAAAGAAGATTTTACAAGTTGTTAATGTTTTTCATGAATAATTTTTGCTTTATCTCTATCTTCTTCTAGTTTAAGGATTTGATCATATCTCAATTGAATGGATGAAGAAGGATTTTCCTCAATAAATTGCACTAGGGTTAATGATGGAAGAGTTAAATTTGATGGTATCACAGCTTCTTTTCCATAAACTAAATTAAAAGATGAAGTCCCTATTGAAGCTTTTTCAGTGATACGATCAGCCCATAATGCAAATATTAAAGACTTGTGCCAATTCTTTTGATTTTGATCAACAGTCCTTTTAATGATTTTGATAAGATTTTTGTTAGTGGATTCAGCCAAACCATTACCTTGTGGATAATAATTTGCTGAATATTTTAATTTAAAACCTCTTTTGACTGCAAATTCTATTAAACTATTTCCAGAGAAGTAAGATGCATTATCAAAGACTAGAGCGTTAGGTACATGAAACCTGGTTATGATGAATTGATCTATGAAATCAATAATTGCATCAGAATTGGCTACCTTCAACGGGATTGCCTCTACCCATTTTGTAAAGTAATTAGTTGCAGTAAGGATGTAATTGTGCTGTTTGGAAGAATGAGGTACTATCTCACCAATAATGTCAAGCCCCCATTGTTCGAATGGTTGCTCAATAGTTACTGGTTGCAAAGGAAAAGCTGGTTTCCTTTGTCTTCCACTTGCAGTTTGACAAATTCTGCACTTTCTTACGTAATCATGCGTATCTTTAAAAAGAGTAGGCCAGTAATAACCAGCACGAATTATTTTGTGAGCTGTGGTATCACCTCCAAAATGACCTCCTGCTGGTCCATCATGCAATTCCTGCAAAACCTTTTCAGCTTCAGTCTTTTCAAGACATCTTAATAAGATTGAATCATAATTTTTTCTGAATAACACATTATCAATGATCTCATATTTAATAGCCTTTAACCTTAAAGCGCGTTTACTCTTATAGCTGAGATTAGAAGGAGCATACCTATTTTTCAAGTAATAGATAAGATCAGCATACTGAGATTCAGAATCTGTAACACTTATCTGACTTACTTGAATATCTTGATTTGAATCTTGATTTTCTGGTATGTTATGAGCTCCTGCTAATAATCTGCAAAAACCTTGTCCTCTAACAATCTTAGTTAGTTTAATATCAACATCATATTCTTGCAAAGATGTTACCCAGTTAGCTCTTTTTTCTCCTACTTCTCTCTGAATTAATAATTGCCTCACTGCAGAGAATGGGACAATGATTTTTGTATGAGTTTTCAAGAGAAAATGTCTGAAATGCTTGATTGATTTAAACACGGCAAAGGCTTGTTTTTCAACATCGGAATAATTCATCTCAGCTCCTTGCAGATTTGAGCTAAAGAAAGAAATTGGTGCTTCAATTTTCTGATCATTGAGTTGTTTTAAAACAGCTGCATAGGATGTCTCGGTGGCTAACGTATACAAAATAAAATCTTTAGAAAAATCCGGGGTATTCAATGCTGGTGCATTAATGATTGCTTGTTTGATTGCCTCAAAGGCTTCTTTCTCTTTATTCCCCCATTTGAATACTGAATTCTTCTTGATCATATTTTGCATAGGTAAAACAATAAAAGAAAAATCAGGAATGAATCTTTTAACAAAATTGATCTATCCAAGAAATGATTGCATGGATTTTTTGTTATGAGGTAAAGAAATATCAGAAATTTCTTTCACTCTAGCTGGATAAATATATATACCATCTTTTGACACAACAAATCCTAAGAGTTTTCCTTCATCCAAAGCAAAGAAAGATTTCTTTGGATTTAAGGAAATACCAAACCTTCTACATCTTTCAAATATTTGCTTTAGATCATGTAGATGATTGGTTCTCTTTTTTTAAAATACTGTTATATCATCAAGATAAACAACAACTGATTTATTGATCAGACCTTTAAATGCTATGTCCATGGCTTTTTGGAAAGTTTCTCCTGCATTTATTAAACCAAAAGGCATTTTTTGATAAGCATAAGTTCCCCATTTTGTTCTGAAAGTTGTTTTCAATCTGTCATCTGGATGAACTAAGACTTGATTATAGCCTGAAAATCCATCAAGAAAGGACATAAGTTCAGAACCAGCTACCTTTTGAAGTATCTGCTCCATGGTTGGCAATGGGAAATTGTCTTTTAAACATGCCTTGTTTAAATTTCTAAAATCAATACAGATTCTTATATCACCATTCTTCTTCCTTACAGGTACCATATTGGAAACCCAATTGGAGTGCCTGACAGGAAAAATGATTTTGGCTTTTAAAAGTTTATTAAGTTCTGATTTGATTTGTCCTTCGAGATTTGGATGAATCTTTCTCAACTTTTGTTGGACAGGTTTAATATCAGGAAGCATTGGAATTGTGTGTTGAATAACCGAAGTATCATACGTTTTTAAATCATCATAATTCCAAGCAAAAGCGTTTTTATATTTGTTCAAGAGTTTAATGAAAGCATTCCTTTCCTCTGGTGTTAAATTGAGTCCTAAATTAATGTTTTGAGGTTTAGAATCAGAACCAAGATTTACTAATTCAAACTTCAAAGTGGAACTTTGAAGTTTAGCATTAGTGACTTTCTTGAATCTGTCTTTAATGTCATATAAATCCTCTAATTTAACAACAGATTTTGAAATGGGATTTTCATTACCTTTTGAGGCAATTTGAAAATCATGATCATCTTCGTCAATAATTTGCTCATCATATGATTTCTCTGAAGTCATGAAATTTAAAATATCTTGATCATGATAGAATACTCTCCAATTTGTAACATTATCTGGGACAGATGGACGAAAAATAAATTCTACAGAAAACCTATCAGGACTGCAATCTTCAGTAGGAAGGAGTTTAGATGCAACATTAGCTAACAAGTCAGCTGATGTATTTTGATTCCTAGGAATAGGAGAAATATTGAATGCTAAAAAATGAGTGGTGAGATCTTGTACTAGGGTTTGATAGTGTTTAAGATGTCCTGGAAGGCAATGAATAGTATTCCTAACTTGTTTTATGATAATTTCGGAATCACCAAAGACTTTCAAGTATTTAACATCTAACCCTATAGCTTTATAAAGTCCTTGAACCAAGGCTTCATATTCTGCGGTATTGTTAGTACACTCAAATTCTAACCTACATGACAGCATGGTTTTCTCTCCATCTGGATCAATTAAGATGCATCCAGCTCCAACTCCATCACTAGACTTTGATCCATCAAAATATAACGACCAAAATAAAGATTTATCTATTGGCTTATCTACAATTACATCAGAAATATTTACAATTCTAGAAGGATAAGATTGTGAAAAATTTTCTATTTGAGAAACAAAAGTATTTACAGAAAAAGGTGATTGAGGTGCTTTGAAGTTTCCCAGAAATGATTCAGCAGAATAACCTCCAAGAATATTGTTGTTGAATGCCACAAGCTCATTAGGTTGTTTGAATTCAGTGACAGTGTGCGTCATATGTTTTTCTCGTTCAATTTTGATTTGATTTGGTTTCCCTTTGTAGGGAAGCCACATATGTGAATAATCAGTTGAGATATAACCATTAAGTTTCGCAGACCAGTCCCTGCTTAAAATTAATCCATAGAATTCAAGAATATCAACAATCAAAATATCAATTCTTTGGACAATCCTAGGATCAAAAGCTAATCTGATAGTAACTGAATTGATTTCTCCTACAACTTGAACTTTAGAGCGATCCAATTGAACAATATGAACTGCCGATTTCTGTGGTTCGATATTCAATTTGGCACAAACAGAAGTATGCATTATATTAGAGGATGCTCTAGAATCAATCAAACAATTATGCAGATTCTTATTGTACATTTCATAAGTCAAAAGAAAAGGAGGAGTTTGAGAATTTGATTTTTCTCCAATGAGCATTGTATCAGTAGCATCTACCTTATCTGGTGGCATACCAGCTCCCCTAGCTTCTTTTGCAACTACACCACTTGGTAAAGGAGCAATTGGTGTAGCATTTAATTCTTTCAATAGCAACTTTTGTTAGTGTTTTAGTTTGCTGAGTTCATGTAAGGAAATGTTGGCTTTAATCTTTTTCATGTCTTCAACAATGTTATACTCCATAGGATCTGATACCACTAAAGTCTTTGTTTTTGATGTAGGAGGATTAGAAGAGGATGGTTGATTTTGAGT
Source organism: Pinus albicaulis (assembly GCA_034641835.2). NCBI lineage: Eukaryota > Viridiplantae > Streptophyta > Pinopsida > Pinales > Pinaceae > Pinus > Pinus albicaulis. Next base: position 300,161,637 of record CM076574.1, read on the forward strand.
AGGTAATGGCGAAGCTTTATTTGCAGGGGATTTGTCTTTGGTACTTGGAGTTGTAATTTTCTTTTTAGGAGCTGTTTGTACAGGCTCTGATGTAGATTTACTCCTAGTACTTACAGGCATAGCTTCTTGTTCTACCTCACTATCAGAATTAGGGAGAATAAAATCCCACATTCCATGCAATTCAGCTATTTCTTCATTCTCATCTTCCTCATCTGATACTAGAGATGTATCTTCTTCTTCTTCCTCTTCTTCTGATTCTGCATTAGAGATTGCATTAGGAGGTTTAGATTCAACTTGGTTTCTTCTGAAATTTCGGAATGGTTTTTTAGTAGATGTTTCAGCTACTTGTTTTTTAATTTCAACCATTTCATTTGACATGGTTTTAAGAACTTTCTGTAAACCTTCCATGTCGTATGGGTCTTTGGCCCTTTTCTTTGAATCATCTTTGAAGTTGACTTTCTTTGGTTTCCTTTCCTCAATACCATTTTTCTTTTCTAGAGAAATAATTCGTTTTTCTACTGCAATAGCCTCTTTCATATTCTCGGCTAACGTAGGTTTTGCAGCTCTATCTACAAAAATTGCTATGTTTGAGGGTAAGGCAGTTATGTACCTTTCAATTCTGACTTGTTCACTAGGCCTTGAATCTGTGTGAATTTTGTTCAAGAGTTTGTTGAATCTAGCGTTGAATTATTTAATGGGTTCCTTGGGTTCTGCTTTCAAATTTGAGAGATCGTTGATTAAAGTAGCTATTGATCTGTCATCTCCAAATTTGGTTAAAAAATGATCTGCAAAAATGGCCCAACTTGTTATGGATCCCGAAGGTAATGAAAAGTACCATGATCCTGCTGCTCCTTGAAGAGTATAAGGGAATAGTCTGACTACAACATCTTCATGTGTGACTCCATTCAAATTTATAGCCAGCATAAAGTTATTGATATGTTCTTCAGCTTGAATGTTAAGATCTGGGCTAAACTTTGGAAGCCATTTTCCAGGATTGTCTGGTAAATCATGTAAAGGTGCAGCCATGTTGAATGCCTCTGGAGTAGCCCATGGTCTAGCCATTATTGGAACAACTATTGGAGGAGTATTAGAAACTGGTGGTGTTTGAATAGAAGTTGTTGGAATAGATGATGTTGAGATTGATGATGATTGAGCAGATGATGATTGAGGAGATGATGCGGAAACAATTGTACTTTGTTGAGTTGGGATTTCGGAAACAGGTAATTGAATATTAGATGTTGAACTTATATCACTTACTGATTCCGATTGAGTTTTTCTTGTCTTGACTCTACTAGGTAAAGGGAATTCTTTCGGAGAAATACCAAGTTTTTCACTTTGAAGCCTAGTAAGAGGTTTCAAAGAAACAAATTTTGAGGTTACACTACCTTCAGATATTTCAGACTCTTCTAAAGATAATGAGAATCCTTTCAATTTATGAATTAAATCTTGAACTTCAGGAGACTTAGGATTTTGATTGTCTGAATGTTTTGAGATTTTGGTAGTGGGTGTATGAATATTCTTCACAATTTCTTCTATAGGATTTTGTATTTCAGAAGAAATCGAAGAAGTTGATGAGGGTGTTTTGCTCTCAGAATGGCTTGTGGGTAAAGATTTACTTTCCATTCATAGCTCATGCCCTCCTTCTAGCGCCAAAAATGTTGAAGCCTAGAAAATCTCTGCTTCAAACATTGGGGAAAACCACCCGGTCGGGACCTTAGGACAGCTCCTTTTCCGTTTGGTATGGTGGCTCCGACTGGATTTAAAGGACCAGTTTCCTTATAACTAAATGGGTTGGTGATGGGTTGATTTGGATGAGTGAAAATGGGACTAAAATGACTGAAATAAAACTATCTAATTTAAACTAAATATTGATAAAGAAATTCTAACACTAACCCGAGTAATTATACGTGAATACAACTTAATATTTTTCCAATTTAACAATAACCATGAAAATGTATTATTATTTAAATTGAAATGTGCAGAAACAAATAAAGATAACTCTGTTTAAGAAATTAAACAGAGTTGTATTAGCATATTGCATTCATCATTGTATACCATCTATATATATACTTAACGAAAGATAGCGTTTCAATTATACTCAGAAATGATATATAAAAAAAACGTTGTGAAAATAAAATATATATAAATGATAGCAAATTTTAAAGCGAATATCATAAGACAAAAGAAATCAACAGTGAACATATAGAAATAACTCATTCATCTTGAAGACTTTCGAATGAAATCTGATACTCTAATCCAATAACTCTGATGCAAAATCAAATTCCAAGGTACAGAAATGCAACACTTCAAAGATAATTCCACATAAAAATCACCAGATGTGATCCTTTTAAAAATATATTAAGCCAATGGAGTACAGAAATGTAATCTCCAAGTCAAAAATATTAAGATCCAGGACCCTTCTCTAAATGCATGAGAAGGGTTTAAATACTACTTAGCTAAATCTAAAAATAGTCTATTACAAAAATTAAGGATTCGGTTTAATGACCATCCTTTTCCTAGGCTAAAATACAGTAAAATTAAAGGTAAATCTAACTATCTATGAACTTGATCTTTAAACTTGCAGGCATCTAGCATAGTTTTGAGAAGATGTGGTTGACCGACTTCAGAATTCAACTGTCCTGAAAAGATAGAGTCGGCAAGTGTAGGCGCAATCTTCTCTGTAGAATTGATGATACAATTAAGCGCACTGTGCTAACTATGTGGCTTCACTAAGTATGTCCAGTATGAGTCCCAATTTAATCTTGTCAGCCCTTGAATTGATTTTTCTCTTTCTTCTGCCATTTGCCTCCATTCTGTTTACAGTTGATGTGCCCGTGGGAGATATCCTGGAACAGTTTCTGAAATCAAATTATCTTTGTGTAAATTATCATTTACACAATCAGTAAGAATGTTTGCCGCTGTAGCCGCCTCCTCTGCTGCCTTCTCTGCCTTTCTGATTTGTGCATTCTCCTCAATTGGAGCTTTTTGCTCTGTTATTAATTTCGCAATTTCATCTCAATTTAGCTTTGCCATTTTTATTTTTTGACGATTGTGGCTATAGTTTTTCTGATCGATCTTCATAAGAATTTTTCTCTTTGCCGAACACGCTCCACATCTTATTCTTGCTCAGCATTAAGTGCCTTGAATTTGGTCAATGTTTCTTCATTTTTCTTTACAGTTATTTCTAGTCTCTTCAACTCCCGACTTTTCTCAATAAGAGCTTTATGTTTCCCTGAGAGCTCCTGATCTCCAACAGCTTTTTCAGTCACTTCTAAAAGCTCTATAGGGGATAATTTGGCAAACTCACATACCCTATGTTGTGGTAGAAACTATGTCAAATTGCCCACTTGGATATGGAACTTTGTGAACAGCGTCTAAAATATTCTTTTTTGGTACTGTCCGTCCGTGTTTGTTTTTCTTCAATGGTTCATCTCTTTTGGTCCACTCCTATGTGCATTCTGAAAGATTCGCATGTTCTCTGGCAAAATCTTCCATGAATTGCTTATTATAAGTCGCCTGAGGTTCTGGCAACTTATACATCAGCCTCACATCTTCGGTGGTGAATGACCCGATTAGCTCTTGAGATGGAGTTCTAAATTTCCTGTCTGAAATATCTGTGCTGTCTATCGCCCATTTCACCATGTCTGTATATGGGAGAATCCTCGGCCTTGCCGCTATCCTATGCAGAAATGAGCAAGCCAGTTCTTTAAGAGTTGCCTCAAACGTATTACTGGAACCTGTTGTAGTCGCAACTTTCAATACCACATGATTTTCTTCTTCCAGCAAATTATACATTCCTTCCCATGTGGTTATACTGGCATCCTTATTGCAAGCGGTGTCTGCATATAGTGAAGCTATTTCTCTATTTTCAGAATTTGAGCTCTTCTCCTTCTTACCCATAATGTTCTGTGAAATCTTTGTATAGACGTTTGCTTCTTCGTGCCTGCGTTTTACGAGTTAAATGAGAGTAATGGCATGAGAAAGGTGATGAGATTGTTTTAAATGCGAAGGCGGTTGAAATATATTATTTTAACGTGAAATGACTTTCAATCAAAACAAAATCTCATTTACCATTAATTGTCAATCCATTCATTTAATCCAATCATTAAAACGCATAACAGATATTGATATATGGGAAGATTGTCTTTTAACAACGTGCTTTTATGAATCTGCGACATTGCGATCTGCGATTTGCTGCGCAATATCGCAATATTGCAATGTCGCAAAATCGTAATATCGCAAAATGAAACCATCGCAATTTGTAAATAGCGCAAAAGCGCAAATTGCGCAATAGCGCAAAAGCGCACATTGCAAATCTCGCAAAAGCGCAAAATTGTAAATAGCGCAAAAGATATTTGTTTAACATTTCAGTTTTCTGCGTTATGCGATCTGCGACCAATATGTTTATTGTATAGGCTTTTTGAGATCGCAAAATCGCATAATCGCAAAATCGCATTTTCAGTTTTATAAAAGATATATACCATTTTGCGACAGATGCGCTATTTTGTTTAAAGAACAATTTTATTGTAATCTATCATAAACTTAAGTGTTTCTTAAGGTTCTTTCTAAGGGATTTCTCTAAGTTTATGATAGAAAGTTTTATTTAAAAAGGAAAACTAATCCTAATTAATTTTTTTTGGATTTTTTAACTAAGGGTCTCCATTTATTTAGTATTATTACTAATATTAAATAAAAGGGGGGTTGTTGCTGGTCACAACAGGTTCTTCCAGTTCCTAGGCTGTGTTGACAAACCCTTTTCCCCAAGGGAAACAGCTAGTTGTTGGCACAAATCAAAATACTAGGGCTTCCTTTGGGGGCACCCAGGAAGGGGAAACTCCATCAAACATATACATGATGAGTGCTCACGTGGATATCGCCACGAGATCCCGTGATTATGGCGAAGATGAGTCTTCGAAAGCCAAGGGTGCTCCCGATGCTACTGAGCCGCTTCACATCACGAAGCCTACTGTTGAGCCTATACCTCGGATGCCCAAAGCATCTACTAAGCGTACGACGATTAATCCAAATGCTAGGGCTGCCCAGAACTACTCTATTGTGGAAGATCTGGTGCAGAGTCCTTGTGCCATGTCGGCTCTTGAGGTGCTCCAGTCTTGTCCTTCTCAGCGCAGCGCTCTGCTCAGTGCCATTGGGGCTGTGGATTCAAAGAAATCTCTTATGATTACATTTGATATGACTAATTTTAAAAAGAGACTCTCCCATCATATGGCTTTTCATATTAAATCATCATACCGGAAATGCAATATTTTCCGGACGGTCGTTGATGAGGGTGCTTCCACATGTGTAATGTCTCTCACATGTTGGAAGGGAATTGGATCTCCCGCAGCTTTTCCATCTGCTACTCTTCTGACTGCGTTTGATGGTCATTCTCACAGACCGCATGGTATTGTCCCAGCTTTTCCCATCTGTGTTGGGGGAAAAACTGTAAATATAGAGGTTGAGATAGTTGATGCAAGCTTGGACTACAACCTTCTGTTGGGGCGAAACTGGATTTATGAGATGGATGCCATTGCATCCTCATTATTTCAGATTATTTGTTTCCCTCACGAAGGGAGGATTGTTATAGTTGATCAACTGGACCGTTCTCCTGTAGACCCGAATGAATCTACTGACTCAACTATTCCAAAGGTGGATAATGCCAAGCCGCCTATTGAGAATTTAGTGGTTGGAATGTATTCTTCTTTGATGAGTACTTTTGATATTCCACCTCCTACTATTCATATAAATGCAATTTCATCCTCCAGGGCTCCTATTCGAAGAGAGTTCTTCAGAACTCATTATTTTTCGGATCCTTGGACCTTGCCTTCCCCTACCTCCACATTAGCGGAAGGTCAAGTGGGTGGAATGGCATTTCCAATGTCTGCAGCTGAGATTGCTTATCAATCTATTATTGACTCTGCAGAGTCCATTCCAGCTCCTCTTTCTCCGGAAGAGTTGGATGGCGATGTGGCTCTAGCTTGGACACTTATTTCTTCTTCTGCCCAGGATTGCCTTGATACCACTCTTCCATCTGAAGAGGCCATCCTGGAAGCTATGACTGGTATAGATAGACCGTGGGATGATTTGCATCATCGGTCTTACTTTTTACCTGATTTGAGAGAAGTTGAATCAAGTTTTCCAAGTCCTTTGTATCCTAGTCCTGTTCGCCCAGTCCTGAACCCTTTAGCACCAACACAGGTATATGCTGAAGGGAACATGGCTGTGATTTCTCCAACTATCCCGGTGAACATTTCCAGGGATCCCAATGTTATAGATAATGTCTTCATCGGAGTTGAATGTTCCCCTGAGGAGATTCAGATTTATACCAATCTCTTTAAAGAGTTTAGGGATGTATTCGCTTGGTCTTATGAGGAAATGCCTGGTATAGATCCATCTATTGTCCAGCATGAGATCAAGACTTAAGAAAATGCTAAACCTGTGAGGCAAAAACTTCGTTCGGTCAATCCTAGGAAGGCTGCAGCTATCAAAGACGAGGTGGAGAAACTGCTCAAGGTGGGATTTATTTTCCCTATTCCTTTGGCAGAGTGGGTTTCAAATCTTGTTCCCGTAGATAAAAAACAAGGAACAATTCGATTTTGCATTGAATTCAGAGACCTTAATAAAGCATGTCCGAAAGATAATTACCCCACACCATTTATAGATCAGATTATTGATGAGTGTGCCGGTAATGATATTTTCTCCTTCATGGATGGTTTCTCTGGATATAATCAAATTACTATCCGTCCTAAAGATCAGCATAAGACTGCCTTTATTTCTCCCTGGGTTAATTTTGCTTACAACAAGATGCCTTTTGGTCTTAAAAATGTTGGGGCTACCTTTCAACGGGCCATTTCATATGCCTTCCACGACATCGAACATATTATCGAGGCGTATTTGGATGATTTAGCTGCTCGTTATCGAAAGATAATGGATCATCCTGCTCACCTCTGTCAAGTATTTGAACGATGTCGTTTCTACAAGATTAGGTTGAATCTGAACAAGTGCGTTTTCGTGGTTACATCCGGTCGGTTATTAGGATTCATTGTGTCTAGGGAAGGGATTAGGGTAGATCCCTTCAAGGTTGAGGCAATACTTCGGTTGCCTCCCCCGTCGTCTATTCGTCAACTTCAAAGTCTACAAGGAAAGGCTAATTTTATTCGGATATTTATTGTAAATTATGCTGAAGTTACCAAAGGATTTATGAGATTATTGAAGAAGGGAGTTCCATTCTTTTGGGATGACTTCACTCAGTGCCATTCGATGCTTCGAAAAAAACATTGACCTCTCCTCCTTTATTGAGTCCACCTGATTATAGCAGGGATTTCCTTTTGTATCTTCTAGCAGCAGAATCTACCATTGGTATGGTTCTGGTTCAGGAGGATGATGCTCTTGCAGAGCATGTTATATACTATCTTAGTTGAGGATTGGTAGGACCTAAACTCTGGTATATTCCGATAGAAAAGTTAGCTTTAGCAGCTGTTCATGCTGTGCAGCGACTCAGACATTATATTCTTCTATGAAAAACTTGTGTTTTGTCAGCAACTAATCCATTTCAGTTTGTTCTCAGTAGGCGAGTGATTGGGGGCAAATACAATAGATGGATTGTAATTTTGCAGGAATTTGATCTTGAGTTTATGTCTGCCAAGTCCAAGAAATCATTAGTTTTCGCGGAATTGATCTCTGAGTTTCCCTGTGGGGAAGAGATGGTCTATGATGAATCCTTCTTGGATGAACATTTGTTTCTTATCTCTCCACAAGATCCTTGGTATGGAGATATCATTGTGTATCTTCATACTGCGAAGTTTCCCTCTACTTTTTCGAAAGATGAGCATCGTAAGTTGCGTCACTTGGCTAAGAATTACTTGATTATTGGTGATGCTTTATACCATCGAGGGGTTGATTCAATCCTGAGATGTTGCTTAACTCTCGAAGAAGCTGAGGCTGTGCTGAATGATTGCCACAGTGGAGCTTGTGGTGGTCATTTATCTGGGCTTGCTACAGCCCAAAAGATCTTGCGTGCTGGGTACTTTTGGCCTTCGATTTTCAAAGATTGTGTGGAGTCGGTCAAAAAGTGTCATCCATGTCAAGTTTATACTCGAAAAATGCGCGCTCATCCAGCTCCGCTTTTTCCAGTCATTACTGTCGGTCCCTTTACAAAGTGGGGTATTGATTATACTACTTGTAACCCGCCTTCGGCTAAAGGTCACAAGTACATTATTGTAGTAGTAGACTACTTTACGAAGTGGGTTGAGGCTATGCCTACTTTTGGGAATGATGGTGAGACTGCAGCTCTTTTCCTTTTCAACCAGGTTATCGCTCGTTTTGGTATTCCTAGAGATATTTTCACTGATCATGGAAGTCATTTTCAGAATAGTATGATGGCTAAGTTGGCTCTCAAATTGGGTTTCCAGCAGGAGCATTCATCTCCGTATTATCCTCAAGCCAATGGGAAAGTGGAAGCCATGAATAAATCCTTGAAGACAATTCTTCAAAGGACAATTGATAAAGCTAGATCCAACTGGCATATTATGCTATATCCTACACTTTGGGCATACAGGACGTCAGTGAAAACTGCAACTGGCTTTACTCCGTTTCAACTAGTGCACGGGTTGGAATCCGTATTTCCCATTGAATGTGAGATTCCTTCTCTTAAGTTAGCTGTTGAACTTCTTCCTGACACTTCTAGTCTTGAATAACGTCTCCTTCATCTGGAACATCTCGATGAGCAGCGTTGGGATGCCGCCACGATGAATGAAGTGCATAAAAACCGAGTTAAAGTTCAGTACGATAAGGTGGTCAAACCCAGGGTTTTCTCGGAAGGCGACCTTGTTTTGGTCTATGCCCAAGAGAAAGATGCCCTGGGGGCAGGAAAGTTTAAGTCTATGTGGTATGGCCCCTTTATCGTTAAAAAATTCCTTAAGGAAAGAGCATATACCTTGGTTGATTTTGAAGGGAATGAGTTGCCGGAGCCTAGAAATGGGCTCTATTTGAAAAAGTATTATGCCTAGGCTTCGGCCTGGCATTTTTATTTTTGTATATAGTAGTTTTGCTTTGTACATATCTGGTTTTTCGATCTTTGATGGGATGGTGATGTTTTTTGATCTGCTTTGGCAGGTTGTGTCGAATGTCATGAGTCATTTTGGTTTCGCCAATGGTGCTAGTAGACACACCCGGAACTTGGCTTCCACGGCTTGGGTGCTTCATCATCCATCCGGTCAGCTGTTAGTATCAAGAGGAGTCTGCATTGGTCCCGCTTCCAATAATATAGCAGAATACACTATAGTTATTTATCTACTCTCAGAGGCAATATCTTTGGGTGTTGATTCGTTGGTAGTTTTCTTGGACTCCCAGCTGGTGGTGTCGCATTTGAACAATACTTATCAGGTTCGAGATCCATTTTTACTCCGGTTGTTCTTGAGGGTACGTTTGTTACAAAGGTCATTTCAATTTTTAACTTTCATTCATATTCCTCGAGCTGACAATTGGATGGCAGACTCATTAGCTAATCAAGCAATTGATTGGCATATTAATCATTCAATACATTAAAATTTAATCATAAAAAACATCATACATTTTTATACATTTGTCACATCACATCAAAAATCGCTGTATATATATCATTAGAGTGTTCAAAAACTATACAAAATTTGGATCCATAAGTTATACAAAATTTGGGCTTATGCCCGATCATGTTCAAATCTCAAAAAATATACAGTCATCCGGTAAATCATATCTATCTACTCCTGTGGTCCCTGCCCACAAGTTGTGTTCCTATAGAACATGATCGTAGTCGCGACTCAGCGGAATAACCGCACCCAGTCACGAGGTACTCCTACTACCCGTCTCTGGATGGCCTCGGGTAGATCTTCCACTGCAGCCATAGGCACTTGGCGGGTTAACCCCTCCAAGTTCCTCTGTACAGCATGGAGGGTCCTGTCTGAGTCTATTGTCTCCGCCTCGCCTCGGCGGCGCTTATGTCATGGGTAACCATCAAGATGGACTGGTCCAATATCTGTATCATGATCATTATGATATTGTAAGTCACTTTGAATCCAATCAAAAACATGTTTCATTTTTTCATACATATTGAAAAAATCCAAAAAAAAAAACATATAATTAAAAAATTGCAATCTTACCGACTGTACCCCATGTCGCACCAGGTGGAAGGACGAGGTCTGGATCGCCACGAAAATCCATCCTGGCATAGGGATAGTCCTCCACAGTGATGATTTGTTCTCCCCACCATTGGAAGAACTCATCATCCCCGGTGGTTCGGGGAACTTCACTTCCCCCCAGTCTCTTCATCAAGTCAGCCCATCGGGCAATTCTTGGGTCCCTTGGACTGCTGATAGAAGAGATCACTTTGGGTCTCAGCCCAAGAATCTTCTCGAAGAAGAATGTCATCAAGATTGTACCATATCCGAAATGTTTTGTCTTTGCTTTTCGGATGGAAGTCAATTGTTGCTTCATGTTCATTAGTAGAGCTGTGCACCAATCATATAAATGAGTTAAGCATTCCACAGCTATACTCATTTGAGTCCTAGATGCCTGGTGTAAGGAAGCAGATCCTGCTACCCTGCCAATGGTAAATAGGAGAATTTTCATGTGCAAGTCTCCTAAATATTTTATAACAATTTGAGTCCCAACTTTCTTGGACCCCTCTACGCAGTAGATGTGGACATAATCTTCCACGGTTAGCCCTCCCAAAGTCTTGCCATGCAAATCTACTGGCTCCCCCCTCCGGGAGAGTCCAGTAATAAAATAGATGTCTTCCACCTCGATACATATGGGAATTTGATCTATTATGAAGCAATCTTCTTCCGGTTCCCAATAATTCACAAGCATTTCGAGCAACTGGACATTACTCTTCATATTTGCCATTTTGAAAAATTTGAGCAATCCACAATTTCGGAGAATATTGAACGATAATTGGTCTTGCATTAATTCATTGTCAATGGCACTATGCTCATGTTCTCTCCAAGATATAGTCATCCTGCAAAAATTCAATAATTTTTCCATTAGAATCACGTTTTTTCATTTCGGGTTGCGCATACGCGAATTTCTCTGTACACAGTCGCGTATATACGCGGCTTGGTCAATATAAATCTGCGTATGCGCAGAACCGTAATTTAAAACAAATAATTCTACGGTGAAATTTACAAATTTTAGCATTATGAATGAACAAAATTGATAACAAGGATGGATTAAGAGCTTACCTAACAAATTCGGCGAAGTTTGACGGTCGATTGCTCCTGTTTTGACGAAAGACGCTTTTTCTCCAGAGCTCTTTTTCCCAATTCAGCAAGTAACAATGAACCAAATGTGAGGTAACTTGTGTATTTATGCCCAAAAATTGAAAATTTTCACAAAAAATTGTTATGCTTATTTTTTCAATCAATCTTAAGCTGCATAACCCGGATGCTTGGAAGTGCCCAGATTGGTATATTTTCAAGTACATTTGGATGAAGTCGAGATTTTTTCTGGTTTTTTGACTGCTGACCCGTCATGGCAGGTATATGATCTTCACTAGCATATAGGTTAGGGAATCCACTTTCCGTTGCATTTTGCATACTAGCCTCCATTCTGATCACTTGCCATAGGGTCAATCCCATCAGGTCATGAGTATTTCACCCATTTCACTCGCCGATTATTTAATCATGACTTGGTAGTAGAGCCTTCCTTTACATGGGCTTCCTAGTTAGTTCCTCACTAGCACTTATTTCCCATGCTGCGTTTTATGTAGGCTTGGGAGTCCTCTTTAGTCCCGCCATGACTTATGTGTTGAAGCTTCATTCTTCTTCTTCTCCACTATTATTTTTCTGACTATTACCCTAGAGGCTCCCTGGTGTTGTTGAGTTGTATTACTGCATTGCATATTGGCTCCTTGTCTATCCTGGCCTTTAGCCGGCTTCATTTTGGACTCGATGTTTAAGCTAACTTTTTACCTTGATTTTCTGTACAAGTTAACCATTGCATGCACTTAGCTATCACGACTTGACACCCATTTTACCCATGGATGGAACATTCCTCTGAGTATCGCTTACCAGTTTCCAACACCTTGCATTGAGCATAGGATTGTTCCTATCCCAGGAACTAGTGCATCTATTTCTTGATACTCGTTCTATCCATTATACCATAGCATTCTTTTATTCTTTTTCAGGCTTATTATATGAAAAAGACAAAAAAATCAAATATAACAAAAAGAGTGGGAACGGGATGTAACTTCGTAATTTGATGGCAGTACAGCATCAGTTTGTCGCCCTTGAACAAAGCACATACACTTATATATTTCCTTCATTTGGGATGGTTGTAGTTTTAACCTAGGTTCAGCCTTTGCCTTGTTTCACTAGTCAGTCCTCCCCCAATTGGTTATCTCTTCCAATCATATGGAGAGTTTGTTTTTGCCTCCTGCATAACAGACTTATACAGTGTCACTTTTTACTGCCATGGTCATCACAAGTTGTGCTTTTGTTCAAGGGAAGTCTAACCAGAGTCGGCCATTCTGCAGTGTCTCTTGACTCATTATTTAGTCGGCCTTCCCAGTTTTGTTAGTATCTTGTTCTATTACATCAGATGTTTTGGTCTTCTGCTCGTGCTAGTTTGAGAAGGTCTCCATTGACTTCTTGCTGGCAGGTTTGTCTCTTATCGACTATGACACATTGCTCTAAGAGCAAACCTAGAGCCGCACCCTGGCCCTATTTCCATCATTGATAGGTGTCCTTGTGCTCAGCATTTGATCATCATTATGGGTCTTTGACTGAGTGGTTTTCCTTGTGTTCGACGTCAGCATACATTATCACACTTGGAATTCGTACAGTACCTTGATTTCCATTTGACCTTATCGGTGGATATCTTGCCTCTGTGTCATCTTTCATTATTGGTTGGTTCAGAGGGTTTCTTCCATGCGCTAGCTTCATCTTGTGCATGTCGGAAACGTACTTCGGTTTGATTCCGTCACTCTGCTTCGTCTGATTCTTTCCAAATCTTGGCCTGCAGGTTACACTCGCGCTAGACTGATGTGGGATGCCTTAATGCCTTCCTTCCAGTAGATATTTTCCCATCGACTCTGACTCATTGCTCTGGGAATAAGGTCTAGAGTCTTTTGTCAGTACCTTAGGGTTTGCAGTCATCAGTGGCAGACTCTTCGCTATCGACAGTGGGGATTCATCATTGCCTCCTAATTGGTAGATTCTTCCAAGTGTTCGACTTCAACTCATTCATTTGCACTTGTTAGATTGTACTGGGGCACCTTGACACTCATTTTCATTATTGGTGGGTTGTCTCGCGTTGGTTAACGATATACATTATTGACCAGTAATCCAACAATTTCTCACATGGTCGACTTCAGCTCATTTATTCCCATTGTGTAGAATTGTGCCATTGAGATTGGTGAAGACCTTGGGTTGCATCAGCATCTTTCGGTTCACTTTTGACAGTCCATTCAGTTTCTGACAGTGATGCCGTCCACCCTTATATGTTGCAGTGTCAGTACAGCAGCATCCTATATGTTGGCTCCCGAGTTGCGTGATTGTACCATGTATTCCACTCCTTATGATTTGGTACTTGGAGATTCAGTTACTTTTATGATCAGACATCCAGTTTCAGCATCATTGATTAGTTTTCTATATGTGATACTTGGACATTGATTCCGACTTGTACTTCCGGGCCCTGCTCAGATGATTCATTATGTACTTTCAGTTCATGTATAATTGTATACATTCTGGATTCATCATGTACTTTCTATATGATATATTTTTGACTTAGCATGGGTATGCCCGCCTCAGCATGAGTTGACTCTCTGTTTTATTTCATTGGTTTTTGGCAGGCTGAAATCTAGTGAAGTCCTCTCTTGTCCTCGCGAAGTTCTTTCTATGTGCATAATACATTTTGGCCATCATGTACCCCTTCTGACCTCATATATTAGGGGGCATCTGTTATAGCATCATTTTTCACCCTCATGTGATTCATGATTGTCTCTTTGGCCTTGGGCACCCATTCCCACAGACTTGAACAAATTTCATAAAAAATAGTGTTAAAAATCCCATACGTGGGTATGCCCAGACTTTTCCGCGTGTATACGCTAGTCCATACACACTTTTCCGCGTATGCCATTAAAATAATTAAAAATATATATATATATATATATATATATAATTCCCTATTTTCGGGCTAGGTTGATGGTTACTCCAACAGTTCAACCACCCCAGCACGTGGCCAACTATTTCCAACAGATTGAAACTACTTTGAGGGGGTATAAAATCCCCTCACATGCATGGCCTAAGGGAGAGAGAAATTTATAGACATTATACTCTATTGGAGCCCCAATTCAAGTCTGATTTCCCGTGCCTCCTACACTTTCCCATATTTTTACAGGAAACCCTTGTTTCCTGGAGATGTTCATCAGTTTATATGTCATCTCGTGTCCACAAGTCTTGAAAGTATCCTAGCGAGGTAAGGGCGGGACGGATCCAGATGACGGTCTGTTCAAATATCGTGGAAGGATTCAGGTGATCTCTCCACTTTTTATTGTTGTACATGTTGTTCGTAATGAAGAAGAACCATCGTGTTCCCGAATTCACGTGTTAATATTTGCTTGCATATGTGAAAAGATCGTTATTTGAGCATTTATTATTGTTTATATTATGTTTCACATGGATTACAATGACATTTAGGAGAATTATATGTTGTACAACTAGATTTCTGTGCATGTTCTTTCTTGATTTCCAGGTTGAAAAGGAAGAAGGGTTGCTGGGGGTTTGGACCCCGCGGGATCTACATCAAACGTAGGATTACGAGTGAGTTCTACTATCGATTTTATCTAGTTTTTAGCGTACAAGTATGGCTGTCTGAGTCCTTCTTGAATAGCATGCTATGATCTGTGGAGGTTTTGACCCAACAAACCTCTAGGGAGTTATTTCCCGAAACATAGAGGGATTCTAATATTTTGGGGGTCTAGTTGCAGTTGATGCATTAGTGGGGTGTAGGTGTGAATTAGTTAACTCAATTAGTTGAGTTAAAATCAGTTTAACTACTTCTAATTGAGTGATGAGCTAGAGAGAGGTCCACTGAATTAAATTAGATTTATTTCATAATGAGTGATCAATCAGATAATGGTACAAGTAAACTTTGACATTCCCATATTTGAGGGTCAAATATATGTAGATGTCGTAGATAGATGGTTGAATCTATTAGAAGGATATTTCTCGGTTCATGACTTTTCCGACCGAGCGAAGATTATTTTTTCAATTCTCAAAGCTACCCCCCATGTCAAGGACTGGTGGGAAACCTACTCTAAGAAAAAGGATGAGACAAAACCCTCTCTGTTCTTAGTCATACCCACTTGGAATTATTTTTGAGACGCCATCAAGGAACAATACTATCCCATGGGGAGCTATGAGGAAAAGTACATACAATGGACCATGCTGCGGAAACAAAGGGATCAAGATGTGCATGAGCTAATGAATCTATTCCATACCCTGCACACAAATTTGGGTATCAAATATTAAGAGAAAAATTTGGTGCTAAAGTATCACAGTTGTCGGCACCGATACATTCAGGAGGAAATGGATTTCCTTGACATCTCCTCGCTTGGTACGGCATACCGGTATGCTGCCAAGATTGAGCAGAAATTCAAACAGAAGAAGCAAGACCTTGGATCTTCGAATCAAAAGCAAGGGAAAGGTGCCCCTAAACCATAGAACAAAGGACAAATCCAAGGCATGGCGGCCTAAGAAAACCTATCAAAGCCACAAGAAAAGAACAACACCGTGAAGCCAAATAAGGACACGGGAAAGTGGTGTGAGTTCCATAAGAGCTCCACTCACAACATAAGTGAGTGTTAGGCCAAGAAGTCACTGGTGGCCGAGATGAGGGATTCTAAGTCAGATGCATGCTCCAACACTGAATTAGAACTTGAAAAGGGGAATGACAAAGGGAAACAGATTATTGATGCGGAGCCCAATGCCATTGTTGCAACTGCGAAGATCCAGAAGGAGGAACTGAAAGATCCAGAGGAGGAGGAGCATCTCTTCCACTCCCAGATGTGGGTAAATGGTTCCCCAATACAGTTCATTTTCAACAATGGGATCCAAAAGAACCTCATTTTAGCAGACGCCATGAAGCACTTGGGCTTGCCAGCCACAACACACCCACAACCATACACCATTGGGTGGCTTCACCAAGGATGGGATCTTCACGTCAGCCAATAGTGACACCTTCCCTATAGCATCATGCTCTTCACAGATGAGGTATTATGTGACGTTACTCCTCTTTATGTTTCTGATGTATTATTAGGCCAACCATACTTGTGGAAGCGACATGCTGTGTATGAGTCCCAGCCTCACGCTGTTATTGTTACTTTGGGAAATAAGTTGTACAGGATAAAAGAGGAACCACCACATGCCTCTATCTCTTTGTTTACTACAAAACAATGTAGTAAGCTCATTTCCCAAACCAGGAAATTTGTTTTCCTGATGATCCATCCCCAGGGCAAGAAGAAGACCGTGGAGACGACCACCAGATAGGGCTCCTCTGCACAACAACAACAAATGGACAAGGTTATGGATGAGTATGGGGACATATTCACCTCACCCGTAGGGGTTCCCCTACATTGTCAGGTCAAGCATCCCATTGACCTGACCCTAGGTACACTGCTACCTAATGGACCGATCTATCGGTTCTATATTCTGGAGAACGATGAAATCAAGAGGCGGATTCAAGAAATGCTGCAGAAAGGTCAGATCTTGCCAAGTTCATCGCCCTGTGGGAACCCGATCATTTTAGTACAGAAGAAGGATGGGACTTGGAGACTCTGTATTGACTATTGGGCGCTGAATAAGATCACTTTCTGGAATAGGTACCCGATCGCACAGATTGATGACCTTCTGTACCAACTCAAAGGGAAGAAATATTTCAACAAGAACGACTTGAAATTTGGGTATCACAAAGTACCAATTGAACCCTCCAATGTGTGGAAGATTGCCTTCAAATCCAAGGAGGGCTTTTTCGAATGGCTAGTCATGCCTTTCAGGTTAACAAATTCTCCTGCAACCTTCATGAGTTTGATGGACGACATCTTGCAGCCATTCACCAACTCATTTTTAGTGGTGTACTTGGATGACATTCTGATCTTCATCCAGACTTGGGAAGAGCACCTCCACCACATCCGACAAGTCCTCCAAACACTGCAGCAACACAAGTTGTGTGCCAATTTGGAGATGTGCACTTTTGGTATGACCTAGGTTCAATATCTGGGATACATTATTGATGAAAGGGGGGTGAATGTGGATCCAACGAAGATCCAAGTCATTCGAGATTGGCCAGCCCCAACCACTCTAACAGAGCTTTGCAAATTTATGGGTCTTGCTAATTTCTACCGCAGGTTTGTGTTGGGATTCTCTCATATCACTTGGCCCTTGAGTCAAGTCACCAAGGGAGGAGCAAAAGAAAATTTATTTTGGCCGGAATTTCAACAGAAGGTGTTCATAGAATTGAAACATCGCCTCTATTCTGCCACAGTGCTCACATTACCAGAGTTGCAACAACCCTTTGATATCAAGACAGATGCCTCTAACTATGCTATCGGGGAATTTCTTACTCAACAGGGGCATCTAGTGGCATATCACAGTGATAAATTGTCCAACACAGTTCACAAGTATCCCACTTATGACAAAGAAATATATTCCATTGTTCAGGCTTGTCAACAATGGAAGCATTAAATTTTGGGGAAGGAAAAAATCATCCACATAAACCACCGGCCCTTGCAGTTCATACAAACACAAGGGAAGTTGTAGAAAAATCACCATCAGAAGTGGTCCACATATCTGCAACAGTTTCATTTGAACACCAAGTATAAGAAGGGTAGCACCAATAATGTTACAGACTGCCTCAGCCGACCACCGATTGTGGTGCTAACCACCGTGCTCAACTCTTGTGGGCATGAGACTTATGATTCGGCCTTAAATGTTATGTAAGGGTTGCAAGATTTGTGCGATTTTTGCTGATAGACAGAATCCTTTTCAATTAAGGCTTAAAAAACTGTGAAACCATTTAAATTATCCATCATGCACTTGCTAATGATAGATATTTTCATTTGAGAATAGGGGTAAGTTGCAAATTTCCTTGAAAATGATTTAGTTCAGTGGTATTCTCATATGCCATAGTTTCCTCTTTGTATTTTGTGTAATATCATACCAGTATTTAACTTCGAAAATCCATACTAAATGAGGAACATGATTGAGGATCTAGTATATTCCTTGATTTCAGAGCGTCCTTGCAATCCACACACTATAGTGTCTATAAGGCTCCTCTAATTGTTGGATTTTTCACACAAACGATGAAAATTAGAATAGTAAGAAAATTACATATTTTCATAACACATATTTATAGTAAGAAAATTTTAGCAATTGTTATAACACATATTTATCAAGCATCATTTTGTTTTTATTTCTGAAATTGAAAGTTCTCTATAAGTTCCATCCGTTTTTGCTGTTTGTTTTATCTTGATGAGTAACAATCCTTTTTCTCAAGGATTTCTGGGCATGTAATCTTTAATGTTAAGCCAAAAATGGACAAGGAATGCTGCAATGATGTGATCCCCCATGTATATTTCCTACCTTGGATATCAAATTCTTCATGTTCTGGTGCAAAAATGGCATTCCTTATGTTCCCATGAGACCATTTTATGTAAACTAGAATGATTGATTGGTCATTGAAAAAAATACCTACAAGCTTTACATCTTACCTTACTACAACGTGCAACATCTGGATTTAATGTGTGAAGATGCAGACCATCATGTTATGTTTCAAAAAGTGTCATGGTAATGTAACCATCCTTATGCATGCCACTTTGTTTAGAGACATGTTTATACTCAATGCAACCTCTTATGTCCTAAAATGAGCATGTCTTTCGCACAAGTTCAGTGAAAATATCACAAAAGCATCAACTTCACATTTCCTATAACGAGAATTCTCATTACCACACAGATGTTCATCACACCCTCCATGATGCATTTTTTTTAAGACAATATCTCCCAAGATAAGTGTGTTTTTCACGATACTCAATCTCAATTTTATCACACATGGACTTTTGCAGTTGGGAGAGAACAATTCATCCTACAAATGTTGAGGTGACTTATAGATATGAAGACCTTCATGTCCAAACTTCAAGAAAAAAGATTTGTTGCATCTGGTTGACTTGTCGAAAGAAGAACAGATCTCCATATATGTATGATTTTTCTTTTTGCAACCATGACCTGCCAAATTTCAAGAATCCTCCACTTAGTTTATTTGGTGTAATTCGAGAGAGTAATATGTCCACTTTTCATCACAAAAATAGTTACCCATAGAAGAGTGATAAGAGGAATGCCCTTTCTCTTGAACATGACATCGCCAAAAACATATAGAACATTTACAACCACATACAAGGTCTCCCTATTTCAGTTATGTTAGGGCCAGAACCTTTCTCTTGGTTTATTTCAGTTCTATTGATGCAAACTCTTAGCTTAATTACTTGACCTTAAAACTATAACAACTATGTAATCAAACAAAACCTTTGTCAAGGTCTTGTCAATATATAGTTCTAGAATCACCTTTGAAAAATATGCTCCCCTTTTAGTCTAGGCTAATGGTGTAATTACCTTAGTGATACATTAATTGATTGATATCCCTATTAATGTGATACATATAGAATAGTTACAACCACATACAGAGTCTCCCTGTTTTAGTTTTGTGAGGGCCGGAACTGCCTCTAGTTGCAATTTTTGTACACAAATTTTCCTAGATAATTCTGCAGTGTTGTAGCAAAGCCACATTTCAACGTAATCTCACTGTTTACCATCCAATGCCCCACTAAAATGTCCTAAAATTAAAACTGACAAAAATTACGATTTTTACCTCCTCTTTGTGTCAATTATCATTCAAGGCAATGTTATCCTTAGAAGTACTGTAATAAGATCAACTATCATTTCATCTGCATTCAACCTAGTGTATTAATGTTATAACAAGTTATACATAGCAGTCCTAGTTATACTACTTAGTCATGATAGCTTAAGTCAAATTTATGACATCACATTAATATCTAAGTGTTAACTCACCATCCCATGTGTAATTATATCAAGTCAATAGGACAGGTTACTATCAATGTCTAGCTGCTACAATCTTAGGATATTCTTATACTAATGTTGCTACTAACCTGAGGTCAACATATCAATGCCCAAAACACTTGTGAAGTCTAAATTCCAAAGGTATATCTTACATTGTGTTCTATGTGTAATTTCAATGTCAATGGAGGTTGAATGTATCAATGTTAAGACCAATACATCGTGGAAATATGTTAATGTATCAAACTTCGTCAAACATAATATCTCAGTTAAGTATACTCAAATTTCAAGGTCATATCAGTGTAGGGTAGATAGGTTCATTATCTATGAGTACTAATGTGCACAAATTTGATGCACAAATCAATATTTCAGGGTCACATAAGGTAAGTGTTTCATTAAACATAAATAAAATCCCCCTCGCATTCATTCCTAACCCTCTGATCATCCTAATCCCTTTAATTCGACAGTCTGAAAGAAACCCGATAAATCCTTCCCCCGCCCCTACCATTTCCTATCAGATCAAATTTAAATCGTCGATCTCCCCTCACCAAATCAATGGCACATATTATAGTACCTGGTCCCACCTTATTTCCCCACATCTTCCTGACACATCTTAGTCGTTCGTTCCATTCCACCACATCCGACGGTGCGGATCCCATATTGCATTTCTAAAGTGATCGAGTGAAGTTGCCAAAATATTTTGTGAAAAGAGTTGTTTTGTGAAACCACCGCCCGCTACATGTCCTAATTATATTGGATCGCATTGCTAAATCTAAAAACCAGTTACCACTTGAAAGTAATGCGAAAACCATCATTGGATTTTACTTCAAAAAAAAAACCACTCCCGCCATATCAACTTGACCTGCAATTAATACTTCGCATGAACCATAAAACTAAAGTTTTAACCTTAATTATTTATCATTTTTCATACCTGTGCACCCTATCCCTCTGATAAATAATCACAGACACCATTACAGAGCTAATTTCGAATTAATTTTCCATCCTAAGATCACTCTGAACAATTACTACCGACGACTACCAGTGCCTTATACCAAACAAATTCTATCAGTTTGAAGACTGGTACCACCTGCAATCCTCTTCGACCGCAACTATACCTGTTCAAAGGTATTTCTCAGTAATCTAAGCCTACAAATTTCAAATTTTTAAATACAAAATTAAACCAATTTGAAATTCAAAATCCCAAAAGTACTCGTCTGAGAGTACTCCAACCTTGAAGAAATAGGGGAAACCCTGTCAAAATTTTCCCAAAATTTGATGCTTACTAATTTAAGAATTTTCACCACCAAAAGCTATCCCTATGGTGGAAATCCATTTGAATTCCAAAAGAAACCATTGAAAATCCCTTTCCTACCATCTGCACCTTTCAAATCTACATTTTCCTCATAAAACCCTCGTCCAGATTCCGAGTTTTTCCCAAATTAGCTTAATTGACCTTATGCCTCCATAAAGAGCTGAGCAAACAATTTAATCTTGCTCATTTTCTTCAAAAATGACTAAGAAGAAAGTCACCCCTAGAAATAGAGGTCCTAAACCTCAGAAGCCTTCCTCCAGCAAGCTTCCAAATCCCAAACCTCCCAAAATTGATAAACCTACTCTTGTCCTAATTGTTGATTCTACTGAAGTAGTCAGACCTTTATAGCCTCCTGTCACTACTGAAGAAAACAATCCTTTGATTGACTTAGATTACAAAATTGCTGATGCTACTCTTGAATTTGATCTTCTGGAAGTACAGAGCTGGTGTCAGGAAAAAATTGAGAATAAAATGGCAAATGATATACCTGTATGGGACTCCAACCTGCCCAAATATGTGTGTTGGGTGTGGAGCCTGATTATCTTGTTTACTTTGTATCACAACATTGGACCCATGTACATTAAAAGGGGTGGCAACGCCGCCCGTAATTAATCGCTACCATGGGGTGTCCAGGGGGGGGGGGGGGCAGCGCTTTTTGGAGCCCCCCCTAGCGGGGGTTTTCGGGGGCAGCGCCCCCGAAGCTAAAAACAAATGTAAATTTTCCTTGTAAAAGTATAGTAATTTATAGTCAATCTGGGTCGTTCATTAGGAAATTGATCTGACTGTAGAAGTTATGTTTAGATTAGGGTTTTTTTCCCTAGAAGGCAACCCCTGGCTTTTATGAGGGCATTGTATTGTGGCTATGCATTGTATGTGTATTCTCGGAGCGAGAAACAAAGAGGGAGAATGTGAGAGAGAACAGAGGATATTACAGCGGATCTGCTGTAGGTTTTTTCTCTTCATTCTTGCTGGATAATAGAAAGGAAGGACTGGCTGTTCAGGGTGGACGTAGCCCAAACTGGGTGAACCACGTATATCTGTGTCTCTCTAGTTTTATGTGTTTTGTGTGCTTTTATTTTCTGCATATTTTATGTGTTGCATTGCTCTGTAATATTCAATTTTCTAACAATGTGGTTCCCATCACCCATCCTACTCAGGATTTCATTAGGTTGTGTCAGATGCATTATATTCCTGATCAAAGATGCATGGTTAACAAAGATAGTGAGGTCCTATTTTACATAACTGTTGAATCAATCAATGATATGCTCCAACTAAGCCATAATCCACTAGCAATATCATTTTCAATTGAAGACTTGACTCAGATGTATTTAGACCTTGATTTCCCTAGGAAGTTCGAAATCCTTAAAAACTTCATGCCCAATCATGTCAACCTTCCCAAGGAAAATCCACCTTATGACACTTTTGATTTTCCTAAAGGCTCCAGACAGGTCATTTCCATGTTGTCATTTATTTTAGGCTATATTAATGATGAATTTATAGATGCCTTCATTTTAGGGTTCCTCTCCACTTTGTCTCCTGGACAACAGCCTGAATTGGTCTTTGACTTTTCCAAATTCATTGCTGACAATATTCATTATCAGCTAATAAAGTTACCTGATGAAGGAATGTTCATATATACATCATATCTGTTACATATTTTCCTTTTCTATCAAGAAGATAGTTTTCCCTTTGCATTACAGAAGATGGATATGGAGGGAAAACCACTTTCAGTAATATTTTGGACCTCTCTTCTTAGAAAAAATAGCAGTGAGTATAGTTATAGTGATTTCAATGACTTATTTATCAGACCTGCCATCAGTTTTTTGGATAAAGAAAAACCACCAAGAATAAATGAAGAAATCAAAAGGATTTTACGGTTGTCTGAAAACTGTAGAGTTGGAGATTGGTATTTGTATAAAAACCATATAGAAATCAGAGTTTATGGTGCAATCTTGGCCCCATATAAATTACCAAAGTTTCTAACCACAAGGATCTTTGCTTTGGAATATTTGAGACAAATTTTAAATGATGATGTTGTAAACTTCATAGCATCCAAAAGGAAGGCACAATTCAAATTGAAAAGTCAAATTTTCTCTTTCATAGTTAACAGCAAGAATGCTTTGAAAGAAGTAAGCAGCAAATTAGTAGCATTCAAGTTCCAAGAGATTTTTTACTGCAACTATGACCCTCAAGGTATTCTGAGCAATCTCAGGGTCCAATGCAAGTTGACCCCATTTCTACATGAATCAAAGCCAATAATTGAAAAATATGCCAATAAATTGGAATGGGTTGCAAATACTTTAATTGATGATGATCAGGTGATGTAGACAGATAATTTGGACAGTACACAGGTGGTTACAGTTAACCAACCAATAGATATATCCAATAAAATACCAAGGAAAGAAGAAGGATATTTGGCCGAGACAATCATTGAAAACAAATTTAAAACAGTCTACAGCAAAAAGGCCAAAATGACTATTCTAGAAAAAGAAAGAGTCATAGATGTCGATGATACTAATGACCAAAAAACAGATGATGAAGCCACCAAGATTATTAATGAAACACTCAGGGAAATTTAGAATGAACAGGTACAAACACAGGGTAAAGTAAAGGAAATGGTTGAAGTAGAAATGCATACAGAAGCTCCATATTCCTCTAAAATAACTGAAGAAACTGATTCTGATATTCAGAAGAGGTTTAAGAAAATCAGGGAAAAGAATGAAGAGATAAAAAATGAAGTTTATTCTAAACTTCTAAAGGAAAAGCTAGGAGATAAAGACAGGCTAGTGACAACATTTGATTAATCAACCAATAAAATTATCATGTCTTTTCTTCAACCAATAGTATCAGATCCAATATCAGACACACACTACAGGAAGACAGAATTTGCGGTGAATGTTGATACTATTCATAAACTAGATCAGATAGAATTCCATAGGAGTGCTTCAGAGATGTTATATTCAAATGTAGTAAGCAAAACAATGAGTGCTACCACGCTTCAAAAGACTGTATCCAATTTGCAAACTCAAATGAAATTGGATAAAGCATCTTCGCATTCTAAGGATTTGAGGATAAAATCCTTAGAAGATTTAATAATAGAATCTGGAGCAGATCCCTCCAACACTAAAGTTGCTAGAAAATTGATAAGACAAAAGAATGAGGATATTGTTGCCTTAAGAAAGCAACTCAAACTGCCACAGAGTGAACACCCTCAGGAAAAAGAAGTTCTTCAAGAAAAGACAGAGAAAGAGGAAACTATGCAACTAGTTTTGAAAATGACAGCTCAGATTAAAGATACGGAAAATAAAATAGAATATTTAATGCAAGAAAATGAAAGTTTGAATAAAACTCATGAATTTTCCATTCCAACAGTTATTCCAACTGTAAGTACAGTTGTTCCCTCAACATTGGCAGAACATTTGGCACCAAAAGGAGTATTGGCAACTGCAGTGTCAATTACTTCTAAAGACGTCTCTGCCACTTCTTCATCAACATCACAGGTAAATGTAATAGGAGAAACAACTACCATAGTCAAGGCTATGGAAGACATGTCCTTGAAATATAAAGAAATAATCAACTTAAAAGGCACTATCAGAAACCTTGAAACATCTAACAGATATGCCTTAATTACATCCAAAAAACATTAGCAAAGAGCCAACAGATTGCAGGAACAGGTTAAGAGTCTTCAACAACAGGTTAATCTCACTGAGCAGGTATCTTATATCAAAAATTATCTTTGGAACAACATCATTCAGGGCATACATTTACAATGTCCTTCAATTCAAATTATTTATGAACAAAAAGAATTACTCAAAGCAGCCCAAATAGAAATACAGAAGACAAAAGAAGAACTGGCTGATAAACCTGCTCAAGCCTTAAGAATTATTACATTTTTTAGTAGCAAACACAGAGAAGAGCTTGAAGAGTTAAAAATTCAGGATAGAACTGAAAGTATACTCCAAATCAAAAAGGTCCTAAATAAGAGAAATATGATGAATAATTTGGAGGACAAATGCAAGGATATGAACTTGGCTATCACAAGATTTTGGGCCAAATACATAGTACTGTCACAAGCAGGCCTACGAGATATTCATGCTTTAAATGAAAAATTGATGCCATAGAAGGATTATGATAATAAAATCAGAGCTTATGCCAATGAGCAGGTCAACAAACCTTTACCACAAGGGTCTCCTTCTGGTAAAGTCATTTTGGAATATTTTGAAAACTTTTTCTTTCTACAAAATGAGATCAAACATATTTTCATGGTTAAGCCCAATTTTGCTAAGTATACAGAGGCAGATGAAAGTTACAGGAAACTGAAGAGTATGAGAATTCCCAGTGCAAAGCAATGGTGGGAATTCATTGATTTAATATTAAAATTTGCAGTCAAAGTATATCAAGGTGAAAAATCAGTGGTTAAAGAGTATCAGTGATCAAAGTGTATAAATAAAAACAAGTTACTGCTGGTTATTTTTAATTTACAGTAGTAAACAGTGAAGAAACAGAGTAAAAGAGTATCAGAGCAGAATGTGAAAGAGGAGGAGTACAGTACAAGTCATCTTCCATAATATATTTTCCAAAATGCCAACAATACTTCCAGCAAGACAAATAATCTGTTTGATTAGATAAATTGTTCTATTTTTCTTGTAAAAGAGGATAGCTTACCCATCTGTTTTGTAGCTATCCCTCTTCTTATGTAATAATTCCTATTTTCTCTTGAGATATTCTCTCGAACTTTGAGATATTTTGTAAAAAAATTACTTGTATAAATACTTCATTCTTTGAAGTATTTTTGGTGGAATAAAATTATCAAGACTACTATAGACTTTTTTGTTGAAAACTTTGGGATTTTATGTGAGTTAAGTTGAAGCAGTAGGCTAGAAACTGAAGCAAATAGACATCATAAATAATGATCCTCGTGTTGATCAGATGAGTATTGTATCTTCCAGTTTTCATTTTTTATTTCTTAAAGTTTCATTCATACATCTTGTGTTATTTTCCATCTTAAATGAATAACTAGGAAAGGTATTACAGCATTAGTTTGAAAAGCTCTCTATTCTTACTAGTTTTCATGTTTATATTTTCTGTTGATTTCTAGACTTTAGAATTTTTAATTGCTCTTTAGTCTCGTTTGACCTCAATTTCCCTCTTCCTTTTCTGTGATCTAAGGATTCTTAACTTCCCTTAGTCTAGATCATACCACTTCATCAAAATAGCCTTTTCAAACCCTCTGAAGATCATCTATCTTGCCCTTAGTATAATTGTTCTTTTGACCTTAGTTTTCTAGTCTTGTTTGCTATAAATTTGACTCCATTTCCCAATGGTTAGGTAGATATTTCTATGGTTTCCCTTGTAGTCCTTTGTTCCCACCAAAATTCAAAAAATCAAAACAAATTGTCCACTCATAGCTAGCATAAAATCCATTACAAAACAAAGTTAAATCTTAAGGTGAGATCCCTCTCCGGAATTCAGGAAGGCTAGATCCTGAAATCTAAAAGAGGTTCTTGGTTACCCCTGGTTTTCTTTAACTATAAACCAAAATCCCATGACCTAAGAATTACTAGGGTGATAATAGTTACCACCCAATAGCTCATAATTTTTTATTCATGCCTTGTGTATCAATGATAAAATGCAACAAAACAAGGCATGTTCATTTTGGTTTCCCTTGAGAGAGTTTGGCCACCACATGACATCTCCTATGTCTATGTGTTTTGTATTGTATAAACCTTGGCATGATGCTCTCATGATGTGTATTGATGGAGTTCATTTGTATTGGACTGATGTGACATTCCACATGTATATCACTACGTTTTTGCTTCATGATGGACATGAGGAATAGAGAAAGAAACAACATCTCTTGTTTCTTTAGTTGATTTTGGGGGAGTTTGGCTTGTCCATCTTACATAGAGGAGATGGAGGATGGAAGCAAAGGGCCTTACTCTAGTGGTTACTATTAGGAGAATATGGTTTGACATCTTTGTCTACCCATATAACTCATTCCCTTCTTCTTTTTCATAACGTTGGGATGATGCTTGGATCCAACAAGGCCAACAGAGCTAAGGATGGGAGCATGACAATGCTCAATCAAACTCATAAAGCATGGGATGGAGAGATGTATTATGGAATGGATATTTTCCTTTGTGGAAAGAGCCACTTTATTTCATGTATCTCATGTATTGACGATGATGTTGGACATCATATGGTTGTCACTTGGTACTTCATGATGGAAGGAGGGCATCTAACCATATAGTTAGAAGTCATTCTATATGTTTTTGAAACACAACTTTGGAACCAAACGTACATAACACATTGCAGCAAATGGAGGAAGACTTCCTTATGTGGATGCCATTTAGAGGGGAATAGATGGCTTTGCATCTACCTTTTGAGTTGCTTGAGGACAAGCAACATTTTTCCAGGGCAAACTATAATATTCCCAAATTTTCACCTGATATTTGGAATATTAGAGTTCTTAATTTTCTTAATGAATTAAGTAAATTAAAGGGTGGAGGGACCCATAATCCTCAATATGAATAAATATCCACCTTTTGTACGTGAATGTGGATTAATTAAACCTAGATCTACATAATGAGGTAGTTGAGAAACTACTAGTGTGAAGGGAATTGGAGATTATGTCTCATTAATTGAGATAGATCATGGAGGTTGATAAAGCCAACTAAGATCTTGAATATGTAAAATAGAAGATCATAGAAAATTCATGATAAAGTGATGGAGGATGTTGTGCAATTAAAGCACACATGATGGGAAGGGTGTACATTGCACCTAGACATGATGGTTGATTTGGTCAAACATTACAGTCAAACTTGGAGGATCTTGTCCACATGCATAGCGCAGTCTAGATGAGGGCCAAGGCATGGGAAGGCTAAAACATTATACAAAGAATATGAAGGCAAGGATGGAGGCATGCTGGTTATTCTTGATGTAAAAAAAATTTCAGATCTGGAATTTTCATGTGACATTCCATTGCTTTCCCGGGTTGTTTAGCAAAGATTGCAAGTGTTGTTTAGCACAAGGTGTTCCTAGTCAGGAATCCCGCCTCTTTCTTAGAGTAGCTCTAGAAATATTATTTTACTTCATTCTACATCAGGCATTAGTGCCACATCTATTTTCCTACTTTCTGCAGAACATTCATATTCAGAAATTACAGATTTCTGAAGATCAGTTTGGAAGGTGGAATTTGTCTTCAGTACTTCAGCTGGAGAACTAGTAAGGATTCATTCCTATCACCTTGAGCTTATAGATCAGCATTCCCAGAGCTTCATTGCAGATTTGGCATCAGGAAAAAATTTATTGACCTCCTAGCAGCAGTATTTCCTTCAGGAATTACGTTGTTTAGTTTGCAGATCCAAAAGGAGGAAGGAAGTTATTAGCATTTCAGCTAGTAATCCTATGAGGGATCATTCCCTCCCATTTCCATCAGTCTTACCATCAGCCTAGAGTTTATTGCAACATTTTTTCAATAGGTAGAAGGCCTCTCTTTCCCTCACAGCACAGTTTCTATTGGCAGTTGTGTTGTAGCAGCTGAAATCATTATTGGAGGATTGAGAATCTAGATCTAGAGCTTCTAGCTTGTAGATCTGAAGAAGGGATCAACCCTTCAAGCTTAGGTATGATCTTGCAACATATTTCAGCCATATATTAGACAGATCTAGCTTCAGATCTGTATTTCCCTGCAAATCAAGGATCAAATCCTAGGAGGGTGATTGTCCAAAATTGTAGATCTGGAAAATCCTTTCTGGGTTATCTTGGGAATCCATCACATTGGCCAGATATTGAATCTTGGCAACATATGAACTCCAGATTTGAGTATATCTGCATTTTCCTTTTCAACCCACAATTATATGTTCATATTTTTCTAAAGGGACATCGCAGTATTTGCTTCAGTGCCTCTCCAGTTACGTTGTACATGTTGTAGCATGCTTTCAGGGTGATTCTAGACCATCTTTTTGGCTAGATCTACTCATATTCTTGTACATTATGTAACTAATTCATCTCCATATAAAAAAATGACTCAGCTTCTCTATAAATTCTGATGTTTTCCTAAGATTTATTGTTTACTTAGTTGCAATCCTTATATTGTGTTTAAGTATTACTGCATTTTCCCTTTTGGGATATTACAAACTCAAAATGATATGTTGAAAACACATAATCTACCACTTTTAAGTTTCAGAGGAAATTCGTGGAGGAAGAGAGAACTTAAAATAATATGTTGTAAACATATAATCTATCATTTTAAAGTTCTATCAGGATTTTATGAAGAGAGAATAGATGAGGTGAAGAAGCGCAAATTAAGGTTATCTAACTCTTACTCACAAATTTAATTAAGAGAACGGATGCTACATTACTTCACTCCATTCAAAGAGGAATAGCCACAGAGCAAAACAATAAGGGCGTATCAACATCAATAGGTGTAGGAAACTTGATCTTATTTCATTAATTTCTAAGAGAATTCAGTCATAAACTAACAGTCATCTAGAGGTCCAAAACTCAAAACTCCTTTTCTTTATTTCTATCTACTTAAATACATCACAGTGGTTTGTAACTGCGGAACTTCTTGAAACTATTCGACTACCTAAGCTGTTAATATAACTTGTGCAATCATACTTGAGAGAGAAAATTCAAACTGGAAATATCTTTTTTTTGTTGAATCTGATGTTGCTAGCGCGTCCTCCCAGAGTGTCATGGTGGCCTTTCTGGTCATGATGCAGTGGCTGCAAAACTCTATAACAACGCCTTCGTGCTCAACTTGAGCCAATTTTCATGCACCTAATGATGTTGCTATACACTTTTCTTCCTGACTCTACCTATGCCCTTGTGCTTCAAACAATTTCACTCGTATCACCTGCTCCCTACTCTGCCTCTTCTCCTTTGTTCTGTGTCGAGTCACTTACCCAAGTTTATCTGCTGTGTTCTACCTATTTCTTCATTGCCAAGGCATTTCACCAGTTTCACGTTATAAACTCTTTTCTACCTCTGACATGGTTTAATGCATGAAAATGCCTTTCATCCAGATCTAAAAACCTTTGGAATTCACTTTTGAAACCACGTCGCATCTGCCCGCACATCACATCTCACTGATTTTTCTTTGACACTTATCTTCTAAGTTTCACGATGTGTGTTATGCGATCTGGTCCCACTAGGCATCACATGTTGGATTTCAGAGACTTTATCACTTATCTCCATGGTTATCCTTTAAAATTCATGATTTTTGATTTTGTGATCAGGCCCCATCGCATCACGCATCGCGCTTCGACGAGTATAAAATTTACCTTTGCCCTTAACTATTAAAACTATCAATGTGCGCTATGCATTTAGGTTCCACCGAGCATCGCACATTGCACTTTAGCCAGTTTATCATTTATGTCTCGCGTCTATCTTTTGAAATTTGTGGTTTGCGGCTTACGATTTAATCTTCGTCGTCCATCTCTCCACTCCGATTCTGCGCTTTGATCCCGACCGTTTTTTTTCCCCTTTTCGCCTCCTCCGGAACTCTTAATTTTTTAAGGGAAATTTTCTCCTTCTATTCCTTTGGGAAATTAGTTTGTTTACTCCATGGTGTAACCCTCCCGAACTTATTCGGTGTTCTATCGCGCTAGTCCCTCTTGAGCTTGTGAATGAGCCTGACTCGACCCTGTCTGGTGTGCAATGTCCTAAATGCACCCTTCGGTCTAGCTCTTGAACTATTCTGCACGTGACCGAGCCTGACTCAACCCACCCTCACATCTCATCACGTAATGTTAAATGTTCCAACATATAAATCAAAATTCTTCTATGACACACAAAGCTTTACATTTTCTAACATATATGCTTTTTTGGTATTTTGAAAAATATTTCAAAGGTAAATGAAAATGAGCCACAACACCTCCCAAGGTAGAACAACAACCTTTCAATCCCATGGTCTACCCCCAGGTAGACTTGGACCATATTCCCCTGGCTGACAATGATTACAAGATCCACGAGACAGAGTCATGACCTCGACCTATTCGAAGTTGGCTCAAAGATAAACTCCTTGATGAAGTAGATGGTATCAGCCTGTGGAAGACCAAGCTTCCCAATTACATCTTCCCTAGAACCCATAGCTTCCCTGAGCTAATTAGGAAATGTCATTCTTACTATGACATTAAACAAAGAGCCATAGTGAACACTGCAGGAGATATTTTGTTTTATGTAAATTCCCCATCCATTCAAGAGATGTTGCAGGCCCCCATTGTTGAGAACATTGTCCCTTTTTCATATGAGGCCCTTATAGGACTATACCAAGGATTAGATTTTTCCAGTAGGGTTATACCCTTGAAGCTTTTCATGACTTGCAATGCACCAATGCCTACCACAAATCCCCCATATCCATCATCCACCTTCCCGAAAAGGACCAAGCACATTGTCACCACCCTATCTTATTTGTTAGGTTATCATAATGATCAATGGATATATGAAGCCATAATTGGTTTCTTGTCTATCCTCTCTACAGATTCCAAGCCCACTGTTATGTTTGAATATGCTCAGTTCCTTGCTATTGCAATCCATGATCAGTTCTTGAAATTCCAAACAGAAGGGGTATTCAGATACACCTCTGTGTTGGTGTACATGTTTACCTGTTTTCAATCCAGCAAGTTTTAATTCGACATGATAAAGTAAGGTGAAGACCCTCAATCACAATCTGTCATTATTTGGACAACTCTATTGAGAAAGGAGCAGGAAGATTATTCATACAAGAGCTTTGTAGATCTATTTTTCATCCAAAAATCAGTGCACTCGAAAGCACCAGGGTCAGTGAGGAAATCAAGGAAGTGATGCAGTTGACATAGCAGATTAAGACAGCAGACTGGTATCTCTACCAAAACTACACTTATATTAGGGTTTATGGCAGTGAATTTCCCCCCTATAAAATACCCAAATACCTCTCCATGAGGATCTTTTCCCTTGAGTATATCAGAAAAATGATAGATGCTCATGAGGTGAATTTTATTTCAGCCAATAAGAAGTCACAATTCAGGATCAATTCCCAAATTGCCCCATTCATCTGCAACAGCATGGCAGTAGGAGGAGAGGCAGATAAAATATTGAAAGAGATGAAATTCACACACAGTTTCACCTGGTCCTATGATCCAATGGGGATCATATCTAAGAAAAGAGTGGAAAAAGATTCCACACCCTACACCCATACCCATAGACTGGAGATAGAGAAGTACATGAACCAAGAATAATGGGTGGAAGACACACTCCACGAGGCTAAAGAGTAGGTCATCTCTACTTCAGGAGTCCAAACATGAAATCCACAAGAGAGGAAGGCGAAAGGAGGTCAATATGAAAAAGGAAAGGAGCCTGAAAAGGAAATAGGGAGTAAGAGGACTCAAGAGGATCAAATAGACATGGACATTGATTCCTCCACTCAGGATTTTAAAATGAAGTATAGGAAGAGAGCTAGGATTAGCATGAGCCTTGACCATGGAAATGAGAAAAAACAGCAAACTTTTATCACAATTAGGGATTCACCAAGTTCATCTTCAGCAGGTGCGCACCCAATCTTCTCCACATCCTCTACTATGCCATTCCAACAGCAGAATGTGCAAACTCCCACATCTACTTCCACTGCAGAACAAAAGGAGGAAGGAATCTATGACACATTCAGGGAGATCAAGAGAAGGAATGAGGCTCTCAAGACCAACACTTATAGTCAATTTTGGAAACAAAAAAACAGTTCCTAGAGTAGATTCCTATCAGCCTTTGACTCTGAGAAGGGAAGGATGAGAATGGCATCCTTGGAGGCACAAATTCGCCAACCCAAAGGTGCAACAGACTACAAGAAGACATATTTTGAGTTTGATGCAAGGAACATCCACCCAATAGACCAGATGGAGATGCACAAGAAGACTGGGGAAATGATCTCCTCCACCCTAAATAGCACAGCCATGAGCCTATCAAAACTACAAGTGACTTTGTCCAACGCACAGTCACAATTAAATTTGGAAAAGTTCTTCGCCATGGCCAAAGATTCAAAGATAAAAGATCTGGAAGATTTAGTGATAAAACTTGGGTACAATCCATCAAACATAGCAGTGGAACAAAATCTTGTGAGGAATAAGAATGCAAACATAGCTGCTTTGAGGAGGCATCTTAAGCTTCCAGTGACATAAGACCCTATGGCCAAGGAGATAGAAGCAACTGAAACACATAAGGCATAAATGTTGTAATTAATTTTTGAACAAACAGAGCAGATCAAGAAAATGGAGGATGAGATGGGTAAAATGATATAAGAAAGACATAAAGCAATAAGGGATGTAGTGAAGGGAGCAGAAAAATAAGAAGCTAAGGCCGCGATCCCCCTACAAGCGGTTCCTCTCACAGTGATCCTAGCAGACACAACATCCACAGGAGCACCGAGGGGAAAGTACTGAGTAGCTAGCCAAGGCAATCGAGAACATGTCTTTACAGTCAGCAGAGATCATAAGGCTGCGGAATCAACTCAGTGACCTGCTAGAAAAACTCAAATGGAAATAATTTTCACATGCCATGTAGTTGCAGATTAGCAAAAAGCTAAATGAGAGCTTGCGGAATTCTCTTCAGGAGTCCTCAATTGGCTATATGATGGGAAGGGTGAAAAAAATTACATGGTTGGATATAATTAAGTCTGTAAATGATATATGGACCTTAATTTAGATGTTTTTTTAACATAGGGATATAATTTAGGTAGTGAAGGTTTCCATTGAGAAGACAAATGACGAACTTGGAGATAAGCCCCAAATCACCAACAACATCATCAAATTCCTGAATATCGAGAGCAGCCATGAATTGGAGCAACTAGAAGTGGCTGACAGAACAACTTTTGTTCTTGAAGTTGAAAGGGTGTTGAATAAGAAGAGTTTGGTACACAGCTAGAAGAGAGATGCCATCATCTAGAGATTGGGGTGAGAATGTTTTTCAACAGGATTAAGCCACTAAACAAAAGAGGTTTGCCTTCCTTGTTTGTTATCAATGATAAACTGATGCCCATAACTGATTATGTAATGAGGCTGACAGAGATATCTGAGGACACATCCAAGCTCACAAATCTGAAGAACACCATGACCGGGAAAGCATTCTATGAACTCATCAGCAACAATGTATTCATACATCACGAGGTGAAGCACATTTTTCAGCTGAAGCCAACATTCATAAAGTACATCGAGACCGATAAATTCTACAGGAAGATGAACAGGACCAAGATCCCGACTCCAGAGAGTTGGGAAAATATATGTAGGCTCTAGGATGGATGACAAATCATTCCATTGATGAAGCTAGCAACTCAGTGAATTGTTAGTATCCGCACATCCAGTGTATCAGATCCGCCAGCATAGCAGACTGCCACAATGTAGATAACAACTCCACAAGGACTTCTAGCACCTGCCAAGAGGGTCATTACAATGAAGGGACACTTCCACTTCTACTTCAAACATCTGTCTAGATATAGCCATGACGCGTCCATGCATGAGACGCACAGACCCAATTTCAGATACTCTTATAGTAAATGAACCAATTTCCCTTCGATAATGGTAAGTCAGTGCAAATATTTTAAATCCAAATTTTCATTATGTAATAGGGGTTTGACCCTGGTTTTTTAAGCACTTTTCATTGCAAGTATTCCTACTTTCAAGCTGGAGCATCAATAAAGAGATCATTTTGCAAGATTCATGTGTTTTGTGTCCTGGTTGTGTTTTTCCTTGTTCATGTTTAATGTTTCCCCATTGTAATTTTTCATGTGTTTCATTTATAATTCTATTTGCAAAGAAGGAAGGTTAGATTAATATTTGTTGTTTTAAAGTACCTTATTTTTTATTGCCTTTACAAATTTTATGTTTTCTTCTAATGTACGGTTTAAGAATTCTTTGTTTCTCTTAATTCATTACTGAAAGCACTTTCTCCATCCATAATTCCACTCAGCTATAAACACCAGTATTTGTAGCTATATTTCCTTGCATTCACTCTGGAATTTAATGTGTTCACCCAACCTATTTTGACTACATAGCCCAATGGAAATTGTTTATAGGAACCCCCTTAAATCCAACCACGAACAATCAAACAAAACAACTCCCGCACTCAATTTAACTAGCCTAATATCAGTAAACTCAAACAAATATAAATATTATATGGAGATCCCTCTCTAAGTCTAGAAAGGCTAGATCATGGGCTTCAAGTGGTTTGGATATTTTTCTTTATAATTTAGTCTTGCCAGTCTTATAAATTATAGAGTGATAACATAAGTGATCTAACTGGTAAAAATAATAATTGAAAATAAATACTAATTCACCCCCCCCCCCTAAGTATTTCCAACAATTGGAATCAGAGCCAATACCTTCACTCAAAGCCTAACATCTTGAAGATTTATCATTAGAACACAAATGGCGAAGCCAAGGAAGCAAGTCTCCAATCCTCCTACATATGCGTCCTCCTTAACCATCAAAATTGAAGTCAATCAATTTGTGAAGGCTACATTGTTCAATGGAAACTTTGATATATGGGAGGCAAGAATGAGGAATTTATTAAAGACTCAAGGTGTTGAAGTCTGGAAAGTGGTGAGTATTGATAGCATGATGGAATTAGAATCTAAGGAGTATAATAAAAAAGAAATGAAAGCAATCTTGAATGGGCTACCTAATTTTATGAAGGCAAAATTTGAAAAATTTCCATCAGCAAAAGGCATATGAGATAAAATTCATGATCTTCACTCAAAAGGAGCATTAAAAATGATCTCTAGTAAACAGGATAATGGAAAACAAGGAAAAAATCCACAACCCATCAAGGAACTGAAGATAAGAGAGATGACAACAAGGCTAAAGCAGACCTACAAAATGAAGAGAACAAAGAAGACTTTGAAGAAGATCTCCTAACTAAACTTATGGCTTCCATGAAAGAGATTAACAAGTTGAAAAAGGAAAATGAGGATCTTAAGAAGAAAGTGCAAGTTGGTAACCAAGACAAGACAAGGAAGGAAGTTGACTTTGTCAAGCTTCAAGTACAAGAAATAGATGAGAAGCTTGCCAAACTTAAGGAGGAATTTCATCAAAACAAAAGAAAGAATCATGAAAAATTCATATCCCTAACAAATCAATTGGATAAGGAAAATAAAAGGGAAGAAACTTTGTTAAGCCAACTTGATAAAATACTTAAGAGCTTGAACAATCTTGAAGTAAAGATTCTCTAATAAAAGGAAGAGCTCTCCTCTCTTAGATCTCAACTAGAATAAGCAATGAAACAAGCTCAAGGAGCTGAGAAGGTGATTGAAACTTTGGCATTCGTAGAAGGACAAGTTAATGAAGCAGAAAAGGAGAGAAACACCATGATATGACAACAAGAAGAAAAGGATGAAGAAATTTTCAAACTAAAATTAGACATCAATATTCTGAAGGTCGAAACATGTGAAGCTACAATAATCAAAGAAGAAATGGAGAGTAGTCTAGCAAAGGAGAATGAAGAAATATTCATAATGAAATCAAATATCATCTCCCTTAAAATTGAAGCACACGAAGAAACAAGAATTATGGAATAAATGAAGAAGAAACTAGTCATGAAAGATTAAGATTGTGAAAAATTGAAAGGAGAAATTGTCACACTTAAAAAGGAAGTTCTCTCGTTGAATAAGAACTTGAAAATATCTCAAACCATAGATGACATCCTAATTCATCAAATATCTCCTTTTGATAAGTCAAGTCTTTGCTATGTAGGTGAACCCTCAAGCAAGAATGATAATGCTTCAAACAACAAGGATGTGAGGAAGCCAGGAAGAAATGATATTCCCAGTTCCAACAAAAGCAAGAGTTGAGATGACATTAGAAACCCTACTCCAAGGTGACTTACAGATGATTTCAAGAATATAAAAGGAAATGAATATCATCAAATAATCCCAAGGAAAAAATACTTCAGAAGTACATGAAGGAAATCTTCATCTCCCACGTACCAAGTATATTTCTTGGTTATTGCTATTCTTGTACAAACTTTGGGCACATGAAAAAATATTGTAGGGCATATTACAAAGACAAATATAATGGTCCCCGTCAATCTTCTAGAAACAATTTTGCAAAAGGAAGTTATGATTATTCATTCATGAACAAGATGGAGTGCTTCAATTGGCATAACTATGGATAGATGGCACGTGAGTGTAACTTAACTTGGGTCCCTAAAACCATGAGAACCAAGCTAGAGAAGAAAGTTACACAAGTATGAAGGAAGAAAATTGGGTCTGAAAATATCTTGAACACTCTGGCAAACAACACATGTTGTTGACTTGATGAATACATGCTTGATATTCCAAGTATTTGATGGTGAGACTCTGCCAAAAAGAGACCATACAATTAGGGGGAGATTTGTGACTCTTGATCTTATGATTCTTAAGCATTCTTGCAGAAGCTATCCATGAATGGGCCCTATGAAATCCTTGATAAGTCACACATTGACAATCATCATTTGATAAATCATCTCTTGAGAGAAACTCCATTGAAGAAATGTAGCCACATCTATCATGGACCACATTTCTAGAAGGAAGAGCACCATGACAGGGGGAGTATTTTAGCACCCCATTTTCCATTGATATCAAAGGGGGGGAGAATATTGGAAGCGAAAGAATATTGTCATCAATGACAAAGGGGGATATTATTAATCAAGACTGTCATTTATGTCAATATAGAATTATTGGGATGGAAAATATTCTTATGATGTCATAACCTCATGTATCCTTGCTCTTGATGAAGAAGCCTAGAACCCGTATGATGATCTTACCCTTTATGGATACTACACTATTGAAGGAATATACATGAATGACCACACTTGATGATGCCATATGTGATGGCACTTGATGAAGGTCTTGATGACATGGTTGAAGACTAGATAATGACATGGAGGAATATTTGATGACATGAACAATGTTTGGATACATGACATGAAGGACTTGGAGATAACTTAATGCCATATGATGGAATATAATGACACTGTTGGAAGATTTCATTTAATGATATGGATGGTGGTTGGAAGACTACCTTGATGCTCTCTTGATAACAAATTAATAGATTTTGCACTGTGGTTGATGCCATATCACTGCACTATGACATGGATAATTTACATGATGACACTAACATCCTCTTGTTGTCCTAATCATCTTCTGCACTAAATATTTCATAAGCAGTCACAAATAAAAATAAATTTGGACACCTTGGAGGAATCCTTTAAAAATGAATCCTACACCATTTTAAAGAGGATTTTTTCCTCTTTCCAATGAGCCTTTACCTACCCTGAAACTCCCAGCAGGTTGTGAGAAAATGAATTTTTAATTTTTAAAACAATATTTTTAAAGTCTAGCTGACCTACACTTAGACATTCATGTCGACCTCCCTCCAAGAGACGTGTCTCTTTATTAAAGCTCAAAATCCTATATAAATATGACATCAAACACCTCATTTTAGTTAAGGATTTCAGTGAAGCTTTCAGAGTAGAGGTAAAAATGCATCAAGGAGGCAGAGGAGGACAAAAATCACTATTTGGGCAACGTTTTGTTAAGATATCCATTACAAAAAAAAAAAAAAAAAATGTGGGTATATTTTTTGTGGAAGACAAAAGTGTGGTCAATACCTTACCTCAAACCTATTGTTTAAATCGAGGAGGAAAAAGGATAATTTTGTTTGGGCTGATTTTTTTTGAGTTATCAATCAAGCCAGAAAAAGAGGCTTGGACCTCAAGATAAGAATTCCATTATAGCTCAGTTTAAAAGCTTTGTGGAGAGCTCAGGATAGTCAAATCTAGAGCTCAGACCAATGATACATAGGAGGAATTCTCACCTACAAAAACTCAGATTTGTGTGTACAATCATGCTTCAAACCTGAATTGTTTTGTATTGGTTTTCTCCTTAAAAAGCACAGATTTGTGAGAGGAAGTAAGCACATTTTTGAAGCTTGAAATAGTGTGAAGACCTCACCTCAAACTTTAGTTTTGGACCATTAGCCTTGGTCCTATAGTAGCTAGTGGATAAATAACAATTGTAGTTAGCTTGGCTCATTATTTAAGGCTATTAGAAGCCAGTTTTGGACCAGCTTTAAAATAACCCAGAACCAAAAATTGAAGGCCTTTTTAAAGCAGTCCTCAGACACCCTTTTTTAGAACATTGAAGACATTTTAAAGGTGGATTTATAGCAGGTTTGAAGACTTCTTTTGGACAATTATTTAAAACATTTGAAGACCTAAAGAAAATCCTTGGAGAAACTATTGAAGGATCTTCAAAGAAAACTTGGATTGACATTGAGAGCAGTATATTGGGCATAGTTTGGAGCAGTATTTAAGAATACTCTTGGTGAATACATATTAAAGTGAATTTGAAAAATTCTTAGGGATATTCTAGATTATAATATCATGCAAATATATCTTGAAATTTGTAGTGGAGTATCTTGAAGACATATTGTTGGGAAAACATTGTTGAAGGCACCTTTTAGAAGTTGACTTGGAGGACATGATGCATTGATGTTATCATGAGGTGACCTTGGAGATTTTGTTTGACTGCCATGAAGAGTTGTGGAGACACACTGATGTGAATAAAAAGGTTTTCATTGATGAAGTAATGTGGAGACCAAGTGAAGGCATTACTGAATATTGGCAGGGCTTGTTTGTAATATTCCTTTTTCGGGAATTTTTGAAATGTGGTCCTCAAGGACGCTGTATAAGAAAGAAGATGCAAAAATAAGTAGGAAGGGGGCTTTGATCCCCTATTTAACTCACTAAACACTTCTCTTCCAGAATTTAAGCTCAAATAAATAAGCCTAGAAGGATTATACAGATCTCCCCAAACTAGATCTCTTAGTAAATGCTCAATGAGAGAGCTTACAACAATACATGAACACAATCATGAAACTCTACTAATTATGAATACAACATAAGATGAAATATAATACAGCCATAATGTTATTAATATATTAGCTACAAAGTATAGAAATATCTTGAGGGACAAGCCACTGTCAAGCTATGAGAAACAATCTCCAATGATCATGAAATGAGATACATGAGTTACTGCTGAAATCGCAAAAAATGTCGAGAGAGATAAACGTTGATAGTATATGCACTATATTATGGTAGCTGCTAAAATAGATACATATACATGAAATATGGCTGGAGATATATAAATAAATTCCTAAGAATAGAAGAATGGGCTCTAATACAAGATTTCTAGCCAATCTAGGAGAGATTGCTAAGAATGACGGAAAATGATACAAGGTGACAAATAAATTATCACTCTATAATCGAATCAAAATATAAAATGAGGCTGTAGCAGATACTGATATGATAATTCCCTCCTCCGATAGTGAATCTAAGCAAAAGATTTTGGTCCCTTTACTTAGAAACAACTCCTCTCTTTGATGTAGTACAAATGGCTCTCCCGAAGAATCGCCTCCTGCAAACAACGCAGCTTTCTACCTAGACTACTACTGTGAGAGATGGTGAGTACAAGTGGTTTCTGGTGCCCAAAGATCTGAAATAAAGCTCGGAATTCCTCCTCACTGATCCTCCAATGGACAGCCGAGCTCCTCCACGCGGAAAACAAGCCAAAGAATGACTCAATGAGTTCCTCTGTTCGTCGTCTCCCGGCATACACAATGTTAATCTACGTGCGTGAAAGTCAACGGCGCAGTAGCCGCAAAGATAAGATTGGCTAAATTACGTAATGAGGAAATAAATTCGAAACCCTCTCCTTCCTTGAGGATGAGGTAGGGATTCCTGACTGAAGAACACCCTTGGGGTGAAGAACCCCTGACAACTCCGCAACACAACCATTGGAGATGCAAGTCTTTGCAGCACCCTTCCCGAAAATAATAAGCTAATGCATAATGAAAATGGGCTGCCATCTCCTCCTTATAAAGCAAAGTAACCCCTTTCTCACCATGGGTCCCATTCACACTCCCTGCTTCTAGCTCAAGCAAGTGAAGCCTCCACACTCAAAAGCCGTGTTGTCCAAGTAGGTTCAATGTATTCCTGGATAGTTTTAGTTAACTTGGTCGAAAATGACTAGATCAAGCATGATCCAATCCTCGTTCACACCATGTGGTGCTTAATCCACTGCTTTTTTATTCCTCCTTTCACACAAGGAGTGTTATTTCTCCATGAAAATGGAGTTAAGGTGTCTCCTTACCCATTTTATTCAACAAAATAAAATACGCAAACCATAATGTTCCATTTAGCTTGAGGCTAAAAATTGGGAACATTACGGTCCCTCCCCTCCCACATGTTGCTTGTCCTCAAGCAAAGCCGCATAGAGAGACAAAATTTCTCCTTCTTCTCTTGTGGCCTCCTCATCAATAATCTCCACCACTACTCAAGATACGCTGCAATAAATATATCCTTCCATGCTTCCTCCCAAATATGCGAAACCGGAATGGTGCTCATCATGGAAAAATAGAAGGTGTGTAGGGTGGAAACCTTCTCTTTGCTGTGTGCTATGGCCCTCACTCAAGGTAGGAGTTATGACATGCATGGGGAAAAATGTATCCCCAAAGTGATGATCCTCTCATCCATGCTATCATCCGAAATAAAAGCTTCTCTCTAAATCCCCTAAATGTGTGTAATGTGTTGAAATGTTTGAATGGAGAGTTGGGCTTTTGATTCCCAAGGGTGTTTCTCCTCTCCATTTTTGGTACATATGGGGCTGCCTTTTTCCTTGGGCTGAAATGGTATGGCCTCCAAGAGAGAATGGCCCAAGCTTCCCCATCAGATATCAGCCATGAAGTTCCCTCTCAAGTTCTCCAAGTGGTTTTTCCCACAAGAAGAGATAGCAATGTGGCAATCATGGTTTGACCATGGTGTCTCCCGCAATATAAAAAAATATACAATGGGGAGAATCATATGCTCCCGATGGGCTGTCCTAAAATATACAACACTCTCACAATAGTGCATCGCTTGTGAATGTATAAACATCAGTAATATACAAGGAGGCAACATGCAATGGAAACAAGTCGTCACAAGACAACTAGAGAGTGGGTCCATTTGCACCATTCATGGGACCAACGCGATGTGGCACCTCTTTCCCTGCATCAAAACTAAAAACAAAAAGTTCTTTTCTAGCCACTTTTTTGCTGCCACAAAAATCACATAAGATGAAAATATGAAAATACAAATTGGTGCCAATGGTGCACACCAAGAAATATGTGGTTTCCCCCACAAACCATCATAAAAAATAGCCACTCCCATTTCTGCAATAGGCCACATGTACATCTCATAATAAGGAGCATAAGAATGATTTGATCATCCATAGCTCATCAAGATGCTCATATAATGTAAAGAAAAGGTAAACCAAAATGAAAACATATACCTTCTTTACCATGTACACTCTAGGTCCTGTGAGCTGAAATGGCTCATTCGAATGCTACTCCCTCACCTCAAATGAGTAGGGAAATGGATGCAAGAACCTCTTCCAAAAAACTCCGAGGCTATGCATATTTCCATATATAGCATAGATCATGTTGAATGCCCCTCCCAAATGAACTCCTCTAGTCAAAGCATAATATGCATCCAAGTGCATAGCTAGGAAGTCCTCATGTGCTGCATGGAATAGTTTCTCCTTCGAGGACTAGAAACTCTAGATCAAGAAGATTCCGCCATAACAATATATGACCATATTTTCCATCATACATCCTGTCTATATCCCTCCGTTCATCAAGAATCAGCATGCGCCAAGATCCTCAGAGTACTCCACCAAGAGTTGAGTCCTCCAATATGGATCCATCCTCCTTATAGGGGGACAACACTGAGTAATCTTCAATGTGATGCTCCCCCTCATGTTGTTGCCTGCTACTTTGACATCCCCCCATGCCAAATCCATCCTCACAGCAAAATGTTTCCATGCCTCTCATGCAAAATTTTGCTCATGCTCGGGATAGTAATTGTGATCACTGGAAGTTAGCCTCCCATGATAAAGTTGTCATCCAAGAGGAATCTCCCAATCCCCGTCAGTGTACACATGAGGTAACCTCCATCTACTCCCATGTGTAGAAAGAGTCCTTCCTCAAAGGAAGTATCCTCCTCCTCATCAAAGATGTGGAGTCAGCTCATCTCCCGCATCATGAAGATGCAATCCTCCATCCCGCGACCAGAACCTCGTCAACGCGCACAGTATAACCGATGAGAGTGGGTGATGTTGAAAATGAGAGAGTGTCCCTCTCCTCCTTGGGATCTATCCCAAACTCTACTGTGTTGTCGTCTGGAATCTTCCAAATTCTTCACCTCTACCGGAATCCAAGAGTGGTGAACCAAGCCGACAAGATGCCTCTCATCAACTCTAGATTAGGTGGCCTCCTCAAGTGGAATGCATCCATATAGTGAGACATCAAGATCGGAAGTGGACCGTATGTATAAGAAGACTGATTTGTCCCTCTCTTCACTTCATTGTACGGTCTTCCTCCCATGTACAAAGACTCTTCGGAATGGATAAGGGTGTCTCAACCTCTGCATCCGATCCTTCTCTCTCCCTCCATCTCACAATCCCCAAAAGTTTACTGCTGCCAAAATGGCTCCGGACTGTGCTTTGATTCCCACATGTTGGATCTCTTGGAATCCCTTGCATAGAAACAAGGACTCCTCCCATGGAAGCTGAAAGGACTCCCCTTCTCATCTCCATGCTGGTGATGGATCTTTCTCCAATGATACATCGACTGCGGTGTCCATTCTATGCACATTCTCTTCATCGATAAGTAAGAGTATGCCTCCCCTTCAATGAGAGACCATGGATTTCGGTCTTCCTCCGCAAAGAGGGATCTCCATGTTATCACAAATGGAAGAGTGCTCCTTCATACAATGGGGATCTTGCCTTCAGCGAAGTCATAATTCCAATTTTTTTTCCCCTACTAGAAAATGTGGAGTGGAGTTTGTTTCATGTTTCCTTCCAATGCATGCAAAGTGTTTGAAGATATGATGCATGATGATTCACATTGACTCCCATCAAATTTCTTCACCAAACCCTTAGTAAATTCATCATAAGTTTTTACATTTGCATGATAACATGAAGAAGAAATTTTAAACGCACCAATCATGGGCACATACCTACGAGATGCGATATACCGCTATAGTGATGGCCTCCTTGGCTACAACTTGGTGTAGCTGAAAATATGCATCAAGCTCCTCTATCCAAGGCACAGTGGCCTTG
Source organism: Pinus albicaulis (assembly GCA_034641835.2). Classification (NCBI taxonomy): domain Eukaryota; kingdom Viridiplantae; phylum Streptophyta; class Pinopsida; order Pinales; family Pinaceae; genus Pinus; species Pinus albicaulis. Next base: position 300,206,206 of record CM076574.1, read on the forward strand.
CACACTTGCTGATCCGTAGCGAAAGTGGATAGAAAATAATGTATCTTCCTTTTCTCCCTTTGCTAGTTGCTGTATCTTGCTCCCCTTGAGTCTACAAAACCATTGAAGTCCAAGTGCACTTCGAATCTCCATGATTGAGATTCATACTCCCAAGAAAATCACTCAAGGTCTCCTCCCTTTGGTGACTCACTCCTCCTCCATTCTCCCCCGTAGTAGATATGGGTAATGTACTCATGCGATGTGGATCTCGCATGTGTGGCTGAATGCTTACACCCATCATAAGAATATCTAGGGCTTGCTTCATCCATAAACCCTCTCGTAAAATATTCCCAATTTTCCCTTTCTTTTCCCTCAAGGTCTTCAATGATACCCTCATAGGGTTTGGGAAAAGTAAAGAAGGGAAACCTCCTCTTCCGTCATTCCTCTTTTTCTATTTTTTCTTTCCGTACATCTCCTCTTCCAAATGAGGAGCTTCTCCTTCTAATGGCATATTATCTTGGTACACTAGTCATTGCAAAATTCTCCTCAAGAATAACAAAATTCTATTCCAAATATTGGACTGCAGGGGGCATTTACTAGATATGTCACCTTTGAAAAAATGATAAGATCCGTAGGGCATACCTAGCCATACGTCAGACTACTGCCTATATATCTTGAAATATTCCCCTTTAGATTCAACACTTTGTCTTGAAGCCAATAGGGCCGAGCCAAAGATCATGCTTTGATACCATCGTAATATTCCTTTTCGGGAATTTACGATCATGTGGTCCTCGGGACGCCCGTATAAGGAAGAAAATGAAAAATAAAGCGTAAAGGGGGCTTGGATCCCTTTTTAATTAGCTCACTAAAAACTTCTCTTTCGAGCAGTTAAGCTCAAAGAAATGAGCAGCCTAGAGGGCTTATACATATCTCCCCGAAGCTAGATCTCTTAGTAAATGCTCAATGAGAGAGCTTACAGCATTATACATGAACACAATCATGAAACTCTAATAATTTGAATACAACATAAGATGAAATATAATACAACCATCATATGTTATTAAGATATCAGCTACAAAGTACAAAATATATTGAGGGACAAGCCACTCACAGCTATGAGAACCAATCTCCAATCGATCAGCAATGAGATACATGAGTTGTTGCAACCGCACGAAATGCCGGAGAGAAGTGACAACCGTCGTATATTATGGCGGTACACACTGAAATAGATAAATATATGCATGAAATATGGCTTTAATATATAAATAAATTCCCAAGAATAGAAGAATATAGGCTCTAATACAAAATTTCTAGCCAATCTAGGAGAGGTTACTAGAAATGCTTAGGAAAATGTACAAGGTGAAAAAATAAATTGTCAACACGCTGCATATCTGAATCAAAATATAAATGAGGCTATAGCAGATCCGGTATGATAATTCCCTCCTCTGATAGTGAATCTAATCAAAAGGCTGGTCCCTTTACTTAGAAACAACTCCCCCGATGAGTACAATGTGTTCTCCCCAAGAATCGCCTCTACAAATAATGCGAAATCTACTGCCCTAGACAATGCATATGAGAGATGGTGAGTGTTTTCGGCTCGGTGCCAAAGATATGAAATAAAGCCTCGAATTCCTCCTCACCGATACTCCCGATGAATAGTTGAGCCCTCCATCGTGAAAACAAGCCAAAGAATGACTCAATGAGTTCCTCTCGTTGTTGCTCCCGACAACACAACGTTAATACGCTACAAAAATAACACTTTGTAGCTGACAAAGATAAGCTTGGAAAAATGGCCGAATGAGGAAATGAAGTCCAAAACCTCTCCTTCCTTGAGGATTAGGTAGGGATTCCCAGCCAGAGAACACCCTTGGGTGAAGAACCCTACAACCACCTTAACAACCCGAGGATGCAAGTCTTTGCAGACCTCTAAAAAATAATAAGCGTATACTGAATAGTGAAAATGGGCTGCCATCTCACTCCTTATAAATCAAAGGAACCCTTTCTCACCATGGGTCCAATTCACACTTGCTTCTAGCTCAAGCAAGTGAAGCCTCCACTAAAGCTGCGTTGTCCAAGTAGAGTTCACTTCCATCTAGATAGTTTTAGTTGACTTGTTCAAAATGACTAGATCAAGCATGATCCAATCCTATTCACACCATGTGGTGCTCAATCCAGTCGCTTTATTATTTCTCCTTTTCACACAAGGAGATTTACTCCATAAAAATGGGTTAGTGTCTCCTTACCCATTTTATTCAACAAAATAAAAATATGCAAACTATAATGTTCCATTTAGCTTGAGGCTACAAATTGCGGGAAAAATGAGTTATATCCTTGAATAATAACACTGTGGGAGCCATGAAGAATAACAAAAAAAATTTGACGAAGTGAAGCTAAGGGTTTTTATCCAAAGAGGTTGGAGCCTCGTAGAGACAAGGGTTGGTGCCTTGCGGGAGATAGGGTTGGAGCCCCTAGAGGATAAGAGTCCTCAAGAAACTAGGTCAGATCCTCAGATGCAGAGATGGGGTTGGAGCCCTAGATGTTGGAGCCTCAAAATGACAAGGATGGAGCCTTGGAAGATAGGGTTGGTGCCCCTCATAGGGTCAATGCCGTCATGAATTCCACAGTCGATGCTTCCAGGAAAAAAGTATAGTTGGTGCCTTGAAAGGGATTGAAGATTGGTGTATTCATCTTGGGTTGGAGCCCTACACTATTGTATTGGATTTATTGTAAAGAAGAGATTAATAAGAAAGTATTTATTCTTATTGTTGATTTTTTATTTATAAATATAATTGATCTAATTGGTAAAAAATAACAATTGAAAATAAATATTAATCCACCCCCCCACCTTCAGAGTCCAACAACATACATACCTTACTGATTCATACTTCTTTATTTTGTAGCATCAATACTTTTCACTTGGTTCCTTGCACTTCATATATTTAGGGGAATATTTCTTCTTAGTATAGTCCTTGCACTATTAACTTCATTTTACATAGGAAAAATCCTTATGCCCAACTATTTCATGATCCTTGATTGTATTATCTCACCTGTATAATTATGCGGGGATCACTTCACCAAACTATGATTGCATTAGAATTAGTGAGACCCTTCTCATCCTGGTATGCACCGAGTTAAGCTGAGAGCATGATTGGTATTATCAAAAGATGAGATTGTGGTATCTTTAAAGGCCAAGACTATGGTATATTCAAAAGCTGAAATTATGGTAATATCATTGAATCATTTTTGTACGTGAACTCTCGTATTTTTATTTTATATACTCGCTGAAAAACATGTTGTGATAATGCCTATCCCATATCATCGTAACTTGTGAATTCTAGTGAAGGTATCAAGACTTTCTTTATATCAATAAGACATTAACAATGGTAACACACGATAACCTTGTAGCTCCTGAACCTTGATCCAAACTTGACAATTATTTTTTATATGAATTGCAATGTGCACTATAATAAAAGATACTTTCTATAAATATGAACATTGTGATATGCGAGTAGATCTTGGGAGTTATTTCTTGTAGCCCTTGTATGTAAGATAGTAACAAAAGAGGAATTGTATATTATAGAAACAATGAGATATTTTCACCAAATTTGATTTCATTGAGACATTCGACCTAACGATCCCTAGTTCCATTAGCCACAGAAATTTCCCTTCTTCGAACTTCCTTGATCATGACCATAACTTTGATATCATATTAGAGAAATGACAATTAATTTGTTTTTCTTATCATGACATTATCTTGTGATGTTTCTTATTATTATTATGGGTTCTTTTGTTTTATATTTTCTTATCATTAGTAGCTACTAATTCCAAACAAATAGAAGAGGACACAAGATGTAGGCACATTTTCAGTGAAAAACCCTTCACTCTTTGGGGAAAAACCTCGGTCAAATTCTTCCTTCAATAGGGGTCTAAGATGAGAAAACCAAGACCTCTTTCAGATTATATACTAATGCAGAGGGCATCCAGAACAGATTTGAATTAAGTTCAAATCTGAAGCTAAAAAGAGACAGTGCATGCTAACGAACAGCCATGCAAATTTGGGGAAAGATTATTGTTTGAATCCGATCATCGAATTTTATATAAATCGATTAAGAGTAACTACTCTACGCCATGTGCGTTTGAGAAGATGTAGATTTGTTTACGATATTTTAGGGATCTTAAAATGATTCATGACTATTTTATTATATATAAACGGTGAGCCCTATAATGTGTGAGAGAGTGAATGTAATGTAGTACGATAAGTAGAATGTGAGCTAAAGGTCGAAACGCCTTAGATATAATGCTTACTTTTAACTCGATTTTGTTTATAGTCGAAGGATTTTTATATATATATTTCTACGTAGTATTCCTCGTAGGTTATTATTGATTTAATGTTATGAATTCATGTCGTGATTTCAGTGGTTTATTGGATCATCGATCCTCACGGGATGGATCGATGGCAATATTAATGGTCATATGACGTTATAGAGATGATGACGAACATGAAACTATGCGTGGTTTCAATTACTAAACCCCTGTATAATCGATATGGAAGGAACCAAGTATAATATAATATCATGCATTTCATCTGTTGCAGAAGATGATGGAATTAAAGGTATGTTAGTTTTGAAGATTCTCGAGAGCAACCGGTTTAAATAAATGTGTATGTAATCCTGTGATAATTGAATACATATTAGTAGGTAAAGAATATGTTGTGTGGCTATGTATAAATTGCATGCATTAATCCCGTGTGGAGAATTAAATGAAATGGCGATGAGTTCTGTCCTTTGACGAAGGACGCAAGCATGTTAAGCTCCGAATTTTGAACTTGTTAATCGAGTACGGGGCGAGTCTGCTGCTTGAAGTGATATCGATCGAAGATGCATGATCTACAAAGCATCAAAGCGAGAGAGGGACGAGTTGAAAGAAATGGAATTAAAACTGTTGTGGGAAAACCTTGAGTTGCCATGAAGGTGTTCTTAAATGTCATTTGAAGTTGAGCATTTTTTGAAGAGATTACTAACGATATCGTGTGACATTTGGCCCGAAGGTGGTTTTTTACCATTAGCGAAGTGATCCAATAATTTATGAACACATCATGTTCATAAAACCATGATATCGTGGTGATGTTGAGTAGTGATAAAGACCGAGATGTAAGGTAACGTGACTATGGTCTGCCGATTAGGATCCGAATTAGATCGCGACATACATGTCACATGGTAACTTGCACGGGAATTAAAAAGAGGTATGAACATCGTTTATTTCTATGGGTAAGAGTTTGTTGAATATTTCTCTGAATGCATGGGCCCTAGAGAAGGGGTAGTGACAATTATTAGATATATTAAAATGTCTTATTCCTAAAGGTTAAAACGGAGCACTACAACGATTTAAATACTCCTAGGTCTAAGACTTGGATATAGTTCAAGGGCATATGGTGTGAAGATGGTTTAAAGTGACTCGGATAAAAATGAAGACATCAAAGTGTGCTACGACGTGAAGCAAGAGTGGGCCATATACTCCACAAAGTCCCGTGATCGATCTCCAAGTTGTATGAATCTCGCATTTTGGTAGTCATTATGAGTTGCAAGTTCATTTTTTAAAAATGAAAGGTGAACATGCTTATAGTGGGTTTCGCTTTGTCATCGAAGTGTGATATCAAAGCATGAAAATGATTTCTTGCGGAGAAGGAGTTTGCATACGAGAGGAAGAAGAGGAGTACTGAGCTTTGTGAAGTTTTGTTAAGCTTTTGATTTTTACTGTTTTGAGAAGGTAGCAACGGAGGAAGGTGAGAAGATTGTAGCAACTCTAGAGCAGAGCAGTGTTGAATGGTTCCAAGGTGAGTGAACTGTAGAGATGCCACAAGATTGAGCTCTTGAGAGGAAAGCTTGGTGAGGTATTCAGAAAGTGGAGGACTTGCTATTGCAGAGGTTTTGTTGCAGTACCATAGAGGACAATTCCATAGAAGATGTGGGTAGAATTGTTCAAGCATGTTGCTATAGGAAGATCATGAGGAAGCCGGTCCCCACAAATGACGATAGGTAGCAATTGTCATTATCGTTGCTAGAAGACATATGACTAGAAGGTCATAAAATTTTGTGCCTCGGGGTACGATGCGCATCCAAACGGTTACAGTGGATTTGAATGCGAAGGTGAAAAGATGGGTAATTTGTTTGAACGTCTTGAATTTTATGTAGCTGATTAAGAGTAACTATACTTTTGTGTGTGCATTTGAGAAGATTTAGAGTTGTTTAAAGATTTTTGGGATCTTGTGATTAACGATCTTTTTTATACAATCTATATAAACGGCGAGCACCTTAATGTGTGCGAGAGGGGAGCGAATGTAATGTAGTCGTAAGGAGAATTTGAGCTAGGTTGAAATGCAGCAAGAATATAATGCTAACATGGCTTGATTCTTGGTTATAGTCGAAGGATTTTTATGAGTTTTTTGTGTGTTATCATAGGTTATTATTGATTTAATATTGTGAATTCATGTCATTATTTCGGTGGTTTATTATCGATCCTTACGGGGGATCGATGGAAATTTAATGGTCATATGACATTATAGAATGAACGCGAGCATGGTGGTTTCAATTACATTAAAACCTATATAATCGATGGAAGAACCAAGTGTAATATAATATCATGGCATACGATTTGTTACGGAGATGATGGAATTAAAGCTACGTTGGTTTTGAAGGTCAAGACGGCCGATTTAAATAAATACGTAATCATAAACGAGGTGAATACATATTAGTTGCGGGTAAAGAATTTTTGTGCGTATTTGTATAAATTGCATGCGTTAATCATGGAGATTAAATAGAAATTGATGAGTTCGGTCCTTTTGATGAAGGACGCAAGCATGTTAGCTCGACTTTTGAACTTGTTAATCTAAATCGAATTAAGTTTGTAGTGATATCGATTGAGATCGATTCACGACATCAAATTGGAGAGGACGAGTTGAAAAATACGAATTAAAACTCATGGAAAACCAAAGTTGTAGGCGTTTTAAATGTCATTTGAAGTTGAGCGGTTTTGAAGACATTACCACCAGTATCGCGTGGTGTTTGGCCAAGGTGGTTTTTACCATTAGAAATGTGATCCAATAATTTATGAACACTTCATGTTCATAAAACCACTTTTATCGTGTGTTGTTGAAGTGATAAAGACCGAGCTATAAGGTAATGCGATTATGGTTTGATCAGATCTGAATTAGATCCGATGACATTCACATGGTAACTTGCACGGGAATTAAAAGAGGTATGAACAGTGTTTATTTCATAGGTAAGCATTTGTTGAATATTTGAATGAGTGGGCCCGAGAGAAGGGGTAAGAAAATTATTAGATATATTAAAATGTTTTATTCCTAAAGGTTAAAAAAAGCACTACAACGATTTAAATATCTAAGTCTAAGACTTGGATATAGTTCAAGGGCATATGGTGTGAAGATGGTTTAAAGTGACTCGGATAAAAATGAAGACATCAGAGTGGCACGACGGAATCAGAGTGGGCCATAACCCACAGGTCCCAGGATCGACTCCAAGTTTATGAATCTGCATTTTGAATCATTATGAGTTGCAGGTTCATTTTGTAAAATGAAAGGTGAACCTACTTATAGTGGGTTTCACTTATCATCATATACTTCCACCATCAAGTAATCCCTTCACTATGTTAGCACCAAGATCTCCATGACACCTATATCTCCTTTGATTGCAGCAAAAACTTCATCCTCGTTATATTGACCAAGTTATGTAGCATGAGATAACATCACCGAGCATCATAACATATCACCAAACATCATAACTAAGATAGTATCACCGAACATTATAACTGAGATAACATCATATCACTGATCATCGTAATTGAGATATCATCACCAATCATCATAATGAGATAACATTGTATCATTGAGTGTATAGAAAATCTATGTTGACACCAACACCTTGTCTTGTTGTAGGATCTTCAAAATATGTCTAATATGGAAGTAGCCTAAATCTGAAGTAAGTCGGAAACATTGTCTTGTTGTAGTATCTCTGAAATATGTATAATATGGAGGTATCCCAAGTCTGAAGCAATTCTAATACCTTGTCTTGATGTAGCATTTCTGAAATATGTATGATATAGAGGTAGCTCGAATTTGAAGTAAGTCTGAGACCTTATCCTTATGTGGTGATGATCTGAAAATGCAGTCCTTTCTGTGATCCAAAATTTCAGAGAGAATTTTGAATCTCTGTGTCTAGAAATGTGAAATTGCAACCTTGTATATATATTTTTTCCTCCATGAAATAAGTCCACATGATAGTGAAGTGTTGTGTCTTGGATTGAGCCGACTTGAAGACTGGTTGAGGTTGACTTGAGGCAACTTTGATGACTTGCATCACTTGAATTTGTTATAAAATGTAACTAGGTTTGGTTTTCATAATGACATGTAATTAGGACTCTTGTAAATAATGTAATGAAGAAAATAAATTATTATTGACTTGCTTCATGGGTTTCATTAGCAAGGGATATTTATTGTTTTTATTGTCTATGTCATGTATGACCCTTCATGGGCATATAAAGAATGTATCTAAGTCTATAAGATGTCTATAAAACCTCTAAAAGAAGCACATACATCCTCTTCTTCATGTTGGCCTCAAGATAAATAATCGATGACATGTCGGCTTACATAAATGGGGCACATTCATTCAAGAAGTCTTGTCAGCTTACATAAATGAGACACATTCATTCAAGAAGTCTTGTCGGCTTACATAAATGGGGCACATTCATTCAAGAAGTATTGTCAGCTTATTTATGGAAGCCTAACCACTATAAATAGAAACCTCAGCTTAGTCTACAAATATAGAATTTCTAACATCTTCTCTAAGATTTTCAGTGACCTATCTCTGATGTTTTTCTGTGATAAGACATAAGTGCAGTTCAATGCATCTATGAGATTTCAAATGAGTATAACAATGATAGAAATCACATAATCTACAACAATATCTTCACAATTCTTTTGACATTTTTAGTAGTCCAAAAAATAAGAAGTTTCAGATGTTTTCATAGGAAAAACACAGTGATTAGAGTGCATATTGTAGCACATAATTTGAATAGCATTATAATGACACTTTCCTCATTATATTGGCATAATATATCAGTGTATTTCGGTGACGTATATGTAATAGTTTCCAGTGCTTCCTCAGTTAAGGTGTCAGTGTTGTCTGAAGGAGAATTTTGGTGCTCGGTGCCACTTGGTGCTACAATAATAGTCATTGATGACTTCACTTTGAAATATTCCGAAGAGCTGACCTCATTTTGTGGAAGGTTGAAGAAGTGGAAGAAGAAGATCAAGGAATAGGGATGATTGTGTCTTGCTCTCGGAGAGGTTATTAGGTCAAGGGTCTTGGTCTTGGTATTCATCAATTGGAATCTCTATAAGAAGAATTTGTGTGAGTTTTCCTCTCAAAGAGTGAGAGGCTTTGGCCCTAGCTCATAGCCTACGTGATGTGTCTATTATCTATTTTATGTTCATGCATTGGTTACTATTTTGATGAACAATAATCAAGAAGAATAACATCCTAATATAAAGAAGTAAAAAAACTTACAAATAGTAACTAATCGAAGAGAAATCATTTAATGCAAATGCCATATATTTTTCAACATGGTATTAGAGCTAAGGGGAAAATTAAGGATTGGCATATAAGGGACACACAAGGATCATATTTCAAAGCATATAAGCTAGTCAAAGATCATCACAAAATGGATAAGTTCAAAGATCTAACTCTCTAAGAATTTGGGAGAAAATCATAGTCTACTATTCAAATCATCCTCAGAAAATATCCAGCTAATTTCAGAGGTGTTTTTCGGTAACTTCATATTAGTGGAATCACAACAATGCTATCATAATACCTACTGTAGATCCTAGTGAAAATACTAAACAAGATTTCAGTGATATGTTACAGTTTGATTTTGTGTTTCTTCAGGTCTAGTATAATCAACATTCAAAGAATAAAGATACTACCTCAGTAACATTTCATCTCAATCAAACATTTTTATGTTATATTTTGGTGTTGCCACATATATTTCTTGGTGTTATTCAGTGATGGAAATCTCAAAACTAGTACCTTGGTGATCACAGTGAATTTGGTTCAGGAAAGGAATATATTGGTGCTAGAAATAAGTCTTATGTGACATGAAAAAAAAAATTATGGATCCTCTAGCTATCATCAAAAGGAGCTAGGTAAAAAGGCGTTGTCATCATAAAAGGAACAATCTCCTTTACTGAAGAAAGGATTTTTCATTTGGAATAATATTATCCAAAAGGAGAGCTTTAATACATCTTCTTCAACCTCCATCAAAGTGATCAAACTGAAGATTTCATCTTCACCTATCAAGTAAGTATCTTTTATTATATTATCAAATTTGATAAATAAAAAAATCATGTTTACAAGAAGATATATAAACTAGTTTGGTTATCATAATTCCTTGCATGAAAAAGGAGGATAGAAATAGTCCTCGAAAATAGTGAAGTCATTGATCATATTTATGGTAAAGTCTCCAAAGGTAAATAATTGTCCGAAAACATGGAAAGACACCAAAGGACTCAAAGGATTCTTATGAAATTAGTAAAATTTCCTCTCATCTGTATATAAACAAGTTAGAGACATCGAGAGAATATATGATAGCGGAAAGAACTATTCTATGCAATAAAGAAGGTCAAGACACTTAGACACGATTTACAAAAAATTGAAGGTATCAAAGAATGAAGGGATATCTTCATAAGATCTCAGTGTGAGATCTGGAAGAGATAACATGGACAAGGTAACAAATTTCCATGAGACAAGAAAGTTACCTCATTCAACTTGTGGTTCTCTATTTGGATAGAAAATTAAAAATCAAGGGAAAAAGTGTTGAAGGATAAAAGACTCAAACCTTTGAAGGAAAAGGGAAGTTTAAGAAATGTGGAATAATTATGGACATTATAGGAAATATGGTCCTAAAGGGACTATGTCAAAAGGTGAAAGAGAAGCTTATATCCATAGGAAAGGATGGAGGAAGTTGAATAAAAGAAGCTCAAAAGAAAAGCTGAGTAAGAATGTTACTGTGGTTAACCAGTCTCCCTCAAAAAAGGTCTTGTCATGGCTCCTAAATCATGTACCGGATATGACTATAATAAATAATAAGATCTAGTGTGACATCATGGAAGCATTAGAAACAAGAACTTGTGACATCACAACGTGGGATCATGAAGGGGTTGAACAAAAATCCAAGGCAGTCAAATATGAAGGATATAGCTCTTTCCAGGAACCTCATTAGAAACCTAATGGAAAAAAACAAGTCATCCAAGACAAGGCTCATCATACGTCAAGATAAAAATAGAGCTTGTCATCCCAGGATATGGATATGCAAAATCCTAAATATTCTCTAATGGAATCACCATCGAAGGGTTCACGATCTAGAGAGGAAACAAGTGTTTCATCGGGAACTCTAACTTGTGGAATTCATGGGATGATGTATGATGACATAAGATATCAAGTAGATCAAAGGGTTGAAGATATTTAAATCAAGGAATTTTTTGAAAGAATCTTATATGACCTAAAGATAAATGAGGTATGTATGCTTGTATTTAATATTATAATGTCATGTCGTATGGTTGTAGGTAACATTGATCATTACTTCTATCTGAGAAGCATGTTCAAAGGAAAAGGATCTCCTTTTTTGAAAGGATGCGGAAGAGCATAAAGTCTGCACTAGATGAAATCAATATAATAGTCCTCATATGTAGTATGAGGTGGTTGATTATAATTAAGGAACTCTAATTGGAAGCTCTGGAAAGAGGAATGTGTGTGAATAAAGGAAGAATATATCATGAGATATGCAACCATGATAAAGAAATCAACATCCAAGAAGAACAAGGATGTCATTAAAATCTCCTAGAAAGATATGAAGACTTCGATGAAAGTCTTAAAAATACATAGACCCTTGACAATGGATATCTTTGGAGGTATGTATGTATGTTGAATGTTGATACCTACAAGAAAATGTCATGATGAAATACATAAAAAAGGTAATTTTTATTTAAGTGTTCATTTCATATTTTGAACAATATACGGATGGGCTCATGCGTACGCAAGGGGAAGTGTGTCTTCTATCGTTGATAACCATATAGTAGGATGAAATATCCTTGGAAGAAATATACTGGTGTAAGAAAATAGCGAGTGTGACATGAAGCAAGGCTAGATGAGAATGCGATGGATCACTCTCTTGTTAGAAAATTAAATATTATGGAGCAATGAAACACATATAATATGTGGAGGCAAAACACCTAAAACACATAAAACCGGACACGGATATACGTGGTTCACCTAGTTTGGAGGCTACGAAATACCGAACAACCGGTCCTTCCTTTCTGTTATCCCGACCAAAATGAAAGACAAAACCTGCGAGGCGGATGCTGTATCCTCTGTTCTCTCACGGTCTCCCTATTTGTTTCTCGCTACGAGAATACACAAATACCAAACGCAATACAATACCCTCATATATACAAGGGGGTTGCCTTCTAGGGAAAAAACAAACTAGGCAACCATCGGATCGTACGCCTGAACGGCCCAGATTTGACTAGAAATTACTATACTTTTACGAGGCAATTTTACATATTGTTTTTAGCTTCGAGCGCGCCGAAACCCCTACCGAGGGGGCTCCAGCGCGCACCCCCCTGGACCCCCACGACGACGATTAATTACGAGTGGCATTGCTGCCCCTTTTGAAATACGGGGTCCAATGTTTGTGATACAAAGTAAACAAGATAATCGAGCTCCACCCAGTAATCTCACTTGGGCGGTGCCTTATACACCGGCCTTCCATTTGTTGGACAATGACTCCTCTTTAGACATGGTTGTTCTCATCTTCATTGTCATCCTTGAAGACCAATTGAAACTAAGCACATTCTCAGTTTCTCCCCTAAGTTACAACTTTGTTATCTCTGTGAGTTGGCTAGTGTGTATCTTTTCCGGCTTCAACTATCCATCTTCCAATATTTAGTAGTATGAAATGGTACTTGATATGCCTGTGCTGGTCAGCAGAGTAGATAACCAGATTCTTTGGAATGAATGGCAATTTGGCTATCCTTGTATAACGTTCATATCATGCTTCTTCAATTCATCCATAAAACTTTGCCATTAATTATTTCTTTACTAGCCTCTATATTAGCAACATACTCAACATGTTGTTGAAAAGTGCAACAACACTTTGGATTTTTGAAAACCAGCGCGGTTGTTCCACCTACGGTAAATACATATCTGACAGGTGCTCCTCCCAGTATCTCATACTGCCATATATGCATCAACATATCCCTGTGAAAATGTTTGAACCCCCAAAGCATAATGCTTGATTTTGAGTACCTCTCAAATATGCGAGAATCCATTTCTTTGCCATCCAATGTTCTTTTCTGGATTATTCATGTGCACCTTTGCTCCCCCTTTGCATGTGCAATATCAAGCCTTGTGCAAACCATTGCATACATTAAGCTTCCAACTACTGATGCATATGGAATTTTAGACATATAATCCATGTCTTCTTGGGTCTTGGGGCATCTCCTTACTAAGTTTGAAATGGCTAGAAAAAGGTGTACTAAGCTGGTTTTTCATTACGCATATTAAATCTTCTCGGCACCTTTTCTATGTACTCATTTTGAGAGCAGGTGTTAATTTGTGATTTTCTTTTGTCTCTAGCTATCCTCATACCAAGGAATTTTTTTTCAGCTCCCAAATCCTTCATTGCAAATGAATTTGCCAACTTTTCTTTTGAGAATATTTATTTCCTACATGTTAGACCTACTGACAAGCATATCATCTACATACAATAACAATATAATATAGTTGCCATCATTTTTTCCTTTTAGGATAAACACAATGATCAGAGTGACATCTAGTATAACCTTGTTCAAACATAAACTTGTCAAATATTAGATACCACTGCCTTATGGAGCCTTTTTTAAACATGGCTCTTCTTTGTTGCACACTAATTTTTTCTTTCCTTTGACCTCATATCCTTCTGGTTGCTCCATATAGATCTCTTCCTCCAGGATCTCCATGGAGAAATGTTGTCTTTACATATATTTGTTCAAGATGTAAATCTTCTCTTGCTACAAGACTTAAAATAGTTCGATTGAAGTCATTTTAACAACGGAGAAAAATATTTCATCAAAATCAATACCTTCTGTTGTGCAAACCCCTTCACCTGAGGTCTGGCTTTGACACACCTTGTTTTCCTCCATCTTCTTCCTTCAGCCTATAAACCCATTTGTTACGCAATGAAGTTTACTGCGAGGAGCAACTTTGACTAAGTCCCAAGTCTGGTTATGCATTAAGGAGTCCATCTCTCTTCTTCCATGCCTTTAGCTCCCACTTCTTCTTGCTTTCAACTTGCATTGCTTCTTCATAACATTAGGGTTCACCGAAATCGAGTCAACAATAAATAATATAATGAAGGAGAGTATCGTTCGGGGGGTTCTACTTATCCTGGTAGATATTCTAACACCACTTCAGGTGTTTGAGGTGCATATATTGTTACTGTGAACACTTGTTCTTGCTATGGTTGTTGATTATTTTATTATTTTTGAGCACCTTTGCACACCGGTTATCTCATCGAAACCGTGTATTCCTTGCTTTCTTTTAAGTTTCTTTTTCTGCCAGCGGTTCTTATACAAGACCTTTTCATTGAATATTACATCTATATCCCTGTTGATTTTGTGATTTTTTCACTTAATCATATAAAAGCGATATCCAAAATCATTAACACCATATCGATAAGGTATATTTCTTTGGTTTTACCTCTAGCTTTGTTCTGTTTTCTTTATTAATATGGACCATTCCATTAAAGGCTTTAGTAGTTTACCTAATAATATACATACGGAATACCACCTTATCAGGAACTTTGGCCCTCTTGTTTGTTAAATTAACTTATTGGATATCTCTCATGTCTACTTCATTTTGAAAATCATGCAATCTCATGCTGTGCATGCTCCATGATTTCTGTTCATTCTTTACGACACACCATTTTCTTGTGGTGCTCTTGAACTGTCTTCTCTACTAAATTCCATGCTACGAATAGTACTATCAGCTCTTTCTTGTAATATTCTACCTCCCGACCAATAGTCCGAGACTGCTTCAACTACTTTCCTATCTCAATCTCAACAAACTTTCCATTTCTTGGAAAGTATCAAATGTACATCGGATTTATTATGAATACAATAAATCTTGTTTTTCCATCAATAATAAATAAAAAAGTAACATAATAACAAGAACCCTTCGAGAGGTGATACCGAGCGGTCCCCGCTGCATGCAACACGAACGATTTTTCGCTCTTCTTTTCTTCCCCAACTGCGGGGAAATACTGACTTTCTTTTTTGTTTCCACCAGGCAATTTTCACATAATCCATGGAAATCATGATGCTGAGCATGTGTTTCTTTGAGTGAAGGGAATCTTCATTTCCCTTCACTCATGTATAGACCTGGTATGATACCCATAGTCCTTCATCTACTCCTTTGGAAGTTAAAGCATTAACGAGTTAGAAATACCATGCATAAATACAATATGCCAACCTTTTCACCCTTTGCTATTACCGAGTGCTCCTTTGGTGACCTTCCAAGTTTTATCTTGTGAAAGTTGTCACACAACCTTCACTACCTAAGCACTTTTTGTTGAAATCAGATTTTCTTCGAGGATCTAGAACATGCCTTACCTCCTTTAGTATTCATGGTTTCCATTCGCCATTGCCGAAACTTTACCCATTATCAATTTTACGGGGTTTATCATCACCCAAATGAACTTCCCGAGAATCCCCTTGAACCTAGTCATGAGAAAATATTTCTTATCGGGTGTGACAGAATGAAGCCCCTGAATCTACAACCAAGAATCGAGTAACATTTTCAAAAAGAGAAAGAATCAAAGCATCTTGTAACACATCACATATCACATTTGCTTAATGATTTTTTTTCTTCTTGTGCATCTCCTTCTTTTTCCCTTCCGAATCCACAATCTTTCTTTAGGTGTCCTCTCTTCAACATTTGACTACTATCCAGAATCGGACTTGGATGTTTGCCTTTCCTTGATTTGGATACGGACTTGGATCTTCCCCTAGACTACGCATAAAGCATTGCCTTATTCTCTACTAGAGATTTTCCGTCGCATTTCCTCACTAAGGATAGCATAGGCAACATCATAAAACTTTAAATTACTAGATCCAAGGTCGTGAGTTACTAATGGCCATAACTAAACCATTCCGACACGGCGGTAGAGAATAGAAAATAAAGAGCCCTAACTTCATCATCGAATTTTACCCTACAAAAATTAAGCCCATTGTGCTTGTGTGGAAAATCATTTAAATAGTCTTGCCGCGGATCCACCTTCCGACATCTTCATGTTAAATAATCGTTTCGCAAAATACCTTGTTTGAGACGAGGCTTTTTCATATAGTTTCGCCAACGTACGCATCAAACCTACGTTGTTGTTTCCTTGAAATATTAGGCGACCTTAATGTTGTGAAAACTGTGCCGTCTTGTTCAAGTGCCTTTCTATTAAGAATGTTCATTCGTGTACGTCATGGCCGTCGGCTTCTTTGTTTTTTTCGGTCGATGGTAGGTATAGATCTTTACGTGTAGATAATCTTCCATCTTGCATCTTCGCAATGGGAATTTTTGAGTACATTACCAAATTTCTAGGCCACAATTTACCATCTTACGCCATTGTTCACTCGAACCGAGAACCCTTCCTTCACCCAATTTTATCGACCAAATATACCTTCGGCTGCGATAACGGTTGTTAGAAAATTACGTATTGTGGAGCAATGAAACACATATATTATGCGGAAAATAAAAGCACACAAAACACATAAAACCGAACACGAGATATCACGTGGTTCACCCAATTGTTCATCCACCGAACAGCCGGTCCTTCCTTTCTGTTATCGCAAAATGAAGAGA
The DNA here is from genome assembly GCA_034641835.2 of Pinus albicaulis. Lineage (NCBI taxonomy): Eukaryota > Viridiplantae > Streptophyta > Pinopsida > Pinales > Pinaceae > Pinus > Pinus albicaulis. Next base: position 300,223,143 of record CM076574.1, read on the forward strand.
CAAAACCTACGACGGATCGTGTGTATCCTCGTTATACTCTCCAGTCTCCCCTATCTCATTTCGCTGCGAGAATACACACATAATACCAAGTATAATAAAATACCCTCATATGTCTGAGGAGTTCCTTTTAGGGTAAAAAACCTAAACTAAACATAACTTCTACCGTCGAATCATCTGCCTATATGAACGGCCCGGATTGACTACTGGTACTATACTTTTACAAAGAAGGTAGTTTTACATTACCCATGCTAGCGATTAATTATGGGCGAGGCGTTGCCGCCCATTTGGGTATGAAAGGGGTCCAATGCTATGATACAAGTAAAGCAGATAATCGGGCCCCCACAGCACTCTACGATGGAATGAAGACATAACTGAAGTGGATGAAACGGATGGATGTGATCTCTACCCTATGAAATATCAAAAAGATGAACTCATGGAAAAATAAATTAATGACATCGAAGAAGGATTTCTTTCAAATCGAGTTGGTTATCTCCCTGAGGGAGTTGGCTTATAATTCCTTTATTAAGAAGGAGAAGCTTGATACATTCCTTTATGGAATGGATTAGTCATCCTTTAGTTAAGAGTGACATTTTTGGTTCTCTATCTCTGTGTTTCATGCACTATACTAGGACTAACAATACGTAACTCTTAGTGAAGGCCATCGGGGAGAAATAGACACATCATTCTAGTCTTCAGCCAAGGAAGGGAGAATAGTGGGTAATCATCACGGCCTCCCAGTCACACTTTGAAAATGAGATAGGGAATTCAAGGTAAGATTATTCGTGGTGATATTATTTGGGGATTAGCTACCCAATATAAGAATATTCCAACAAGGTCACACACTTTTTGAACACCCGGTGAGCATACCCTTTTGGGGAAATGATAATGATGACTAGAAATCTAGTCTTGCCAACATTATGCTCTAACCTTGTGGAGCAATAGAGATGTTATTCAACTCCTTGCTATGTGACAATGTTGGTTGATATGATGCTATACATATGGGTTATAATCCTATTCTTCTTATGAGAAATTATTCAAATTGAGAATGACCAAGTACCATTATGAATACCTCCCTAGTTAAGAGGGATTGTTGTAAAATGTAACTAGGTTTGAGTCTTCATAATGACATGTAATTGTGACTCTTTTAAATAATGTAATAGAGAAAATAGATATTATTATTGACTTGCTTCATGGGTTTACTGACACATCAAAATTGCATTTAACATATAACCGTGGACCTATGAGTTGGGCCCACATAAAATCATATACTCACAACGGACTACAATATCGGTACAGTAACATACATACGTTCACGATCGAGCGAGTGCTTACTTTTAAAAAAGATCGCACATAACCTTAAATAGCTTACATACACACGGAATGGTGGTTCACAAGAGTCCCACCATTTGGTGACCAATTAGAACTCATTGCAAGTTGGCACCTTTAACAAATAACTTGACGACGGACATGTAATCTCGTAGGTCTCGGGGGTTGAAGTGACAATGTCACATCGCAACATCACAACCTCCTCTTCATAGATTACAACACCCACAGATGCTATCTTGATACATCATGTGTTTAAACCATAAATCATGTGATGTGCGATATTGCGCAATAACGACATGTAGGATCCCCTCATCACATCGCATATTTCACTCTTTACCGCATCACAAAAAAATTAACATGCTGCTTGTAAAATCTTAACGGTATGCTGCTAACATTTTCAGTATAAATTTGTGATTCTTAATCCATATTCAACTTTGTCCTCCCCATATCTAATGGTCTCCATTGCACTCCTTCTAACATCGCATAGCAAGTTGTTTTCTTTAACTTGAAATCATCTTAGCCATTGGTTTCTTCCACCATGTCTGTGATCTCTAATCTTGGCCAATCTTATGTCCTTTACTCCTCTTCTATCCTTCTTGAGATTTGGCTTCGGTCTTTAAACATGTTGATCTCTCCGGAAGCTTGTTCTTCATCTCTTCATCCCTCTGTCTCTCGCACGCTTTTGTTCTCGCGAATTTCATAGGAACTTTGTCCTCACTCACACTCGCACGGTCTGTCGATTTACGAGAAGAACACACATATATAATAACACACGGATACGATCCATATTAATCATCGATATATATCAACACACAATTTCATTAATACAACGAACTCGAGTCAACGGCTACTGAGCCATTCTGGCTTTGAATTACAAATTGCGTCCTACGGCTACCTTCATTCTCTTATACCCCTCTCACATACAACATAGACTCACTTTATAAAGAATTTACAAGTGTGTGGATCATCTAATGTCCATGAGTTCTTCTCCCTTAATCGCTCAAATAAACCCTAAATCTCTCTATTCGATTACATGGTAGATAATTACAATTAATTAAGTCTTCTGGGAACATCGTTTCCATAGTTTCGGCTTTGTTCCACGAAATTTTCCCTATTTACAAACGGTTTTCCACTTTTCTCCTTGTGACATTGAATTTGAATTATAGGGTCAATTCTCCTGCATCGATTTCATGAGAAAGGGATTATTTTTAGAGTCTATGTCATGTATGACCCTTGTTGGGCATATAAAGAATGTATCTAAGTCTATAATATGTCTATCAACCCTAAAAAACAAGCACAACCATCCTCTTCCTTGATGTTGACTCAAGATAATAATAGATTACATGTCCATTTACATAAATACAGTGCATCCATTTAAGAAGTCATGTCGGCTTATTTATGAAGCTTCTCTTTCCCCTATAAATAGCAACCTCAACTAGGTCTACAAACACTGGCATTGAATATCTTCTTTGAGATTTTCGGTGACCTATCTCTGAGGTTTTTTGGTGATAAGACAGAAGTGTAGTTCAGCGCATCTACCGAGATTTCGAGATGGGTATAATAGTGATAGAAATTGGATAATATCAACAATCTCCTCGAATGCTTAACGTATTTTTCGATAGTCTAGATAAGCGAGAAGTTTCTAATGTTTTCACAGAAAAACACGATGATTAAAATGTGGATTGTAGCACATAATTTGGATAACACTAAATTTACACTTTCCTCAATGTCTCGGTATAATATATCGGTGTATTTCGATTGACATCGCCTTAATGATTTCCGGTGCTTTCTCAATTAAGGTGTCGGTGTTGTCTCAAAGAGGATAATATTGGTGCTCAGCTTTACACTTGGTGCCACGGTAATAATGATTGATGACTTCACTTTGACATGTTACGGAAGAGATGACCTTGAACTTTTTGAAGATAGAATGGTGAGAGAATAATATCAAGGAACAAGGATGACTATGTGTTGGTGGAGGGCTATTAGGTCAAGGGTCTTAGTCTTGGTGATGATACGATTGGAATCTCTATAACAATAATTTGTGTAGGTTTTCCTCAAAGAGTGAGAGGTTTTGGCCTACCTCATAGCCTACATGATGTGTCTCTTGTATATTTTATGTTCATGCATTGGTTACTATTTTTATGAATAAATAATCCATGAAAAAAAACATCCTAATCTAAAAGTAAAAACACTCACAAACAATTACTAATCAAAGAGAAATCATCTAATGCAAATGCTATAGTTTATCAATGGAATTGAGGTTGTGTTGAAGTTTCGAGGATAGTGACATGAAAGATAATTTATGGAGGAGCCTTTTGACAACCTAATGTTACATGATTTAAAAGCCCAAAAATTGGATCAATTTAAAATATGTAACAACTAATATAGAAGTCCACAATTGGGACCTTAATCTAAATATGGCCAAGCATAAAACCAGCACGATAATTATTTAATAATAATAATAATAATTTCTTTTGACAAACACATTAATAATGAAGACCGGAACCTAACATTACATTCTTAAACACGAGACACCTTTAATGTCATAATCCAAAACAACTCCTAGTCGGTCCAGACAACTCAAATCTCAACAATTGGTTTCTCATAATTGAAATCACCAAAGCCCTCTTAGTGTAATGATAATCATGCCTCCATATCCTTTCAAGTAATGGCATACTTGTCATAACGACATGGCCTCTTTCTACCACATGGCACACACGGAATCATGTGTCCATATGACACCCTTTCTCCCCAACAATGACAACCATTGGTTGTCCTTGTGGACTCTCCTGCCCCCATACTCTTTTTCATAGAGTGGGATCCATAACCTAGCATTATTTTATTAATAAAAATATATTACACCATTTACCCCATGTTTATAATCTTGAAGTCGAGGCCACTTTGTGGGTAGCCTGTAATCGTTACAATGCTATCTGCTAAGAATAAATACACACGAACACTAGTCCATAAAATAACTCCTAGTCACTAGCATAACAATTATATACATTTAGCTCACTAGCTAATAATTATATATTACGGCTCTCTAGTATAAATATCAATGTACATTAATAGTTAGGGAGTGAGACTAGGGCGTTACACTAACGATTATAGAATATATAAATAGCCTAAGTAAATATCAATGCATATCAAAATTTGGGGGTGGGGTGAGGGTGTTACCCTATGAATCATGATAAATATTATTCAAAAAAATAAATTATTACAATACGGTACAAAATATTTACGCTGTCAGCAAGTATTTTTGATAGCGAACTCCTGCCAGCTCTTCAGCAAATCATGTGATACCATGCACTCTAAAGCTACCTTTTGGCCACCTAGGTCTATATTATGAGACATTTTACGATGAGTACCCTTAATTGTTAAATGGGATTATACCATGAAATACCCATAGGCCACATAAACCATGAATAACAAACATCATTAATTATATCAATATTATCTTCTCTGTGGTAGGTAAAATATGACTGTGTTCCCCTCGACTTTATTAACAAGGTTTTTGAGAGTGTATATTCCTTATCACCTAAACCTACATCTAGGTTTACTGCCAGTCGATATGACAAAATAATTTATGCATACCTAAATAGATATTGTAGCTATATGCCCATTTACACATGTGATAAAATCCAACTCAATAAAAACATTTACGATTTGAACTATCAACTTGTTTTATTGTTAACATTCATCCTACTCTCCAAATACAATTAAACCAAGTACTTCTCGACAGTACTATCTTAGAAAATCTATACTTTATGGATCTAATAGAGCTCGCGAGCCCCATGGCCATCTACATGATGATACTGGCGATCTATTTTGATATGTTCTTCATGTATCCTAACAACATACCACTAATTGAATTAATTCTAATCTTAGTAGATCCAAACATGCGAGTGGTAAATCTGTCCATCTACCCACAAGTATTTGTACTTCTCCATGCATGTCCCAAAGCCAAACCAAATACTTCAAGTTCATTCCCATTCCAAGTCTCGCATTCTTGCTATTTTCTTACCACAAGTTTGCATTCTACTTCCACTCAAATTGGGATTAGATAAAAAAATCTTGTCACTAACACTATGGATTTGAGGTAATGAAGTTCTAATACTGAATAAAAAAATATAAAATACACATTGCTTATATTTTATTGAAAAAAACTCTTAAATGGATAAAAAGCAAACCACATTAAACAAATACAATTTCATTATTTAAACTCACTCTAAACCGACACCTAAAGAAAAAACCCTAAAAATATATCTTGAAAAAACAAAATGCGTAAACTAATTTAAACTATGTAAAATAAAATCATGTAAACATTTGACTTTTTTAACACAAAACGATTTGAAACACAATATTTTTTAATACCATTTATGATAGACTTATTAGAAAAAACCACAAAATCACACTATAGATAAACTTAGTTAACAAGAGAGTAAAGTGTTAAGAGTAAAATATATTACTACATCATAATATAAACAATATGTTAAATAAACAATACAATGAAGTATATACAAGTATGTAAATCAAAAAGTCATAAAGATAGATAAAGAATACAACATACAAACCATAAAAATTATAGTAGTTGATATTGCGAATAAGAAGCGATTTGGTGACAAAGTTCTTGACTTTATTAAATCAAAGAAATCCATATAGATAGATAAAGAATACCACTGTAAACCATAAAATTTATAGTAATTGATATTATGAATAAGGGTTGGTGACAAAGTTATTACGATTAATTATACAAACCCGACATTATAAATGATACAATTGTAAACCAGACAAATACAAAATATAATAGTTGATATTGTGAATAAGAAGAGATTTTGTGACAAAGATATTGGATTAAAGAAACGTTTAGATACATTGTTTATTTATATTATGTAAATTAAAAATGGTTGAAATGATAAAATTGAGTTTGTTAAATAATATAAAGTGATTCTGAAAAATTCAAGATTTAAATGTATTTATACATTTAAAGTAATGAAAAATAGTGATTTCATTACGAGAAAAAAGTTATAAATATTCATTTTTAATTATATTATTAATAACAAATATTAATTTCTATATCAATTAATTAGTAGTAAGAAAACATAAAAACATATAATATTAAATTAATATTTAAAATCATATAAAAAATTTAACTGAATTTTTTATAATCAAGAGAAAATTAAAAATCTATAATATAGTATCATGATTAAAACAAAAAAATATAAATTTATGAAGAATAATCAGTATTTCAGATAATTAAATATTAATCGCCCGTTTTTAATTAACATTGCAAATATAGAACATAAAACATTGCAAATATAGAACATAAAACCATAGAACATTTAATTAACCTGTAGAACATAACATTTGGGTTAACTTTAAATAATTATTTTGAAATTAATATGAAACATTATAGAGAATTTGAAATTTGTTTAAAATATTTGAAACACTTTTACAAACATACTTCATTTATTTTCCAAGAAGACAAATAGATCCCTAAGAATACAAAAATCACTTTGTTCAAATCTTAATAGCCTATTGGCGTTGACATTCACATCTTTGATGGTTGTGCTAATAACATCTTCTCTTCATTCTGTATACAACATGATTGAAATAAACACGTATGCAAAGTCATCGATTTTATTTAAAAACCTACTTCCTATAAAAAAGAAACAAATATATTAAAACTAATTTCATCTTTAAATTTTGAGACAAGTAAATGTTGAAGTCGATACACTCTTAAATTAGTCATAAACATGGGATCTATTCTCACCTCTTGGAATGCACACCTTTAGACTTAATCACAAATTGCTAGTTCAATTGAGCGCTATAAGATCTCTCTAAGTACAATCTCCTTGGGATATATGGCACGGTTTGAATTGAAGTGTATGCTAAAGCAAGAACAAATATGTTAAAGTTAATTTAAGTCTAAATTTGGGAGACAATGTAAATATTCTAGGTGATACCTCTTAATTAAGAATGCTAAACACATGATTTATTCTCCCACTCTTGGAATTTACACCTTTAGAATTATACAAGTTGCTAGTTAATTCAACACCTTATAAGATGTGATATCCCTTGGCTTGATCAATTATGTAATTAAGTATTGCGTGCATAAGTTTATTTTTTGTTCGATGAGTTAAGTGAAAGACAATTGGAAAATTTTAATTGTCAACAAATTTAATGTTGATAATAAGTGATTGAAATTTTGTAATTATGATGTTTTATTATTAAATAAAAGAAAAACATGGAAAATTAATTGTTGAGTACAAATCGATGGAAAGATGAGGCTGAAAATTATTTAACCGAGTATTATTTCACATCATTAAGTCTTAGGAATCTATTATGGGTGATTAGTTAATTGAAGAATTATGATATTGCTTCATTCAATTGTTTCCTAGAAGACAAGTTGTCCTAAAGAGTTGAAGCATGAGCTCATTATGGTATGTTGTGAAAATTTATTTGAATAATGATTAATTATCTGCAAGGACTATCTACGGTCACGCATCACAATTCGAATTACTATGCAACATAATCTCTTCCACTCGAGATCATCACACGTACGGAAATAAAAACAAACGATAACACATCAAATCATCATACACATTAACACGGTATGTATGGGGAAAGCTTATAGCTGAAAACCCCGCGACTATTGTGTATATTATAATGGAGAAATCATGTATTAACAACTCGGTACGATACTCCTCACAAGTACTCGGTACTTTCCATGAAGTTACCCTAAACTAGCTCGGTTTTGAACCGAGTTACGGTTCAAAACTCATAAATGCTTGCCTCTATTGCGCAATCCAGGCACATCTATATAGAGATCCAAGGTTCGAATCTCCTTGGCTTGACAATGCACAATCATCATGAGAAGTCCTCCAAGTGTGGTGCAAATCTCTGCTGGCCCGATGTCGCCACTTTGATAGCTAACTCCACCCTTTCATCTACCTCTTTCACGAATGCTCACGGGCCCGGTCGCGCCTTCTTCCTTCGTGAGCCAGTGTGTTCTTGAGTTGAATAATAGGTTACTAATTAATATGTAAGGTCAATGTCTATTAACAAATTCTCCCACTCATAACTAATTGATTCGCCGTTGTTATTAAATGTCAGCACGTTCACGCTGAAATAAACAGAACACAACTCCACTGTTTGTCTCATTAACTCCACCAAACTTCACCTTGCCCGAAGTCCTAGCGAAGTCAACATGCACCTTGATGCCATGAAACCCTTGGGAATGACGTAATTCCTCTATCGGATGTGAGCCACTGCAGCAGCTCGGCCCGAAGTGCTCAAGGAAAGTAAGCGATGTTTAGAGTCCAAATATTATTGAGGTAAATAATATTTTGACTTCCTATTTTGGGATAGGCGGTCTAAAAAATAGACATCGACCTGTTGACACGGGTACAAAAAATAGAGTCCCATCTATTTTTACCAACATAGCCAATACTCCAAGAATAACATCACACCCGGCCACGGACCATGCTCCATATGTAAAAATAGACATGGTCTAAAAATAGACTTTGCGCAGGGGTCGCCTGAACCCACTTAGTGAAGGCGACTTCATTTCACTAAGATCCATCATCTTGCTGCATTTTCAACACTCCCTATCGACGAATGTGGATTGTACGCAACCCCTGTCACCGCACTGCTGACGGAATTCGAACTTGCTCTGGTGAGCGCCTTCGTCGAGGATGTCGGCATCCCGGTCCTCGACGAGCTTATATGAAAGCATCATGATTCTCAAGCTGAACACAATCTGCGATATGATGGTACTGATGTCAATGTGTTTGGACCTATCATGAAATGCGGATTAGCCGAGAGTTTAATGCAACTGCGGTTATCCTGGGTAGATCACTATAGGCTCAGTGCAACTTGAACAATCTGCCGAGGGATCTTCTCTCATCCAAATAGCCTCGCATGCGACCAAGCTAGCTGCCATGTGCTAAACACTCTCTTCGGGCGGTGTCATGGATCTGCAGCTACTGTTTGTGCCCGAGAAGCTTCTTTGTCAACCCAATGCTGAAAACTCCTCCGGAAGTGCTCTTGGGTCCGTTGGACTCCATGCCCAATATTGCATCGGTGAAGCGAGAAAGCTTCGCTCCATCCTCTGTCTATGCCATAGACCATGTCTAGATGTGCCTGCGATGTAGCGCAATACATGCTTTTGCATAACCTTCCAAAAAAACTTGGTAAGAAGCAGCACCAGCTTGCGAAAGGGCGGTTAGCGCAAGCATATATCGAGTGGTGTTGACCGAATCGCAGCGACCCCCACCAGCTGGCCATTGAACGGTGGCATCCACTACCTCCCTTCGAAGTAGCATCCTCCTTCCTCCAACCACCGGGGAAGAGGAGTGTCGCGAGCTTGCAGCCTTGCATGGCCCGAACCTCTCCCGAGAATCTCCCGAGCATACTTGCCACCGAGAAACAAACGGTCCTCCGCTGTGGCCCGCCCAATCTCCAATCCCGAAGAAATAATGAAGGATGCTCAAGTCCTTCATCTCAAACTCTCGTGCAAGGTCCTCCTTGCCGCAGAAAGTATCAACTTCTCATTGCCGGTCAAAAAATCGAGATCATCTACATACGAGTACGATGATCATGACTTCCCCCTCCATCACAATGCGGTACGGATTGGGATCCACCTCACTCTTGGAGAATCCAAGCCCGGTGGTAAGTTTGTCTGTCCGAGTGTACCAAGCACGAGGGTGCTTGCTTCGGCCCGTGGGTGCTCTCTTGGTCGGCACACATGCGACTCACTACGAAAGATCTCGAAACCTTCGAGGCTGCTCTATGTACACCTCCTCCTCAGCTGTCCATTGAGGAACGTGGTCTTCACATCCATCGATGAATGTGCCACCCCATACGGCGGGGAAGGCAAGGATCGTTCGTGTGGAAGAGTACCTTGCGACGGTGCAAAAGTCTCCTCATAATCGATCCCCTCGATGCGAAAAGCCACGGGCGACAAATCTTGCCTTGTGCTTCTCACACTCCCGCCATTTTCACAACCACTTTGTAGATCCATGTCGCGAACCCACCATGATTTCCCCACCGGTCTTGGGACAATCTCCCATGCCTTTGTTGATGAGCTCGGATATATTCCCAAGTCATGGCATCAACGCATGCGCGGTTCCTCCACAACTTCCTCAAAAGAGGATGGCTCTGTCCGACATTGACTCACAAGAGCCATGTATCCGGTGTACCGATACGGTGAGCACGTACGTACTGCTGTTTGTGCGTAGGTGGTCTCGCCTTCTACGCATCTAAAAACCGGTCGCTCGGCTTCTATAGTGTGCATACGCCCTGCGATGGTTGGCGCTGCATAGGTGGTTTCTTCCACCTCCTGAACTTCCTCTTGTGGCTGATCCACATCAAGGCTCCTCCTTGGGAACTAACGACTCCTCATCTGCATGCAAGTGTAGCTCCCTCTCAAGCAAACCTTTGCATGGCTTTGCTCCTCTTGAAATTTTATGTCCGCGTTAAGCACGACAATCTTGCGGCCGCGCGTACGACTGATACACCCGGTAGTTGTGAGGTGTATCGATGTACCCACAAATATTCCAACCTCGGCGAGTTGGATCCATCTTCCTTCTCGCATCCTTCATCACATGCATGTGAACGGAAGGCAAAAATCCGCAAATGGGAAATATTAGGCCTCTTGCCATAATAAGCCTCACTGGGTGTACTCATACCAAGAACCTTGTGGGGACAACGATTACGCACATACAACATTGTATTGCATGCCTCGACCCAGAGTGAAGGGGTAGGCCCTGATCATACAACATCGCACATGCGGCCACCCACGATGCGTTCTGTTCTTCCGCTCGACCACCTCGATACATTGTGGGTTATGGGGTACGATGGAAAGCTCTCTCCGAATCCCTTACTTGTTTGCAAAACTCCTTAAATTAGTGAGATCGTTCACCACGGGTGTCACTCCTTAGAGCAATCACCTTCCCCCGAAGCTCCCCTTCTCGACCGGTGCTTTTTAAAATCACGAACTTCGCGAATGTATCGCTCTTCTTACGCATGAAGAAGATCTAGCACTAAGAAAATCATCCAACAAAAGATCACATAATACTGTGCTTTGCTATCGAACAGGCGAGAAGGTTGTTACACACGTACGTGAACTCTCTCAAGGATCGTGGCGCAGCCTCCTTCTCGTGAAAGGTGGCTTTCACATACTTTCCTAAAGTACACCCTTGCTGGCAGTACGGCTAGCAAGGGTGCCCTTAGAAAGCCCGGTGAGAAATCTGCTGAAATCTTCAAAGCTCCATGGTGAAGGTGGCCCAATCTCTTGTGCCACGGTTGCCTTCATCATCCCCGGCTACCACTTCTCCGCTTTGCACACTTAGCTACGCGGCCATCTGCAGGCGATAAAGGTTCTTGGTCCGAACCCCTGTCTTCGGTCTCTCCGGTGGTCTTCTTTAACGCCGGAAGGCTTTTCATGCTTGAAGACATCATACCCTTATCCTCCAACATCGCCACGAGAGATCAAGTTCTTCTTCAATCAGGACATGCATGACGTCCCTCGATACAAAGGGTTTACCGAGACTCCCTGCGAAAGGAGATGAGTACCGGAAGTACCGATCGCAACGTATACCATCATCGCCCATCTCGATGTGCACACCCAAATATTTGTCCTCCGGATACGAGAACAAATCCCGATCTCCCGTCATATGAAATGACGCACCGCTGTCCAAGAACCACACCGATCATCACACTTGAAACCAAGCATGCGATCGGTGAGGTAATCGGCTTGTGAAGCCAAAGCTTCTCCATACGAGATCTTCCCGCTTGCTTATTCTTCTTCTTCTTTGGACAATTTGGCAACTGTCCGTGATCATGGCGGTGGCTTAGCACTTTCGCCATATCACCCTTTATATATTGCGGAATGAAGGTTTCTTACCCTTCCCATTCTTTGCTTTGGCAACCAAGCGCGATTTTCTTCATCGGCTCCCTTTGATGAAGATCCATCTCAGTAGTCCTCCTTATCTTCTCACCTTGAGATCGCCCAAAGCGCTCCCATCACAGCGGCTTCTCCCGACCATTGACGACAATATCTTGATATGAGTGCCAAGCCTTTGGAAGACCAGGAAACCCGGAGTCGACCATGTCCTCGTCTTCGACGATCACCCCCACTTGACTCCATCTGCGCATTGAGTGAACTTCGTGAGGTATTTGGCGACGTCTGTCGCCCTTCTCCATCTTGATGTTCCTGAGCTTATCTTTGAGCGCCGGCTTCCTTTGTTCGCTCTTCTTTGTGGAATAGATCCGTCGAAAGGTTTCCACATTAAATATGGAGTAGCCTTTCCATCCCGGTGGATACAATATGATCCTTGACACCTTCAACGGGATCCTTCGACACTTCGCCATCTTCTTTTGCCATGCTTCGACTTCGGCGGGGATCGGTGGGCTTTTTGGACATCCATGTCTGAAGATTCCTTCGGTTGTTGTCTTCTATCACGCCTCCATACAGTCCTTCCATGCAACATAATTAAGCTGTAAAGGCATATTCGAGTCACAAACCGTTGAAAGACATTTTCAACACCGGCACCAAGAAAACAAAACTACGCAAGGCCCGAATTCCACCTCAAGCTCAACCGCTCTAGATGCGCGAGAACAAATTGTTTCTAGCCACAGTTGTTTGCCAAGGGACATTTACCGGACCTTTCATTTTTTTCCAAAGATGAATCGGAGGCTGCAGCCGCGCCCGGACTGCATCTCTTAGAAATAAGTTTGTGATATTTGTGATGATCAATACGAACTTCAATAGCTCCGATACCATGTAGGGAAATTTGTGAATAATAGACAGTATCCACGAGACTATCCACAGTCACACTCACAATTCGAATTTATATACAGCACATAATGCTATGATCCATCACACATGCGGGGAAATAAAGCAAGCGATAACACATCAATCATCATACACATTAAAAGTATGTATGGGGAAAGCTTATAATAGAAAACCCGCGGAGATATTGTGTATATTATAATGGAGAAATACGTATTGTAACAACTCGGTACAATACTCCTCACAAGTACTAGGTACTTTCTCATGAGAGATTACCCACAAACTGGCTAGGTTTTGAACGGAGTTGCGGATTTCAAAAACTCACTATAATTCCTTGCCTCTGTTAACGTCCGGACACAATACTATGTAGAGATCCAAGGTTCGAATCTCCTTGGCTTATTGTTGTAATCATCATGGGCAATTCCTCCAAGAATCTTCGTTTCACAAATCTCATGCACAATGATGTCTGTGATAGCTAACTCCACCTTTCATCTACCTCTTTCAGCGAGTCTCTTCAGGCCCGGGTCATGCCCAACTTTGTGGTGAGGCGGTGGCTGTGAGTTGAATAATGAGTTGCTAATTGTGCGTTAAATAATATTTAATTCACTCCACTCATAACTAATTGATTAGCTAGTTAAGCTAATCTCATGTGAGTTCCATTTAAAATAAACGAGAACACAACTCCATTCATTTTGTCTCATTAACTCCACCGAACACGCCCATTTCGGGGTCCCTGGCAGAGTCAACCATGCAGTGCCATCAAACCCTTGGGAATAGCGTAATTCTCTTGTCATATGCCTTGGAACACTTAAACTCGAGGGCGAAGTGCTCCAAGAGGAAATGTGTGGTACCAGAGTCCAAATATTATTAAGGGTAAATAATATTTGACTTCCCCTATTTTTAAGATGTTGAGTCTAAAAATAGACATCGACCTATCGACCTATAGGTCTAAAAATGAGTCCCATCTCTTTTGCAACATGAACAATACTCCAGAGTAACATCTGTGCTTACTGGACCATGCTCCATATGTCTAAAAATAGACTTTAGCGAGAATTCGCCTGAACCACTTAGTGAAGGCGACTTCATTTCATAAAGCTCCATCATCTTGCTGCATTTTCAACACATGTAATACTACCATCCGTTGATGAGTGAGGTGGAGGAAGTTATTAACCACCAAAGAGTGGTACATGTGATGGATAATATATATATATATATTTTACTTTCTTTTATTAATTACGAGTATATGAGACCCAAGAAGCAAGAAACAAAGATAGGAAAAAAAACTTGCAAGTCTAGTATGCTTGATATTAATTGTGTTGGGTATGTCATGGTTAGGTGGATCTAATACTGACTAATTTTCTAGAATAACTTTTCCAATGCGATATTTCTAAATTCTATATTTATTTACTTGACAAAGGAGAAAAAATTTTTGGTTATATGTTATATCTTGTTTATTTTTTTGAAGTTTGGTAATGTCGCGCTTTACCCCACCTATCTATTATGTATGATGTAAATAGTATGCATGATATGGTAAAAGGAAAAATACATTGTTATGAATTAACAGAATTTTTGTAATGAGATAAATCTGGACAGTATTTGTTTAGAAATTATCTCATAAAATTGATTTGGCTGTAACTATCTGAAATGAAGATGTGGAATACAAATTTGTTCATGAAATGAAATATAGAACATATTTTCTGTATTAAGCCTAGTTTGTAAAATGGATGATTATTTTTCCATAATGAAACAGGTTAATAATACAGATAAATATATTATAAATTTATAAGGATAATTTGTGTGTGTGTATATGTTCGCTGTTCATTGTACCTGATTACATTCTCATAACAATGAGAGAAAAAGATAATTATTTTCATTGAACTAACATATTGGTGTGAAAATAATGACGGGGTTTGATCTCGGGTTGTTTGAGGTCAACAAAGCTCCACTTTGTAGTCTAGCACAACGCCAACATTTCCATTAGCTAGAGGCCCAGGATAAGAGTCTCAGCAAGACGTGTTTGTCGGCCAGTGGGATAAGGGTTGAAACCACATCAAAACAGAAGAGATTTTGGAGTCAAAGAACCATGAAATATACCAAGGATAAATATATTTGCAACGGATCATGAAAAATATAGAGAATAAAGACCATACATATGTAACCATATTAAAAATTTAAAACACTGTACAAACACCAATACATTATTCAAGTATCCCAATAAACCCCTTTTCTAGTAATCCATGCAACAATACAACATTAAATGCGACTCAAGAGCCTCATATTCAACATCAAAAACTAATATGAGAGCTCAATACATAACCAAGATAATAAGAATAGTGTGGGCGTATTAGCTCTTGTGTATTTGATTACCCTTTTGTCTCTGTCTTTCGCTTTTCCCTTCGACCTTCGTTATATTCCTACGCCTACATGGTGTTGTCACTTCTCCTTCATAGACTCTTGTCTTCTTCCTAATTTAGATGCTTCTGTTAACAAGCTTTCGATGTTCTTTGCACTCGATTATGGCTTTCTAAGTCCATAACTTCCTTTGTGTTCCTACGCAATTGCTAATCCTCGATGGATTCCTTCCTCTTTCATTGTCTCCATCACAACCTCCCAGTGGTTATCTTCGAAAAAAATTCATCGGCCCTTCCAACTCGTCACATAGGTTCACAAAACGAAGTACCAGAATACCGTATGGTCAGTAGCTCATCCCTAGTTAATCTTTATCGATGTTGTTGGTGTTGTTGATGCTCTTGGTGCTCCTTCTGCCATTTCTTCCCCCCTGGATGGTTGCTTCTGCTTAGCTGACTCCTTTAAACAAAGGACCCAGCTCGGGAATGGATTCAAAGACCACATTTATGAACTAAGTGTAGGCATTGTGACTTCCTTCCATGCGCCTATGATGTTATCACTTGAGCAAGGGGCGATTTTGCAATGTCAACGATGGGTTGGTTGGACATGTCCATAGTAGGGAATTCTGCTGCATGTCGGTTTCTTCGGTGATTTTCTGCAATGTTTCCAAATGAGCCTCTACTAGTGTTCGGAGGTCTGAAGTATCTTCTTGGTCTTAGGCTTCTTCATCTTTGATATATTTGTGTTGGGTCTCAAGGTAGTTGACACATGCTAGTAGCTCCTTTCATTGACTCTTTGTCTTGGGTACCCCTGGCTTGATTAAGCGGATGATTGACATGACTATGCAAAGGGTAGAAAGTTTTATTATTCTTCTGTAGAAACCTAGACCAATCATGAACTTTTTGTAAAAGGGTATGAGCTTCTTTTGAAAATTTGATGGGTAAGTCTTTCGGGTCCCTGCTGTCTTCAAGTTTTTCTCTGTCTCGGTTGCATATTGGGTGGTAGGGTACGGTAGTGTCATTTTGGGTTGAAGCAAGGGTTCGTTTGGGCTCACGATTGGTTAAGACCAAATCATTACGTATTCATGGATGTGATTGCAACATTCAACAAGGTTATAAAGAAATATTTTGGGGCATTTTGCATGATTTCTGCAACCAACAAACATAATACTGAAAATTTTATGCAATCGGTCAATATAACCCTAGAGGTTTGTTTCTCTGAAAGAATATCATCACGTTCTGCTGAGGATCACAAAGAGACCCGGAACAAGGTCCGACAACAAAACCATTTGTTGGTGTGAAAATAATACAAAGTTGAGACCCCTGGTTGGGGCACTGGGGGCCAATAAAGCTTAAGTGTATTCTAGCACAATGTAGATATTTTCCTTATACGGTAGATACGAGTCTCACCGAGGAGCATGTTGTGACCTTAGTCATATAATTATTGAGCTTAGATATCGAGAGGAATACATGAGAGATGTTGGATTCAAACAACCCCGAACTATACCAAAGGAAAATATAGTTGCAACAAATCATGAACATACATAGAAGAAAATCCATATAGATATAACCATATTAAAATATTTAAAGAGACCATGCAAAGACCCATACAATATTCAAGTATCCCAATAAACTCCTTTTCTATAAATTCGTGCAACAATACAACATTACATTTGGCTCAAGAGCCTTATAATCAACATCAAAAACTAATATGAGAGATGAATACATAAAAAAATATAACGAAACAATGTGATGGAATTGGCTGCAATATCATTTTAATACCCCTTCCTTTTTTGTCCTTTTCTTTTCCCTTCGGCCTTCTTTATATTCCTACACCTGTGGTACCACTTATCCCCCATAGACTCCATCTTATTCCTCTTTGGAACTGTTCTCTTGCTGCATTTAGGTATTCCTTTACACCCATCGCCTTTTCTAATTTCCCGACTTCATCTTTCGTTCCTCACCTGTTGCTAAACCTCGGCGGATTCCCTCCTCTTCTAGTCGTCTTCTCCCCGCTACAGCTATTATCTTCGGCAAAGCATTACGTCGGCCCTTCCATCTCGTCACCTAGGTTCCCAAAATGAAGGACCCAACAATATATATATATATATATATATATATATATATATATATATATATGGTTGTTCATACAATTATTTATTTTAAATATTAAATTAAAACAATAAATGCTTTAGTATGTTTTATTTCCTGAACTATAGGAAAAAACAATTCTAACACCCATGTAAACTTCCTTAAAATTGTGGCTTTTGGATTTCGATGTAAACAATATAAGTTATAAAAATACTTACATGAAAGGAATATTAAGGAAGTATGTATATAAAGAAAATTATGGCATTAATTATTCAAAATAAATTATATTAGAGTACTTCTTGAAAGTATGGCAACATAATTGTAAAAAAAATAAAGTGTAAATGAGGTACATATGACCTCATATAGCTATATATATAAGAGGCGAGAAGCAAAGAAATTTTTTCATCATGATACAACAATTTAATATAGAGGAGGTCTGATCTATGCAAATTAATGTTTGAAGACACCATGGACATTATATGTTAAGTAGATACATGAAATATTAAAACATACAACTGTAAATTTAGAATTTGGTCTTCGAGTAGAGAGAAATTATATCGTCCATACGAGAGGAGATGAGACCAAGAGTTAGGAGTTAGACTTGGTAAGCAAGTAAATTGAAAAACGGTACTCATCCAACTCGAAGATATCCATAATAATATGCTTTGATAAATTGGTACCCGAACACGTAAGAATAAAACCCATACAAAATGAGTGATCAATATTGAGAATTGTATAGGAAAAACAAAGAGAATGAAAAATAAAGAATAAAATAATTAAGTAAAGTAAGAATAAAATAACATTGATAATATATAATTTCTAATGTCCTCTCTTTGCATGTATAGTGGAGACATCTAATCACTCACTATCTTGATGTTAAGAAAATTAAAACAAATCCCTCACAACAAAATGCAGCGAATTGAGTTTATTCGGTAAAATTAAGAAATAAGAAACTGTATATACCAATAAAGATTTATGGGTGAAAGGAAAACAAATTTAGTTGTTCAATATTATGAATAAAAATGTCATTTTCATCGATAAAAACATTAATAAAAACCTTGTAAATATTTGTAATATCATATAAGGATGACCCTTATAGTCAAAAACCATGACGAAGAAATTCGACAACAAATTAAATTTTGGTGCTCAAAATATTCTTATCAGGAGCGTTGTGTTATGTTAAAACCTTAAGGTTATAAAAAATAAGAGAACCCCAAATAATAGTGATTTTATCATAGCAAAAATATAAGCCAAACACCAAACAAAACCTAGTTAGGTTTTTGAAGAAAAACATGGCAATAAACGAGAAAGGCTATAAGATTATTGTTAAGAACCTCTTAAGAAAAAAACACAACTAATTTATTGAAACATATAAATGGATTTTTACAACCATTTATTTTCATATATATAAATGTGTATTGAAAGAAGAGTAGAAGACGATGCAAAAGGAGTATAAACCCTAGTGTGACATTTAAGATAAGGACATGAGAAAAACAATCTTGAAATTACCCATGCTATAATATATTGTCAACAAATTAGAATAATATGAGTTTGTCTTTAAAAAACCCAAGAACTCTAGAATTCAACGTGAATGGATTATATAAATTACCGGATGAAAAACCAAAATAAGTACGGAATAAATCATCCAAAGATATGTCATCGAGGTTTCAAAACCTATTCCAATTGTAATAAAAGAAACAAATAATCTACAATGAAATGAGGAACTGTGAAATGGCTATCGGCTATATCTACAATAGGAAAAACCAATGTTAAGCCATAATACCAATGAAACTAAAGAGGGAGGGGAAACTCACCCCGAGTCGATGATGCATGGAAGTTAGAGACAAAAATGTAACCCTATAGCCAAAAACTATTTGACATAGAGAAAAATATTTATACATGTAATTAAATATTTATGTAACAACATTGAGAGAAAAACACTTAAGAGTGTTTCTGAAAAAAGAGAAACCCTATGCAACTTTGTGAAGTATCAATAGAGAAAAAAATTAGAATATATTTGAGTGGCTCTAATGTAAAACTTTAGGTAAATAATGCAATGTAAGAGCATACAAGAAATAGATTTTTGTATCCACTTACCCTCATTGAATTTGTTACAAAGCCGAAGAAGAAACCATATCTCATGACAAGCGAGAGTCTATTATCACACTTGTCAAAATACAACTACTCATATCAATAAATTGTGTGGCAGAAAACACCATAGAAAAACAATCATATAACCCTAGTTGCGGAAGTGATGAAATTGACAAAAGAAAAACAATAAATGAATGAAGTTTGGGTTTTGCATGAGCGTATGCAGTGTTTGAAAAACCCTTAAGATTGTTTCCACCTTCAAACACGTGGGATTCAATTCCAAGTGTTCATTTGTAGGTAAACCATACGATAGCTGTTATCATATTGATATGCCATGTAACAATGTAGAGGAGTCTGAAAATTTCTCACATAGGGTTACAACAACTTGGTAAACTATACAATAAATCACTACTATGAAAATTCCCATTAACTTATCATGAAATCATGGGGTAACCATTTGTTCATTCAACATTTGATTATGCATAGCAAACAGTACCGCATAGGTGGTGTCGATGTTTATATTATTGGAGGTGGGATATATGTACAAATGTTGGTATCAATGGTTTCGATGGTTATATTATTGGAAGTAGAATTTATTTTATAAAATTTTTAGATAGTAATGGCGTCGATGACAGTAATAAACTACAAGGACTTATGATAAAATGAATAATCATATACTAATGAGTTAAATAAGGATAGTTATAACAACACCATGTTTTAAGTACAAATGAGCTTGTTTATATAGTTAGTATGAGATGAAATACTTGTACATTTAAATTTATATATATATATATACCCTTTTTCAATGTACAAATGTCCCCTAAACTCATACTAACAAGCTCATTTTTAAAACATGGTGTCGATGTTATTAATGAACTACAAGGACTTGTGATAAAATGAATAATCATATACTCTGAATAATCATATACTCATGAGTTAAATAAAAATTGTTCTAACAACACCATGTTTTAAGTATAAATGAGCTTGTTTATATAGTTGAAGCAAGGATAAAGTACTTGTACGTTTAGGTGGTTATATATATATATATATATATATTAAAATATAAAAATAGTGTTGTATGCAAGGGTGATTACAAGTGGTGTCGAGTTGTAGGTTACAACATTGGTCCTTCTATGGGTCTTGAACTAAAATAATTTATTTATTTGTGAACATATTGTTCAAAGGAAGTTGTTATGAGTTTGAAGTATAGCTAAAATTCAAGGGATAGAATTTAATAGGATCACCAAAGACATTGAAGAACCTAATGACCAGACTAGGAATGATGGATGGTGGAACCGGTAATGTAGGAAATCAAGAGTCGAGGTTGTTGCAAGTAATACAAAGCTTGAAAGTAGATTTAGATGAAATTAGAACCAATGGAAAAGTTGTCATAAAACCAATCGAGAAGAACAAGAGGACATTAATGGCTACTTATTTCAGAAATTAGAGGAAGAAAGAGACGATAGGGTTTCATAAGAAAATATCGAGAAGTGAATCAACATATAATATTGATTCTATAAATTATAGTGGATATGAATCTCTTTAGTTGAGAAGAGGAAAAACAAAAATCTAACGGTAGCACCTCCATAAACGGAAGGAAGAGGATTTAATATTATTTGCAAAGGTAAGAAAATTAGGCCATATAGTTTTGATGGTGAATTCGAAGGAGTGGGAAACCTTGTCCTTGATATGTCGAATACTTTGAAGAATAAAAATTACCCGAGTTACTTCGAAGAAAAGTGAAGAAAATACAGGTTGGGTGGAAAGACAACCTTGTTGTGGGAAGAGAAAAAAGTTGTTAAGAGAATTAGAAGTAACTTAACATGGAAATTTTTCTAGAAATAATTCAGAGAAATATTTGACTAAGAACGTGTTTTGATGAAAAGTAGAGATTGTCATGAACTAAAGTATGAGTAATCTGCATGGAATAATTTGTTAATAAATTCATGAGTTTATTAAGATATCTACCTTATATAAATTAGGAGAAGGAAAAAAATATTGGGGTTTATCAATTGTCTTCTTTTCATATGAAAAGGTTGAATTTGACAACCGAAGACCATGGATGAGACTATCGAGAAGAAAGACACGGTTGTGGCTTTAATTAGAGCAAACAAAAAAGGAGAAAGCTCTAAGTCATGGGTGAGAAAGAAACATGATAGATTCAATATTAAGAAAATGGGTTTTGAAATCTTGCCTTTTCATAGGTATGCAAGTAGAAAACTATAACAAACATGTTAGTTAACATAAGAATTTGGGGCATAAAGGAGGATTGGGAACATGGAAACAAAAATTTTAGTGAATCATTTCAACCACCAATAAAATGTTGGGGTTGTAATGAAAATCATAATGGAGAGATTGTCCACAAAATCCATTAAACAATAAAAAAACGATAAACAATATTCAAGAAGCATCTATTGTGTATGGAATTTCTGTATGCAAGAATCGATTGTAGCATTTGATGGGAGAAAAGCATATCATTAGTATACATGAGGTGGAAGTTCAAGGTAATTTTATGAAAAATATGTGTTTGTACTTATTTATCTAGGATCTACATTAAATTATATTTCTCTTGTTGTAGTTGAAATATATAATCTTGTAAAGGTGAAACAAAGAAAGCCTTGGTTAGTATAGTAAGCCATAGGAACTAAACGAAAAGTCATTGAAATAAGAAAGCATTGCACAATAATAGTAATGGAATGCATACTTCTAAATATGAATATATTATCTTGGGATCTTATGATATTATCATAGATATAGATTGAGTGGAATACATGGTGATATTAAATTGATTAAGAAAATATTTACTGCATGTTGATGATAAGGGGAAGATTCTATGGTTCGGGAATACTAAGAAATTATTTTTTCGGACAAATCTCTACAATATAAATGAATAAATATGCTAGAAAAGGATGTCAAAATTTTCATTGTTTAAGTAGAAAAACATTTCTTATGATAATCGAGAAACCACCATTAGAAGAGTATCCTTTATTGGAGCAATACAAGTATGTCTTTCCAAAAGAAATACCAAGACTTCCTCCAATAATCGATATTGATTTTACCATTGATCTTGCACATAGAGTTGTTCCAATATCAAAGGTCCCATATAGAAGGTGTATCCCTGAATTAATGGATTTGAATATTTAATTACGGGGAACCCTTGGACAAAAAGTATATAAGGGCAAGTGTGTCTCCTTTAGGGGCACGATCAAAAATAAGGATGTACTCTTAGTTGCGCATAGATTATAGACAACTTAATAAAATGACCATATATTCCCTACCCGGGACAAATGACTTGTTTTATCGGAAGTCATAGAAGCTTTTATATTTTCAAAAATTGATCAAAGATCATGGTACCACAATATTAGAATTAAGGATGAAGATATTCACAAAACACATTTCATACACATGTTATGGGAATCATGAATTTGTATTACTTACATTTGGGCCTACTAATGCACCAACTACTTTCATGTGCCTTATGAACGATGTACTTAGGCCATTACTAGATAAATTTTTTAATTGTATTTATAGGCGATATTTTGGTATACTCAAGAGTAAAGAAGAGCATGACCAACATATGAGATGGTCCTTCAAACATGGGAGAAGTAATGAAATATATGCTAAATGCAACCAATGTTCATTTTGTGAGAAACAAATTCATTATCTAGGACATGTAATATCGGAAAATATTTGGATAAGATAAAGGCAATAATGGAGTGGACGGTACCTAAAAAATGTAAAGGAAATCATATCCTTTATGCGAATTATGAGCTATTATAGGATATTTATAGAATAATTTTCCAAACTTTCATATCCAATTACCTCTTTATTGAAGAAAGAGATCCGGTTTGAATGGATTTAAAGGTGTTAAGATAGTTTTTGACGAGTTAAAACAACTCTTGCCCACAAATCTAATTTTAAAATTGGTCGATCCCAATAAGGATTTCTGTTTTCTTTAAATGCATGTAAAGAAGGGTTAAGGATGATTTTGGATGCGGGATGATCATGTTATTTGTTATGAATATAGAATGTAGAGAGAATAGAGATATGCTGCCATCTAGAACTAGAAACCATCATTTATGCATTCAAAATGTGGAGACATGATCTTATAGGAAGAAATTTGGGAAGGAAAAAAAATGTTAGCCTCAAATATGTATTGATCAGCAGTATCTGATTTTCTAGACAAACCTGATGGTTAACATTTATTAGTGAATATGATTTTGAGATTACACATATTAAAGGAAAGGAAAACATAATAGATGATGCTTTAAGCGGGGAAACTTAATCAAATCTATGCTACATGAGTAACAAGTTGGTCAACAAACTTAATGAATAAAATCAAAATGGATTCAAATCCTAATTTAGAATACTGTGAAAATAAAGGAGAAAATTTTCAGAAAATTGAGACATTGAATAACGAGAGAAGTGAATTTTGATAGATAGCCAAGGCATATTGTTGTTTAAAAGGAAAAATTTATGTGCTTGATGATATAAATATGAATTTTTTTTAGATGAGTTGCACCATAAAGCCAACAACTAGTCATCTTAGCTGATATGTTGATTACCATGTTGAGAAAGGATTTTATGACCAAATTTGAAAAATGAGGCAACAAAATGTGTATGGCTAAATGTCTTGGGTGTTAACAAGTTAATGCTTCTCCTCAACACCCTATTGGGTTGTTGTAGACCCTACATATTCAAAATGGAAAATGGGAGATAATTTCAATGTATTTCATTACTGCACTACCAAAGACTAGAAGGAAACTTGAATTAATTGCGGTCATGGTTGATGAGCTCATTAAAGAAGCACACTTTATCCTGTAAAATCCACTTTTAGATCCATCAATATTAAAAATATTCATGAGAGAGAAATTTTCGGACTCATGGGATACCTAAAATTGTAATCTTAGATAGAGATGTAAATTTACATCTAATTTTTAGAAAAGAGTTGTTTCAAGGCATGGGAACAAAGTTAGATTTTAGTACATCCTACAATCCTTAAATTGATGGCCAAACGGAAAGGACCAATCGGATATTGGACAATATTTTGGATGTATGTTAAGGAAAAACAACCTAAATGGGAGAGGTATTTTCTCTTAACAGATTTTTATTTTAATAATCGATACCATACCTCTTTGAAAATGAGCCATTTTGAAGAGTTGTATGAAGAAGATGCAAAGGAGTACCCCTAAGCTAGGATCATCACGAATATAGATTAGTGTTGGGACTAGATATGTTAAAGGAAATTGAATAAGTGGTCAAGCGAGGTTAAACAAAAATTTGAAAACAACCCAAGATCGCCAAAGCAACTATGTAGATTTGAAAATAGTTCAAAAAGAGTTTAATGTGGGAGATCATGTGCATTTAAGAAGTTAAACCCAAAGAAAAGTATATCATACTTGGAAGTTGTTCCAAGTTATCTCCTAGATATTATGGATCTTTTGAGGTGTTAGCTAGAATTGGACTTGTAGCCTATCAACTAGCCTTACCCGGCCAATATTAAAATTCATAATGTGTTCCATGTATATTTGTTGCAATTTTTTGTACATGACCATCTCGAAACAATTGATTGAAATGTTGTATAGGTGGAACCATAGGGAGAGTTCTTAAGCAGGAACCACTATTATTCTGGGAGGAGTAGTCATGACTCCAGAATGGAGATGTAACATAAGTTGAGTTCAATGGAATAACTTTAGTCGAGAGGAAGCAAATTTGGAGTTGGAGGACGCTTTTAAAAAAAATATATCCTTCTCTATTTGGATGAGGCCACATGGTGGTAATCCTACAGAAACTATGTTGATCGAGATGCGGGACGATGTCAAATATAAAGCGAGGAGGATGTGATATCCCTTGGCTTGATAAATTATGTAATTAAATGTGCATAAGTTTATTTATATTTAAATGATTTAAACTAAAAGACAATTTGGAAAATTTTAATTATCCAACAAATTTAATGTTGATAATAACTAATTATAATTTTGTAATTATGATGTTTTATTTGTAAATAAAGAAAAAACTAGAAAACTAATTATTGAGTATGAATGGTTGAAAAAGGTGAAGTACCGCAAATTATTTTTGGAGTATTATTTCCCATAAATAAGTCCTAGGCATCTAATCTAGGTGATTATATTTAATTGAGGAATTATGATGTTGGTAAATTAATTGTTTCCTAGAAGACAAGGATTTTTCTCAAGGTGGAAATAGAGCTAATTACACACACACACACGGAGATATATATATTGTTTGAGATTCAACAAGATGATGAACTTAGTGAAAAGAGTCGCCTTTGCTAGAGGTATGGGCCTACGAGCTATTTTTGGCTCAAGTCTATTTTTTGAATATACTATTTTTAGACATGATGATCATATTTCGAGAAATTGCGGGATGCTATTTATGGATGTTTGATCAAGTTGGAAAAATAGATGAAATTGTATTTTTAGAATATTGGGCGAGAAGTCTGTTTATAGATAGGCGATCTAAAAATAGATGCATATGGAATTATTATTGACTCTTAATAATAATCGGACACTAAACAACAACTTATTCTCTTGGAGCACTTCGATTCGGTGCACGGATGTGGCACATGGGTGGGTGAGGGAATTACCTGGGTCCCAAGGGTTTACTGACTATTGCATGGGGGACACGGTAAGAACTCAGAGTAGCGGAGAGTTATGACACGGTTGGAAGAAGTAGTTGTGGAGTTGTATTCGAGTTTAACTCGGTTAGACTCGGTAGAGCTAGTTGTATCTAGTCTAGGCGAATGATACAACTAGTGAGAGTGGGTGAATTAATTATTTAATTAATTCACAAATAATAACTCATTAATCAGGCGAACAATACGACAATTAACTACGGTGCATGGCGATTTCGGTGGAGACCTAGTGGAGAGGTAGGTGAAAGAGACAAGATAGACTATTTGTTGTGACTATAGTGATGCATTGATTGCATCACACACAAATTGGAGTTGCCAATGAGGATTGCACGGTCAAGGCAAAGGTAATTCGAATTCATTCGAGGAGCTATTCTTCGGCGGGGATTTCATAGTGGGCGAGGCTAGCGGGAGGCAAAGATCGGTCCATGGATTTGCAAGATTGGTCACGATTAGTGTATGACGATTGTATTGTACTAAGAGCTTGATAAGCATGTGAGATTGTCATATGATCTCCATATTACATAATATATTGTTGGGGTTTTAGGCTTCGGGCTTTAGGTTAAAAATTGTGTTATGTATAGTTAATTATTTTTTTTTATGCTTCACATGTGTGCAATTAATTTTTCCGCGAAAAGATTAACGGGTGGGAATAGATTCGATTATCTTGCATAAAGTTAAATAGTGTGAGATTAGGTGGATCTAGGACATACATTAGCAGGTACATATAATTTCTACATGGTATCGGAGCATTGTTGATTGAAGATTGCAATTGTGAAGTGAGTTTGTCTTCAGTGGTTCATTCAAATTTATCAGAAGAAGATTCTTGGTGCGAAAAATACGGTATGGTAGATGTCTTTCCAACGGGTTGGGGTGAAGTATACCCTTGATGGGAGCTCGAATTACATAGCACGGAAGGATAGGATGGAGAAGGCGATCTTCGGGAGGATAATGGACTAAAGGAGGTTCATCGATAGCGATGTTCCTAAGCGGAAGGATCTAGCGATGCGCTGTTACTTGATGCATGGCAAAAGACGACAAAGACAAGAAGTTACGTTCGAAGGTATGAAGGACCATATCATGTCTAGCCTTCATGATAAATCCACTCCATTCTTAATATGGAAGGCTTTGACATAATTTTTCCAAATTAGAAGTGACCAGAGGGAAATTGGCACTTAAAGACAAGCTCGAGAAAAATAAAAATGGAGAAAGGCGACGGTATTCCAAAATACCTCACAAAGTTTGTCAGGCAAGGATGAACTAGGAAGTGGGGGGTTACGATTGATGAAGAATACTTGTGAGCTTGGCTCTCCTTGGGCTTCGAATATTTGGCATGGCTACGAAGACTCTTTTGATGGACGGGAGAAATTTCCGAGATGGGAGCGACTTTGGTCGAATCTTGTGCGAGGAGGAGACAAGGAGAGGGTACTGTGGGATTTGATCTTCATCGGAAAGTGAAGATGAAGAGAATTGCGCTTTGGTTTTCCAAAGCAAGGAAGAGGAAGGGGAAGAAATCTTCTTCAAAATCCGTTGCTAAAGGCAAGAAGTAGGATTTGTCCAAAGTGAAGTGTTTTCTTGTCATGATCATGGACATTTCGCCACTAAACGCTCACAGAAGAAGAGAACAAGCGAGGGTTGTTGGATACTGCCATTTTGGAGAGGCCTTAGCCTCACAATTTGAGCAGTTTCTCGTCGGCACTTCTTGGAGCATGACTGCATGGGATCGGTGTGGTATCTTGATAGTGGTGCATCTTTCCATATGACGGGAGACAAAGAGTTACATTTAGTGACTTGGAGGAGAAGGAACTCCAAATGCATATAGAGATGGGCGATGATGGTCGGTACAATGCGGCGGCATTGAGACCATTACCTTTTTAGAGAGGTCCGGTAATCCATTCTTGTTAAGAAATGTTATACATGTCGGTGGTAACTTGGTCGGTGAAATGTTGGAAGACAAGGGTTATGATGTTATTTTTTCGGTGAAGAAAATCCTTCCTTCGACATAAAACAACGAGGTCCAAACCAAGAAGATAGGGTTAGATTAAATCTCTGGTGGAGGTAGATGGTTGCGGCGTTTGCAATGGTGGGGGAAAAGCGAGAAGAAGTGGTGAGTTGGGATGAGGAGAATTATGGCATAGGAGATTTGGCCATCTTCACCATGGCGCTTTGAAGATTTTGCGAAGGAAATTTCCTCTTTGGACTTCCCAAGGAGTATTTGCCTTAGTCGGTCCGGTGCAAGGGATGCTGTGGTAGGATTTATGGGAAGACACACGAGAGTAAGGGCAGGTATGCCCGGTGATCCTGGAGAGAATTCACACGGACGTGTGTGGACCATTCTCGGTTGATTCAATAGAAAAACACGGGTATTATGTGATATTTGTTGATGACTATTCTAGATGTTGGATCTTCTTCTGTGCATAGAAAGTGTTTTCTCAGTTTTGTGAGTTCAAGGTGGTGGAGAAGGAGTTAGGGAAGAAAGTGAAAGCTCTACGGAGGGATAATGGTGGTGAATACATCTCGGGAATGCAAAGACACGCCCAGCAAAGAAGGAATTCAAGAGAGCTGTAGTGCCTCATAACACGTGAATGAGGTCATGGAGAGAAAGAACGAACGATCGCGGGTCTTTGCGCGACGGAGACCTCACAGGTGCACTTGTGGGTGGAAGCATGCAACTTATTGCGGTTTATGTAGCTTTGTCCCCTTGTAAATTAGCAGTGAAAGAGCTTTTACTATTAAGAAGCACAATCTTTCTCATTTGAAGATTTTTGGCTCACTGTTTACATTCATGTGACCAAGGATGCCGGGAAGAATTTGGAGCAGCTAAGTTAAGGTCTTTGCTGGTCACACGGCTTCCTGTATCTGTGGCTATTATTTTGAGATAGTCGGATGGTTGTTGTGCGATAGGATATAAAATTCAATGAGGTGAAAGCCATGAAGTTGTCGCTTGAGAGGAGCTACACTTGTATGTGGAGGAGGAACTTCTTGTTACACCATTTTTTTGGTCATCTAACCTATTATTATTAGATGAACCCAAGTACACCATGTAAGACCAATTTTTACCCTAAGTAAAATTTCTTTCACTATATAAAATAAATTATTTAGTCATATTTAACCCAAAACAAGGAAATTAATTAAATAAGTCTTATTTATTTAATTATTTCCTAAGAATAAGATTATTTAAATCATTATTTAAATAATATTCTTAGTTAAATTTATTTAAATCATACATAAATAATTAAATAAACCATTATTTATTTAGTTATATTCCCATCATTCCCCTAAAATGATAAATAAATCATTTATTTATTTATTATTTATAAATAAAGAAATTGACCCAAGTCAAGAATCCTTTCCCTCCAACAAATATAATAAAATATTCCTAAAAGGTGCTTCCCAGAATTCAGTGTAATATTTTATTCGGCCATCGAGTTCTAGACCACCCCAATATTTTGTTATAAGCCAGAACTTTCCCCATTCATTAGTCACCTCGATTACATTAGATCACTGCGGATCTACTCTTGGTCACCATTTTCTACATTTTTGCTTTGTGAACTCCCATTGAGTTCTATGTTTATTTTTCTACACCACTAAGAGAGAAATGTTAGATACGAAACAACGAGGACTTCCAAGAACCCATCCTTTGAGAAACCGACACATACATTTCTTGTCGGTGCCCATTCTTTAATATGTTAAAAATTCTTTCAAATACATTCTTCTTGTCTTGTCCATTGGTTATGGAGCTATATTTTATTTCTCTTGCTTAATATCTTTTAACAACAGTCTGAATTTATGCGTGGCATAAAATGTTGTGCAGGCCATAATCGATGTTAGGGCTATTTTTTATGCGTAGCTAAAGTGATCTTTTACGACGAAAGATTCATGCCTAACACTTCTTGTTCCCAAAGATGAGCCTCGGATGTGGATCAGCCACGGCGGAAGGTCATGTGGAGTGGAGGAGTCCCGCTCATGCGAACCAAACATGTAGGTAGAAAAGTGTACCAGAAGGTTTGAGGAACTAAAGCTTGATGTGGCATAGAATATAGGAGTTCCTACATCCTGATGCGGAGACGAGAGGACCGTGTCTGACCAAATTCTTTTGAATGTAGCCCTTAAGAGAAAGTGTCGTAGCAGCGAGCCATCTTCTTTCCAAAGAAACGGTGCGAGGAGCCACATGGGTAGATGCCATGGTGGAGGAGTATGACTCCATTGTCGAGAAACGTTAGCAAATTGTTCCAATACGGTGGAAAAATCAATTTGGATAAAATATGGATCTGAGAGGTAAAGCAAGTTGTTGATGAAATTAACAAGAAGCATAAGGCAAGATTTTTTGCACGAGCTTCTCACGGATCAAGGATTGACTATGAAGAAACATGCACTTGTCACATGGTGTTCTTCCATACGGACCATCCTTGCCCTCTCGGCGCGGATGGGTTGGCATTCATCGGATGGATGTGAAGACTCGTTGCTAATGGGATCATTGAGGGAAGAGGTGTACGATGGGCAACTTTGATTTGAGATCTTCATGACGAGTCCTGTGTGTAGGGTCAAAAGAGCATTGTATGGGCTGAAATAGGCACCACTGACAACGAGCACTCGAATCGACAGCTATTTCACTAGACTTGGCTTCACGAGAGTGGGCGGATGCAAACTGTGCCAAATTGTGTTGGTGGAGGGTAAGATTTTAATCATTTTAATTTATGTTGATGATTTAATACTAGTGATGAGAAGTTGATACACTCATACGAGGCGGATCTTGCGAAAGGAGTTTTGAGATGGAAAAGTTTAGACTCACCCAGTACAATTCTTGGATTGGAAATATGGTGGTGGGAAGGTGGTATTTATTTGTGTCTCAAGGCAAGTATGCCGGGAGATGCGGAGAGGTAGGTGAAAGGGCAAGATAGACTATCGTTGTGACTATAATGATGCATTGATTGCATCACACCTTTTTGATAGATTTCAATGAGGATTGTGCAGTCAAGGCAAGGGTAATTTGAATTCATTCAAAGCTATTCTTCGAGCGAGGGATTACGCGGTAGAGGCGAGGCTAATGGGAGTCATCTTGGTGCATGGATTTGAGACAATGCAGTGGTGTATATGAAGATTGTATTGTACTAAAGAGATTATGATAAGTTTTAATGATATTGTCATATGATCTCCATGTTACATAATATATAGTTGGGTTTTCAGCTTGACTTTCTGGTTAAAAACTATGTTATGTGTGATTGATTATTTTTTATTTATGCTTCACATGTGTGTGTGATCAATTTTTCTTAAGATTAACAAGTGGAATAGATTCGGTGTCTTTCATAAAGTTAAATAGTTTGAGATCGAGGTGGATCTAGGACATATACATGCTTAGTGCATATAATTTCTCTATATATGTATGTATTTCTTATGTATGTGTACGGGGGGAGAACTAACCTATATTGGAAGGGACTATGTGATGAGCAACATCCATGCTAGTGATGAGGGATGTGAAGACATCGAAGAGGGAATGGTATGATGTGCACATTTGTTCCATGATATTATGTATCTACTTGATATGCACTATAATAACATAGATTAATTGAGATATTGTTGAGCGTGAATTCAATGGATTATTCAATGACAAGTATCAACCAACACCATAGTGTGGTCCATATTAGGGTGTTGACCCTAGTTCTTCGAGGAGGGGGTAGATAAATTTCCCACCATGTAACCTTTAAACTGTGAAATATTGGGAGGCTAATGGTGGACATGCTCCCCTAGATGTGTGATGATGATTTTCACTTGCATGTTGCAAAAAGTTAGGTTGATATATTCGATGTACATACATATTGGTTGTATAGTGGTTATATTGGTATAGTTGATGCCATGATATATTTACATTAGAGAATGGATAGGATGGGAGAAAAGTAGTTGAAAAGGGGTATGAGGCTCTAGGTTAGTTGGTCGCTCTGAAATTCATCATGTGAATTAATTTATTACTATATCTCTCCCTATTTTTTTATGTATTGTCAAACTAATTCTTGATTTCTTATATCTTTACTTTCAATCCTTGAGACAAATATTTTTGAGGGAGGGATGTATGTAATTCCCTATTGATCCTATTATTTACATTATTATTTTATTATCCTACTTGCTAAGTTATTGAATTTTGCGCTTGATTCCGGTAGAAAATATTATTAATATACATGGGATTTATGTGTGTAACTACATACCCACACCTTGCACAAACACGCTAGTATTATGAAGCTTAATAGGTAAGATGATTAATTAATGATTACTTGATTGATAAAGCTTATGGATAACTATTATTTATTTATGGCTAATGCAGTTAGTGATTAATTATCCTTAAACATGATTTATAACTAATGATTATATTTTACACATGATCATTTAATAATTAAATCAATAGGATTCTTTAGGTTTGACTAACATTTCAAGGATAGCATTGTTTTATGAATTGTAATATTATTGAATTAATAAAGGGTGTTTGGGAATGAGCCACTGGGTATTATTCAAGGGACAAAGGGGTAGGTGGATGGATGGGGGAGGGGAATGGCTCGAGGGGAGGGGTGGGGGGAAAGTTAAAGAGCATTTGTTTTAAAGAATGAGGGAGGGCATTGATGCATTGATGACATGTGGTTGGCATTCATTTTGGAAAGGAAGCATAAGACAGAAAGAATAATGAAATGAGGGAATAATGATCTTGGTTTTTTTTTCTTTGGATTCAAAAGTGGGGAAAGGAGGAGGATAGAAATGAGAGGAAGGGAAAAGGAGGATAAATCAAATAGTTGTTTGTAGTTTGGAGGTGTTGTACCTAACTTGCCCTTGACTTCTCAGTTTCAGTTGGACTTGGGAATGGAGGCTAAGGAATATGGAGGTTCCATGAGTTGTGAAGTCAGGTAGACTTTCCTAGTTGGCGAGGGTGGAAAATTTGGGTTAGGAGGTCCCAACATGAGCAGCACGCATTGGAGCCACCATTTTGGGTAAGGCTTCCTCTTCATTAGGGGAATTTTGAGATTAAAATGGGCCTCCTAAGAAAAAATGTACAACCAAAATAACTTTATAAGAACCAATGGGATTCAAGATGATGATGTCAACCATGGGGGATGATTCTGGGTTTAAAGTAAAAGGGTAAAGGATAAAAAAATAATAATAATAATAAAACTACTTTTTCAACTCGTATTTTCAACTTATCCCCCAAATTTCTTACTAATTTCAGCGGGAGTACTCATTGGATGCAAAATTTTATTCCTCATCAAGGATTACCCATGCTGCATACTTACGATGGATGTTTCTATTTAGAAAAATAGAAATACATGAAAACGCATGGTTCAATCACATTTTATTGTTGTCATTTTTAGGTAGCAGCAGGATACATTGAAAGTATGGTATAGGTACTCCTTGGATGAGGAATTACTCAGCAGTACTCCGCTCAAAATTTGAGTAAAAACTTTGGGAGATAAGTTGAAAACTGAGACAAAAAAATGATTTCCTATATTTTTTACTCTAATTTGGGCTTGATGTAATCAAATATTATTTTATTATTTCCACTATTATTTTATAATTTTATCACGAGTCCCATTTTAGACCTCAAAATTCCCTTAATGGTTGTTTAATTTATGTAATTTCCTATAAATCAAATTATTTACATGTTTAATATGTTATAGATCAAATTTTATTTGTATCTTCATTTTATCTGACTAATTGCTATTTATAAACATGTTATCTCCCTTGTTGTGAAATTAGGTAGAAAAATTTTAATTTTGGTCGGATGGTTACAGTTAGGTCCTCATATTTATCTCATATCTGATGAATATTTTTTTGTGGAAAATTATTTTACTGTCTCTTGGTTGCATATGGGAGTGCCTTGTATTCCATCACTTTGTGACATATTCTGTGCATACCATAATGTAGGGTTTCTATGTGGTGACAAGTTGATTGGTCCCATGAAATAAATAGCTAATATAAAGGCTCCTTGCTATAAATGGTTGTAATAGCATCTCATCGGATTGTACATGTATTCCCATGCGCTAGCGATTTTCACCTCTTCACATACTAATTGTCATCATTGAATATGAACACGACCAATAGTACCCTTAATGAAGTACCATGTACCTTGTTCTCTTGTTGGTGAATATCCCCCCACATGATATCTCATGACGAGGGCTTTAAGGATCTCTTAGATTTCATCTTCTCTTACACATCTTTGAATGATGAGGTCAAGGATTTTCTAGAAGAGACATACATCAATCCAAGAGAACCTCCAAATTTGTCTCACAATACTTTTATGTTGTTTTAGTGAGAGATGGTGTGTAATTTTTCTTGAAACCAAGTAGTTAGTAATATCGTCAAACCACAAGGGTTAGTAGAAAATGCAAACTGAATTTCTCATGAGCAAAAATAATCTTCTACATGGAAATCCTAATTTCAATAAATGTGAGTCTAGATAAGTATTTGCCAACATTATATTTTCTGGGATTATCCTGGCTAACGATATCATGCTCTTGTAATAACAACAACCATATAGTAACTCTACCATTCATAATTGGTTTATAGATTAAATTTTTATTGCATCATGGTCAATGTGTAATATTATTAGATAATTTGTCTTGTAATGTCAAAAAATTTTGATTACGTAGATGACCGCAAGGAACTCATCCTTTTTTAATATGTAATTAAGCTTTGTAGGAGAAAATATTTTCATTGAAATAATATATTTCATATGGGTTTCCTTCTTCAAGTTTTCATAAAACAAATCCTATAACAACTTTCAAGGAATTTATGGAAATATGTGAAATGGGAGGAGCCAATTAAGCCCACTATTAAAGCGGTGCCTCGTATTTTCAACACTTTAGAGTTAATTAATCGAAACCATGTTGACACTTTTCCTATCCACACAAACTCAAAATTTTTAGTGAGTAAAAATAATGGATTTAAAATTTATGACTTCTTTTAATGAATGCGTCGATATTAAGAGGCATGTCCTGGGTGCATACTTATTTTTGTGCGTTTGAAGCAAACAAATGTAATATCACATCAATTTTTTTCTAATACACATGAATGTATGCTAAAATGTAGTGTCCTAACACAATACCATTAGTTAACATCATTTGATACTTGATATTTCTAAGGGCCACATTAGCTTCCTTACACCTTATTAATGTTTTCCAAATTAGCTAATGCTTGACAAACTCATCACCTAAGTTGTGGAAATTTTCAATATATATATTTCCACATAGTCATGTATTAGACAAAATAATATACCAATTATAACTAGATTTGAAAGGTGGTAGGGGCATTACACATTCCAAATGGCGAACTTGATATGAAAAATTTCCCCCATGGACAAGTAATTGTAGTCTCATCTTGGTCTTCAAGTGTGAGATTTGAATATGGTTATAGCCATTGAATCCATCTAATAAAGGAAAAATATGCTCACTAACTGAGAGTATCTAGGAACTAATTGATGAAAGGAAGTGGAAATGGTATTTGTGATTTAATTTATTAGATTCTCGATAGTATACACAAACTCTCATTTCAGAATTTTCTTGGGTACAACAACGTAAGGAGAAACATTGACTATCGAAGTTGGATAAATAAAATCAATTGCGAATAATTTTTGTAGTTCCTCCTTTACTATTTTCCTCAATACCACATTCATACGGCATTGGGGTTTGTGAAAGGTTCTATATCCTTCCTTTATATATATATATATATATATATATATATATATATATATATATATATATATATATATATATATGATGTGTACATGGCTTAGGATGGATCCACTTCATCTATTAGTAATCAGCTATCTCTTTACGTGCGCTTGATTAAATTCTATTCTTGTTGTTTTAGTGAGCCCTTAGTTGATATTCGAGTTCAAGGATAATTTCTATGTTTTCTATAGTGGAATCTTGATTCTCCTTGGATGAAGGGTCACTTTCTATATACAGGCCCTTGTTAAATTGAGAGAATCTTGTATCTCAAGGGTTTAGAATATGATTAAAGGTATGTATGTGATTTGAGGAAGAAGAGGATAATATGAAATGTTGATCTCTTCATCGATTATATTTTTGTAAATGGAAAAGTTGATATATAGAGAGGACTTGATAGACTTCTCCCTCTTCATCACTATCCTCTTCTTCGAAATCCATATAAATATTTATGAATGTATATTGGGCTTGGTGGGAGGATAAAGGGTCAACTATATATTTTTTAGAGGTCCCATGTGAGATATTCATATTGCCAAGCCTACAACTAATGTAAGCATCACTCGTGGCCAACTAAGGTTTGTCCCATATCAAAGGATGTCCTCCCAAGGAAGTGTTGGATTGTCTGATCATGGAAATCCATATGGTGCTAAGTGAATCAACCAAAACTACGTGATCTTATAATATCCCTTCCAATTTAATAGTGAATCTATCACTAGTACAAAATGGCCTAATTAGTTACTAAAAAATGACTAAAATTTGCATATAAACGACTATTTTTTGGTGGGTGACCAATAGTAGCTAATTTACAATATCTTATAACGCAACCAACTTTTAGTTGTTTTTAGCTTATTCATTAATTGGTTATCTCAATTTTGTTGTCTAGTTGTATAATTGGTCATTAATTTTGTCGATGAATTTAGTCAACGATTTAGTCATTAATTTAGTCGTTGATTTGATCATTAATTTAGTCATTGATTTGGTCATTAATTTGGTCATTGATTTAGTCATTGATTTAATCTTTGATTTGACAATTAATGACCAAATATATTACTATGATCTTTTGAGAAAACCAATTAATGGCCAAAGAAATATGACAAATGTTGATTGTGTTATAAGATATTATAAATTAGCTACTAATAGTCATATATATGCAAATTTTAATTATCGTTTGAAGCAATTAATAGTAGAAGAAATATGACTAAATTTTGAGTAGGTGTTATAAGATATTGTAAATTAGCTACTAATAGTCATATATATACAAAATTTAGTTGTATTGTGATCACAAAATTATCATTTACGGTAGTCACTTATTCATTATATAAACGACTAATTTAGTAAGTTTATATTGTTTCTTCTTTTCATTAATAATCATTATAAATGACTAATTTAATTGAATATTCATTTATTTATGTTCATCAATAATCAATATAAACTATTAATTTAGTAGTTTAATTTGATTTTTTCATTATTAATCAACATAAATTAATTTGTATGATTTTAAAAATGTCATACAATGTGCATGTTCATCTAATATAAAAACACAAAGTCGCATATTTTAATTACAATACTAAACAATATCAAGTGCAACTATAAATCATATTTCAACCACATAAATTATATTATATGAAATGTTAAAGTACAATATGATTTTCCAACTTAATATTGGTTGGACTACAATTTTACACATGAAATGATGTTTCATCACTTCAAACATTATCGTTGTGTTTTCAAGGCATTGCGGTGAAATCACCAAGTCGAAAACTTGAAGCCATCGGTCTTTATATGTGTGTATTAATAAGGATATTGGCTCTAATAGTATCACCAGGACAGTTCTCCTCTCTCTCTTTTTGCATTTGTCGCTCCAATGTTATTTCTCCCTGTTTCAATTCATGTTTCTTACCATCATTTTTCAATTAGTGTAAAACATGAAAGACGGTTAACATAGAATATAAACTAAATTAAACTATAAATACTATATACAACATATACCTCAACATCAGCCGGTGTCAAAGCCTTTCCATGCAAATGCAAACTGAACAAATTATCTTCATTGGGGCGATAATTGGCACTATAAATGGCCAAATAACATATAAACAAAGCAAATAAAACATCACCATATATAGACAATAACACCTTAGTGACAGTATTAAACTTTCAAGGAAAGCTTAGGAACAATCATGTCAACTAAGTTATGTACTAAAAAGCTTAACGCATAGATAGCTTATGAAAACAAATAATTTGAGGTGTGATGTTTAATCCCTATCGTTTTATTCACAACAACATTTCATTTTATAACATGAACTTAGTCGAGTATATAAATAATATGTACTCGAAATAACAACAGAAAGTAGCTTTTTTTGATAGTCATGAAAATAACAACACAAAATGTCTATAAGGATTCCAATAAATATGGTATCAATACTAATTTCATCTTCAAGCTTTGGTTGTTGTTTAAATGGACATGGTACTAAGTATTTTCAATTTCATAGTTAAAAGGCAAAGAAAAATCAAAATAACGTCAAATACAATGGGAGCAATAAAGAGGATGTCATGGAATAGAAATTGCAATTATAAAAATTTGTTTGCACAATCACCAATGTATAGGTATGCGGCATTCCTAAAGCATTTGCTTGCCCAAAAATAACCATGAAGTGAAATAATCACAACATTAAAAACCACTGAATTTCTACTAGAAACATTTCCAAAGTCGATGGCTTGGGTGTCTAAGCAATCTCTAACATTGAATGAACCATATCCAAGATGTGATATGTATCGCCTCCCCATCCTTTTTTCCAATCACATTTCCTATAACACCTTACCGCAAAGTCAAATAACAATCAAACAAATACATTTACATTTGTTTTTATCTTTTATATCTATAAATTTGAATCGGTTGTTTCATGAACATATTAATTCATATGTAAAGCCTTTACGACATATGAGAAAGTATCAATCAAATAGGAAATCGAAAAAAATCGACCTCGATTACGTCCTCAAAAATTTCTACAATATCAATATTTTTTTCTTGTTGTGATATCTTGGGTAGAAAAAAAGAACATATCTACGAAAAGAAAAAAGTTACATATGTTGCTTGTATAATTGACTTTGTATATATGGTGTATTCTTAAGGTTTTTTAGATGACCTCACCTTTACCAAAGTGAATTGTAGCTTGGTTAAATTATGTATCCTTTCATTGAGCATCAATTTTTGCAAAGATAAATGTCACACATTATTCTTTCCATTTCTATAAACATGCTACATATGACAAATTGAATGTTGCATAAAACCATGAACAAATCCTATTCTAACCAAAACAAACAAACAAACGGTGTCTCTCTAATAAAACTTCATTATAATATTAGAAAATGAAAAGAGATTGGACCATTTTTGTTGTTTGACTTGCTATTTTTGTTATGAAAGTGCTCAAGCTTCAAGAACCAACAAATTTGAGGAAGTCATAAATGTGAGAAAAAAATATGTTGACTTAATTTGTATACTTCTTCAAAATGATGTGAATGATGCCATTTTTGGATGTGAGTAAATCTCATAATAAATAGCATGTATTCTAATAAATTACATTGCAATGACTACCATGGTACTCCACGGGTTATAGGTCCTCGGTAGGTTAATCTTGATGATGAAAGAGAGATGGAAATGATAATTATGGGTGGTCCTAGTTTGTATGGTGGATATCTTTAGACAAGGTCATCATCTCAATGAACCTAGGTTCGACATGGCAAACATGGATCTGGTCTTCACCCCATTTTATTCTATCATACTTTGTCAAGACTCGGGGACATAATGGTCCTTGACTTATAATAGGGTTTCTTTTAAGGTTATAAATAAAGCTTATCCAAATAAAATGGATTTTTGGGCTCCGAAGAGATATGGATAATTTAAATGATAACAATTATATGTTTTTTTCCCAAGATTCAAATGTATGGATACATTTTGTGGATTTTACTAATAAATAGAATGGAGAAATAATCCATGATGAGAATCTGCGAGTCATTGTGATTGGAAATACCACAGAAGATAATAAGACTATTTAGGTTCAAATCAAAGATGGTGTTGATTCTTGCCTCCTCGGTTATGGTAGTTTTTAAGGTAGGAATTTCAGTTCTTCAAGGGTGGGGTCCTTCAGCATAATTGCATCTACCTTGGTCGTATCACCCAAAAAGCAAAACATAATCAACAAAGAGTAAATATGTCAAGTTTAGGAAAATCCTATTTGTATAGTTGCCAAGCTTATAGTTATTTTTGACTCTTGTTATAACTATGTTGAGACCACCTACTCTACGATCAAAAATGGCGAGCCATTAGTCATACCTATCCATGGTCTCCTGTGGGAACGATAGAAGAATACAGGTTAAGCCATTAATTATAATTGCACATATATTGAGGAAAGACAATTCATTATCTAGTTAACAGTGCACATTGAACCCTATATGGATGAGTAGCCCTAAATAAAGCAGGTTTTCTCTATCATATGCCTTGGAAAGACAAACTAACATTGCTTGTATTTTGGTTTCATGTTATAAATTCCTTCTTGGGCAACTCCTATTCTGTAATGTGTTGTTTCTCGGAAGGATGCAAAATTTGTTCTATTGACATGGAATCGAGTTTAGAAATTTTGACTCATGACCAAGGAACTCAAGAGCCTTGGTTACCTCAACAATAGCATCCTCCAATGAAAATAGTATAGTCTCCAACCTAGAAACATCAAAATTGTATATAGTTATAGTTCATAATTGAAAATTGACGCAACAACAATGCTGAAAGTTGCCGCCCAGGAGAGTTTGATGAAATTTGACGTGGCTCTTGTCGGCTTCACAGCAATATACCTCGTTTTTGTCACGTGGTCTACTCTTCTTTTTATATGGAGTTTATTTATCAAATTCGTGGAATTTGATAATTAAAACGTTATACATCATTGAACCTTAATTTATATCTCTCTGGCTTTATATTATATTATCCTAAAACTTTATAACCAATGTATATACTTTCAAAAACTTTGTATTAAGACCCCATGCTTTTTAAAAAAATAACCTTATTATAAACCTTTAGCAACGTTCCACCATTGCACAACGTTTAATTATTTAACGATCAAATGCGCGTCGTGCCTTGTCTAACCTCCATGCATCTTTGTTAAACTACGGCGAGTTCATCGGGCGCCAGATTGGATAGCCCTTCTCCGGATCAACAACCCGTATGCATTCCGCTCGACATCCAACGTCGATCTTTAACGTTCGAATGGCACGGGTTAACGGGTGGTTTTGTGGAGGTACACCTTGCCACGTGTCGACTCCTCTATGTAATCACTCACGTTCGAGGAAATACCGCTTGGCCGAAAGGTGGTGCGGAAAGGGGCAGCAGCTTTAGTGCCTTTGGTTTTGGTGCGGTACATGACCAACGAGCAAGTCAAGTTACATTCTCCTTCATATTTATGCTCGGTTCTTAACCACGGTATAGGGTTTTCTACTTTCGACAAACATCGTCTTCCTTTTTTCATTTGGAATTTCTGGGCGGGAGTTTCGTCCAATCACTTAATGGAGGTACGCCACGACACGGACGAAGGATTTGGCAGAGTTTACACGACGATTCTCTGTAATGATGCTTAACAATTCTCTTCATTAACACGAGGCCAATATGCTCGACCAACGGGTTGCTGCAGAGACTAGTTCATCACGCGCACGGACGATGCGTAGATTCCTATCTTTTATTCATACGAAGAAAACTTAACATGTAGTTCACCGCGTAACTCTCTCTCTCTCTCAATACATCGAGATTCAACATATACATTATGGTGTGACTCTTCGGTTCCTCTGTGAGGACAGTTAGTAAAACCAACGATCTAATTACATTATTCAAACTAACTAACATACGACAATTGGACTAAGCCAGGCTGACAAGCTTCTACAACTCTAACTGTATCTTTAAATGAAACGGTCAGTGAGGTATTGACACTAGCTATTACAATTTCGATGATTTCGAACCCTCCTAACCACAACATTGTGGAAAAAAATCTCCTACATTGTTGGCTGGTGCCTAATGCCCACACATCAAACTCACGAGGGCAATCTTCTTCATGGGCTCCTATCCATGAGCTCCTCCTTGATACTGCCTATGTACATAACATTATAGATCATCCAAGTGGAATCTTCCTCTGGTTTATCCTT
This sequence comes from Pinus albicaulis, assembly GCA_034641835.2. NCBI lineage: Eukaryota > Viridiplantae > Streptophyta > Pinopsida > Pinales > Pinaceae > Pinus > Pinus albicaulis. The sequence continues at coordinate 300,265,329 of CM076574.1, forward strand.
CCATTTGATCGAAATACGGAAGTACTCTTGTCCTCTGGTCCTTACGAACACTCTACGGTCCAATATCTTCTGCGGTTGCAATGTGTGTCGGAGGTAGGCATATCCCTCAATGTTCCTTGTCTGCTAATCTTCATACCTTTCTTACATCATCTTCATACTTGTACAAATATGCAACATTAAAAATGGGAGATATTCCAACATCGGTGGCAATTCAATCTCATAAGCATTTTCGAAGAAAACTTCCTAAGTATCTTGCATGGCCCAATATTTTTGAACTTCAATTTATTATATTGCTTTCTTGGAAACCTCTCCTTTCTTAAGTGTGCCAAAAACCAAGTCTCCTACTTCAAAATGAAGTTCCTTTCTACTCAAGTACTTTCTGGTTTTTTATTTGATACTGCTTTGCCTTGTAATTTTTGTTTCACTTGTTCATGTATGGCCTGGATCTCTGAAATGTGGGTCCTCTGTCTGCACTTCTTAGTTACTGCTCTTCCCGATTTCTTAATTCTAATATTCCTTTGGGATAGATTCCATAAAATATGAAATGGATTAACCCTATGCTCCTATTTGGTGAGTCATTGTATGCATATTCTTCTGGGAAAACACTGATCCCAGCAGGATGCTCTCCTGCATGTGAGACTTCTCAACAAATTTCCCAGGACTTCTATTCACTACCTCGGTTTGTCATGTTGATGCGAGGATGATAAAGTGATGGGTTTGGTACCAAGTTTCTTCACAATGTCCTTCAAAAGTGACCCACAAATCTGGTGTCTGCGTAAAACAATACTCTTGGGAAACCCATGCAATCTAACAACTTCTTTAAAACAAGTTAGCAACATGGGTGGCATCACTAGTTTTATAACATGGAATAAAATGTGCCATTTTGGAGAATCTACATCCACCACAACAAAGAGCGCATCATTCCCTCTGAGTCTTGGGTAATCCTAGAACAAAATCCATACTCTGTGTCCCAAGGCCCTGTACGGAATTGGTAAGGGAGTGTACAATCCTGCATTACGGCTCCTTCCTTTGGCGTATTGTGACAAATCTTGCAATTATTCACAAACTTGTCTATACACGACGTACTCATCTTGGGCAGAAATAAAAAGTGACTCGGCTGCTCATAAGTCTTATCGGTACCAAAGTGTCCGGCCAGTCCCTGCTTTATGCTTCTCTTTGATCAAATTTTCCCTCATGGAACATCTTGGCACACACAATTGGCTTCTTACAGATAACGAGTCTTCCTGGGAAATAATCCGACCAACGGCTTCTATCGTGGAAACGAGTTTACTACATGCCTCAAATGCTTCCTTAAAATACGGATCTATTTTATACAATTCTTTGAGAAAATCAAAATCCTGCCAACACGAGTAGTTTCTTGAACAAGCAAGTGTCTCCTACTCAAAGAATCGGCTACTTTATTGGCTTGGCCACTTACTTATGTTTCAAAACAAAATTAAACACAGTACTCAACCCTTAGCATGTATGTTTCCGTGAGGTAGCATGCAATATGCTATGACATGATTGTCGAGAATACAACACAAACTCCCTGGACATCGGATAATGTCTCTACCGCTGCAGGTGCACGAACAATTGCATAGAATTCTTCTCATAAGAGGAATATATTATGTTCGACTTTTCATGAAATAGGCTACGGAGCCTATCATCACGACTCAATATAGCTCCAATGGCTTCTGGCATCACATTTCACTTGAAATGGTTTAGTAAAATCAGCGAATAAAAATGACCTGCACCCATTTGTCTTTTGCTTCAAAACTTTAAAGTTTCTCTCTTCTTCAGTCCACTTAAACAGTTGTTTGCTCTTCTTTATTGTCTCAATTATGGGTGCATTGATCTTAACGAAGTTTCTTATAAACTTTACTGGCAAATCTAGCAAGTCCATGGAAACTTCTTACCTCAAAAACATTCTTGGGGTAGAGCCACTCCACAATTTCCTTGACCTTTTACGGGTCCATCTTCAATCCTTAACGAAACAACAAACCCCAAATACACCAACTCTTCCTTCATGAATGAGAATTTCTTCAAATTTATCGATTTCTCTTAGTGCGACTTCTTCAAAACATGATTAAGATGCCTTAAATGGTCTTCTCTGAATTATTTAAAGAAACTAATATATCATCCAAATACACTATCACAAATTTACCAATGAACTCTTTCAATACTTCATTCATAAGTCTCATAAAAGTGCTAGGTGCATTTGACAACCCAAAAACGATACCATCCCATTGTGATCTTCGACATTTTTAAAGCAGTCTTCCCTCCATCACCCTCTCTTATTCTAATTTGATGGTATCCACTCTTCAAGCTCATATATTTGAAAATATTTAGCACCACTCGAACAATCCATTAAATCCTCAATTACGGGCAAGAGATACATGCCTAATTGTGATCTTGTTAGTGCTCTTGGAATCGGTACATCCTCCGGCCTCCATCTTTCTTTGGGCTCATCTGCTGATACAGCCACACTTGGACTCAAACTTTCTCTAATTCGATCCCTTATCCACCAACTCTACCTTCTTGTCTCTTGATTTCCTCATTTTCCTTGGGAACACGTGCAGCAGAGTTTGCTTATTTGGCGATTTGAACCGAGGATAAAATCTATCGATGGTTGATCTTTCTCACGGTGTGACTCATCGGATAAATCATCCACAACGATGTCACAGTGGTTGTCTAACATCTCTTGCATCTATCTTGGAAAATTCCTGAAATCTTTGTAGAAGTAAGGCTACTTTGGGTTTGCAAACTAAAGCAAAGCTTACCTCTTCTTCTTCTATTTGCTGTGAGATATTCTTTCCGCTCAGCAACAAGGTTTTTGGATCAAATCACTACTGTGGATGGCTCTCCTTCTTCCATGGGTATCAATGTATGATTTACCCCGTTTTTGAAGAACTTGTAAGTGTTCTTCTTGCCATCATCTTCACTTTGCTGCTGTCAGCTTTGCCAAGGTCTACCCGTGATATATGACACCGCACATGGACATTACACATCACACAAAACTTTGTCCTTGTACTTGCCCATTTGCAGCTCTGTTCACATTGTTCTTTCACAACCGGCTAGTGCCCTTTATGCGGCCGGGATACTGTGGGGAGTGGGGTGCTCCTAGTCTTCAACTTCAACTTTTCTGTGACTTCGGTGGAAACCGGATTGTACGTACTGCCACTATCAATGACTAGCTAGTAGCATTTCCCTTGGACTTTCTTATGTCCTAAACAGTCTTCCTTTGTCTTTGGCTCGGTGGCCTCTTTGGCTTGCTTCAACGAACCTTATTTACCACTAAGGATTCTCCTCTTTCTAGAAGAATTTCTTCTTCAACCTACTTCCTTTTCGGCTGAGAAACAACGACATTCCTTGGACGGCACTCACATTCTCTGGGCATTCATGGTGCTTGTGTCCCACTTCACAGCATCCTGCCTCGTTCTCTCTCTTGCCTGCGCATCTCGCACTCCTCTTCCCCTTCTCTTGTAAGAACCCCTTTTGCCATTCTCCTGCGCGGGTCGTGCAAGGGTGAGCTACGTAGCTCCATCCCTAGGTGTAGCAGGCTTTCCCCTACCACTGACTTCCCTTCCCACGGAAAGTACCTCTCTTCTTGACGGTATTTGTTTCCTCGGGGAGTTTCTCCTACTGCTTTCGAGCCATCATTAGGCCTCTTCCTGTCTTGGGAGACGAGAAGACCAATCTCATCTTGGATCTCGACGAGACCATTCACATATTTGGCCGGTCTTCTGCGGTGTATCTTGGAATTACTTGACTCTTATGCTCACTGCAGCAGAATTCCTCTGTTCTTTTACGCCGACAACCTACTGTCTCGGAGTTACTGCATTTGTCTATACAATGTCGGTGGTAATCACTAGGCGAGGAGATTTGCTCAATTTAGCCATCATTCTGGTCCGGCTCTTGATAGGTTGCTTTTCAACTCTCCTCCTTTACTTTGCACTCCATCCCGCCAAAGTGTAGCATGTCCTTGACTTTGTCCACGCAAGCCGTGTTATCTTCATCTTCTTCATAATCGAAGCACTTTTTTCATTTCATTTATCCGGTCCACCGGCTCCTGGATTCATTCCCCCTACATAAATTGACACTTCAATTAAGGCCGTGAAAGACGCCGAACGGTTCTCGGGAGCCTCATGTCGAATTTCAAAGGTACTATTACTGCTTCTTCTGTTTCGGGTTCAACGATGTCTTTAGGATCTGCGGTCTATCTTTGCTCCACGGCATCCATTCGGCCTCGACCTCTTGGCATCCCCAAGCCTCGAGGGCGTTGGCAACGGGTCTCCTTCTACCGGCACCTCTACCAACTCGGATTGCCATATTGACTTTCTGCAAAAACAACTAGAAACAATAGCTACGATACCACAAATGACGCAACAACAATGCCGAAAGTTGCCGCAAAGTTTGATCAGGTGACGTGGCTCTCTCGGCTTTCTGTGTATTACCCCGTTTTTTGTCCCGTGGTCTACTCTTCTTTTTATATGGAGTTTATTTATCAAGTTAGGTAGATTTGATAATTAAACGTTATACATCATTGAACCTTAAATTATATCTCGGCTTTATATTACTATTGTCTCACCAACTTTATAACGATGTATATAATTTTATGACATATTATTAAGACCCCATGCTTTTTTAAACAAATAACCTTATTATAAACGCGGATTTAGGCCCCACGCGTTTAATTGATTTCCCCGATCAAATGCGCGCGTGGCCACTGTCTAACCTCCATGCATCTTTGTTAAACTGCGACGAGTTCATCGGGCGCTTGGTTAGATGATAGCCCTTCTCCGGATCAACGACACTTTTCTTGCATTCCACTCGGCGTCCAACGTCGATCTTTTGCGTGTGATGGCACAAGTTAATGGGTGGTTTTGCGGAGGTACACCTTGCTCACCAACGTACGACTCCTCTGTCGGGTGCGCTCGCGTTTAGGGAAATACGCTTATGGCCGAAGGTGGTGCGGAATGGGGCAACCGGCTTTCAAACCCACTTGTGGTTTTGGTACGATGCGTGACCAACGAGAAAGTCGAGGTTATGTTCTCCTTCGTATTTACTAACTTGGTTCTTAACCACGGTACAAGGTTTTCTAATTTACGACAATATAATCTTCTTTTTTAAAACTGGTTTCTAACTCGGTAGAGTTCGTCCAATCATAATGGAAATTATGCCACGACACGGACGGAGGATTTGTGGAGGTTTACCTATTCGATTCTACGTAATAATTAATAACAATTCTCTTCATTAACACGAGCCAATATGCTCGACCAACGGAGTTGCGGAAGACTAATTGCATCATAGTAACCTGGAGAAACGTTATTGAAGTCTTGTCTTTTATTCATGCGAAGAAAAAACTTAACACACGGTTCTTCGTAACTCTCTCTCCCGCCTCTCTCAATACATCGAGGATTCAACTTATATACATTACGGTGTGACTCTTCGGTTCCTGCGAGGACCGGTTAGAAATAGCAGGTCTAGTACATTAATTCAAACTAGCGACATACGACAATTGGACTAACTGACTATTAGAGCTTCTACAACTCTCTAACTGTCTTTGAAATGAAACGATTAGAATTTGAGGTATTGTTTCTTTTATTTGGTACAATTTCGATGATTTCGAACCCTCCTAACCACAACATGTGGAAAAAATCTCACCATTTCTTTGACTCGTGCCTAATGCCCCTGCATCAAAAATGACCATAGATTGTGGCAGGTCCTTAAACAAATTCAAAATTGAATAAGAAAAAGCACAAAATTTCACATTACCCTTGATAAGATGTCCTTGATTTAGCAAGAAAGGCTCATACTTGCATAAATGTGTGAGTAGATTCTAGAAGATCAATTTCAACATCTTTCTGAAAAAATAATATAATGTCAAGAGTGAAACCATAGCTGAATGGAACAATGGTGCTTTAAGGTCATCTACCACAATTTGCCTCCTTCAAACCTCTCACATTGGATGGTATGTCCTTGCAAAATTAAGAAAAATTTACGGGGAAACTTGTCGAATTCTCTAAAAGACATAATGAAAATGCATAGAAGCTTTGTAAAGGAGTACTGTAATATTCTTTGATTTCCATTTCATCCTTTTTCCTAAGTTGAACCTCAATGAGTTCTGAACTCAAAGTTCTTTGAGAAGAATGTTCTTACGGTTGAAATTCGGCATTTTGCGGTCTTCCATTTACGTCACCTTATGAGTATGAATTCTTAAACTCTCTTATGTCATTACCCAAAAATTTCTTTCCTAGACACGTTATTTTGCAAATAAAGGCTTTTATGCAACATAAGTCCTTGTCAAAATTTCATCTCATACTGACTAGCATCTAGTCGAGTGCAACTTTGAAATCAGACTGCGCACCTATTTATCTATTACTCGAGATTTGAATGGTGGAATACTCTGCTAGAGCACTCTAGCATATGACGAGCTCGGCCATCCCTCTTATTCCCTTGCCAAGACCTCCCTTAGGACGAGATTCAAGTGGCCATCATCGGAATCTCTCGGTGTTGAAGGGCTTTGCATGGTGATTTTTCAAGTGAGCCCTATCACGATTTGAGAATCTTGATTAGTGAATCCACGGTCATGTGATACCATATGGGTTTGGACCTTCGTCCCACCCACATGGGAGCAAGTGAACCCTGCAGCCTTTTTGCCATGTAAGGTGGCGTCACGGAGTCCTCTCCCACCATGATCAAGTTGTATCCCAAGTCTTTGGCTTTGAATGTCCCATATTGAGTACCTCGAGAGCGGCCTCCCTACCCATGTAGTTCTTGCACAACATCCCAATGCACTTCCTCTATTTTCTTGGGGCCCTCGCGCTTTCTTCCTTTTTTGCCATCCATTCCTCCTCGGATCGATCAAATCCTTCAACATGAACCCTCGGCCCTAGAGAAGCCCTTGGTTATTGGACATTTTTGTCATCTTATCAAAGTAAGCATCAATATGTTCCTTGGCCTTTGAATGGCTGTGAAATCATACTGACCAATAGTGCTCATCGATTTCGCAAAGCTTCAACATTTTCCTCCTGGATGTTGAAATTCACCAATTAATTTCTTGATGCATGCATGCATAATTCTTTCGACCAACACACTTTCTTTATAAAGCTCACCCCGATAAACCTTATGTTCCCATAGCATTCATCGTCGTGCCTCATTACTTCTTCTCCCATCTTTCTTCTTCCGAGCTTTTTTCACCATGCTCTTTTTCTTTCTCATCCTCTTGCCTCTTCTCTTTCGTATTTTTCAAATTCTTCTTGAAATTTGTTCAAAAAGAACTCACTTGAAAACAACACTTCTGTTATCCTCATACAATTCTAGTATTCTGCGAAGCTAAAGTGAATTTGCATACATTCACAAAAAGCTAGCTCCATCGAGGCTTTGTCAAATATTTAAATATTATACCATGGGCTGTGATACAAATTCAATGTTCACTTCTTTGTTCATTCAAAAAATTTCTCAAAGGATTACGGGGCATTAATTTATTAAGGATGGATTTAATTTGTCTTTATTTCAAGCTGATCCTCATCGGAAACCTTGCTACATCCTTATCGGTTCTGCGATATATGGTGGCGAGAGAATGTTGTGGAGGGAGGAATCAAAACCTTCTTCAAACCAAAATCACGCGCACCTATCGGCATCGAATTATTTCTCACTAGTCCAACTTGTGGAAGTGGTGCTTACACATAAGACCCTCCGGGAAGGATGACATTCACCCTTTCATTTGTGTTGCACGGGTATTTCTTACAAATCCAATATTATAACCTTGGCGGTCGAAACACAATAGAGGAACCACTAAGTTTGTCCATCCACATATCGTAGCCATCGGCAATAGCATCCTTTGACAGCACTTATATGTGGCCATGAATGGATTATGGCAGTTATTTTTGTCTGATAATGGGCATGGAGATGTTTGATATGTCGGTTTTTGTCTTTAAAGGTTGATGAAAAGTAGATGAAATGTTACCATATGACCCAACTAGCATTAATAGGTAGAAATTCATTGGCGTGAACCACTTAAAGAAACGAACACGAAAGTGGGGGATTTTGTGTAGACAATCTTGCTAATGGAGGAATGGAATCTTTAATTGATGGCAACATCAAAGATCAAAGCAATGAAACAAAATCATTGTGGAAAGGAAATATGCAAAAATTGCTCATTTTTTGGATATCAAATATGCTCTAAGTATGGGCACAAACATGAGAGTTGAATTTTCAACTCTTTGGGCTCTTGTCAATGTGGTCAACCAAAAACATGTCCAAAAACTAAATATTTTGGAGGATTCAAAACTTGTTCGGGGATTGAGTCTATGACAAAGTTAGCATAGTGGCCCCTCATTTGGCTCTCATTTTGCAAGGTATCAAACAAGTCAACAACAAGTTGGATTAGTTTCATAAGCCATATATACCATGAATTCAATACCCTAGCAAGAAAGCTCTCCAAATTATTCCTACAAGTGCTAGAATACCAAGAGTATACGAATAATAATTTTGTGGGGGTTGTTGGAATTCCATATCTAGTTTTTTTGTCTCACTTATTACTATGTTTGTGATGATATATGTAAACGATCCAATGATATTATCAGATTTTTTTGGCATTTAAAAGCTCACACAATGTATATAATTGGAACAAGCTTTTATTACTAGAAATCAATCAATTACTTCTACATACCACTAAAGTGGAAAAATCTCTATAACCTTTGATCTACCTTGAACATCAAGCACACTAAGAACCTCGACAATGGGGTTCTAATAACATACGCAAAGATCAAAAATTTACAAAGCACAATTTAATGAGTATTGATTAGTCGAAGTACCATGGATCAACTACTCATGTTGAAATGATGGTATATTGGATTAGTTTTTGGGTTGCACTTGCATTTGAAAGATGAACACAACGTGAATAAAGAACATTTTACACTAGGAACCTCGATATTAGAGTTCTAATAACATGGCCAAAAAGCCAAAATTGACAATCTACAGTTAATGAGCATTGATTAGTCAAAATTATAATGTGGATCAATGACTCATGTCAAAATTATGGTATATTGGATGGCGAGGGTTGCAATGGCATTGGAAAAGAGTGACCACGAAGTAGCCAAATAAAGAGTCACTTGGAGAAGGAATACAAGGAATTTTAGTCTTGGTTGCACATATAGGGATGGTCAAAGAAGCAAGTACGGCTTGTTGCGACACCGTAAAAATTGGTAACTCATTTTTTCTAAGAGACATCTAAAGAGTCATCCAAAAGCGCATTTTTATAGAGAAAATGCTTAAAATCCTCCTTTTGGAAAAGTATTCATCCTTCACATTAGGGAAAATTTTCCATCTACATTTTCCATGAGAGATGTAGCAGAGAAATGTTTCTTCAATCGTCCCAAAAAATGGGAAAAAATAAAAAATACTTTTGGGAAAATGCATTTCCCTCTGTGTTTCCACGCATTTCCCAAAGAGATATGTGGAAAGATGTTTCTTGGAGCATCCTAAAAATAAATAAAAAACACCTTGGGAACATGGGAGACATGGAGGTTCCCCCTCCCCACTAAAGGACACATCCCCAGTAGAACGGTAGTTTTTTTCATTCATTTGGCGGTATTTACGAGTCATCATTGCTCATTTGTTTATGAATACAAATTTTGTCATATCTCGCATATGTTGAATGGTAAGCATCAAAGCCCTATAAAAATAGTAGTTGCTTCAGATAGAATCAAGGCCAAGGCCTCACAATTGAGACTAAGCTTTCATAGTTGCAATATAAGTATGTGGACGAGCGTACAATGGAAATTCATTATAATACGGGGAACCTTACAAACTCATATTTTCTTGATGATGGAAGAGGCTTTGGTATTTCACTTTCACTAAGAATAGCATATGTTGTCATCTATTGGTAAGGTACATCTATAAGACCTCATTTATAGATACTTTCAAAAGTTTGCCTTGGAAAGATTACTTTTATTTCTAACAATCAAAGAACTTCTGTAATTATTGTTGACTGGTGTAAAAGCATAGCTATGAAAGAATGGAAAGGTCTGATGATGGATCCCCGTTGGGATTCGAAACGTCGACACTCGTTTTCTAGAAATGTGGATAATCGGAAGTTTTTTAAAGAATGGAAAGGTGATGTGGGCTATATCTAACGTACGAGAAATCAGAGCGCGAATAAGTAGAAAGTGATGATGTTATCCCAAATCATGGTGAAAATTGACCGATTATTAAACTTTCACTTCATACGAAGTCACACTTGTGTGTTTGTAGCAAAAACTTGGTCTTGTTGAAGGTATAACTACGACAATGTAAAAATAAAATATCCACGGTGAAAAATTTTCAGTTTGAACCATAGATATGAACTTAAAACACATTTTGGATAATAAATACATACTTGTTCAAATCTTTGAGAAAATTTCTCGAGAAACTATAATGCTGATCCAACATCATTTGACGAAAATCCTATGCCTACAATCAGCAACTACAGTGGCTTCCCTTGTGGCAAAATTATTTCATCCATCTCTTTCTTGTCTTTGCATTTCTTCCTTCAAATTCTTTTCTTCTTGAAAATCAGATACATATATAAACTAATCATTGATCCCCTTGATATCTTGATCCATGTCCATTTGGGTTTTGGTGGTTTGCACCACATACACCATGGAGATACCACATATGCATTTAACACCAAATTTAACTTTTTTTACTAACTTCCTTTTTACACCGGAAAATATAGCACCAATTGAGTATCCCATTATCCCACATTATCACCACTTTTACTACTATTTTAAAAAATAAAATTTTTCAAATCATTTACAAATAGTGGTGCTAATGGTAGTCTAAATGACCCTTCTTCTTGTGGTGTTACATGCATGACACTACATGCATGGACAGAAGATGAATTTATTTGTCGGAAAAAAATTATTGCATAAGCAATGGTCGTATGTATATTTTGATAAATGTGCTAGAATTAATGCGTGAACATATTTCCTAACAATTTTCCTGTATGCTTGTGGCTCGGGGTCCGGCCAGTTCGGATGTTCAGGTTTGCCAACAAACCCCTATACTACGGCCCTTTCGGTAGTGACGTACTTGTGAGTCAAAGTCTCACACGAAGTAGTATGGGTGGGTGTTGGAACCGGTTTCCACACCATGGGAGAGAGTAGGTAAATCCCAAGCAAAGCTACGTTACTTTGTTCGTGACCAAATGCCGTATCAAAAAACTTCTAGATTCCCTTTGCATCACGTTCACAACAACAATATTACTCATAGAAATTAACGGATCGAAATTCATATAACAATACACGGCTATTTCAAGTATTCTTGTATGAAGCAAGTAGAACAAACCCGAGATAGCGCAAATAAGTACATAAGTATGTTAGCAACTTAAACCAATAACAATAGCATATACTAAGTAATCAAGATGTCACGGAATTCATATCATAGTAATTTCGGTGGATTTAGATAGACGACAATACTTATGCATTCATTAATCTTTTAGATCTACTTACAAAACCCCAAAAACCCAACTGTGCACACAATAGCGGGGTCCGCCTGTAGTAGGACGGAGGCCCTCCACGCACACGGTAGGAGTCCTTACCCAAAAACCCTAACGAGTCTATCTGATTTGCATAAAGTAATCTCTTATCTTTCTTAGCTTGGCCTACAACTCAAAAATGTTCAACTACTTATACTATTTTAGCCTATGCAAATAGATGGTCCGCAAACCATGGTTTGCGGACTCTTAATTACCCTTGACCCATTTACAATGCTTTAGAAACCTGACCCACTGAAAACCACGGTACATACTAAGTATAATCGAGGAAATATATACAAAATGGACCATTTTTTCAGCTTTGTAGGAGACCTTGTTTGTTCAACAATGCTAGTATGTATAAATGCTACCTATCTATTTCAGGAGATAAATTCAGTAGGGATACTTGATTTTTATAGGACTATATACTCAATGAATATGAAATAAATATATATATTACGGCTTATCGAGAGTTTGACTCCTGAAAAAAGGACATACGATTTTAAATGCTTGAGAACATGTTTCATAATGACTAATAATAGAATATTGGCCAAAATGTTTCTTTGCTTTTGGACGAGGGATGAAGTTGAAGTGCAGCAAAAGTAGGCATGTAAATAAGCTAAACGAAAAAAACCCAAATTTTTATTATATTTTTCCACTTCCATTTCTTAAATAGATTCTCTATTCTTAAAATCGTCGACAACCTTTGTCGAGACTTGCTGAATCGATGAAGAGGACCCTTACTAATTCCTTGCAAAGCTTACCATACCTCAAATGATAGTGATAAAGTCTGACGTTACGCTTGCACATCATATAGCATACCTGCTGTTAGCCCCCCCTGAAATTCTTGACAAGCAAGTACAAGGGCTATGTCATTTTGGAGCCTTGAGAATGTCTTTCCCCTGAAGATCCATCCTCCTTGAAGTCTCACAGTGCTTTGCCTTGTGCTAATCCCCTCTGTTGTTTTCCTATCTACGGGCTTTATTGCCCCCTCATACTCATAACCCCCCACATACCTCTCTCCCCTTGTGAAATTCCTTTGCTTTCTTATTTTCCCTATCGATCCCATAAACCCCTCCAAAATCCTCTCAACCCCTATACCCCTTCGTTTCCTCAAATATCCCTTTCACCTCCCTACGCTACCTCCCTCGAGCCCAAAAGTGCATTAAAAAAATAGTTAAAATGGTGTATTTGTGATTTTGGGTCCTAGCCACTTCTCGCTAAGCCCCCTAAGCCTTTTCTCCCATGTGACCCGACTCCGTGACCTAAGCGCCGTCCCCAAAGGCATTTGCAACTAACCATGGAACTTTATAATGAGATTTTTATTATAAAGTCCCTCGCCATCTCCACCATCCGTTTAAAACTAATCCACCCGTGTGGAATCGCCCAAGGCAAGGGTCCCCACTCTCGCTACACTGTGCCAAACCCACGCTATTTTCCGCACCACCTTTCGCGCCGGGCTGTTTTTCCCCACGACCGCCGATTCCAACTAGCCGTCCGCCGCGTGTCCTTTGTATGACTTCAAAACCACTTTCTCCCCGCGCATTAACTTTCGACACTCCAAGTCACGCAAAATGTAAAATCGTCGTAGGCCGTTAGATCCGTGATGGCCCATCCGACGCTGGCTGGTCGACAAAGTCGCGCACCGTTTAACCCCTCGCCACGACCCCGCCGGCCCACCGTCTATCGTCTTCCGCCGCCGTCCTCTCCGCCGCGCCGAGCGGTCCGGATTATTTCTTCCGATGTTGACCATTCCACCCCTCGCTCTGCCTCCACCTCATCCGTCCACCCTGGCCGTCCGCACGCTCACGTCACCCCACGTACATGTTCCGTACCCTTCGACCATTCCGTCGCATATAACATCCATTCTCGTGTTTTTTAATTTTTTTTCATGCGTTTTCTCACTCGTTGCATCGTCAACCACCTACCAGGCGATTTTTCTTCGTCGTCTCTACAATTTCTTCCGCCATGTCACTAATTGCACACCTCTCTCTCTATCCTCTCACATCATCCGCCACCCCGTCCATTGCGTCCTTCATGTTTTCGTGTTTTTGCAGATTTGGTGCCAGCTTAATGACTCCACGATCGCCCATTTTTCTGCGTGCTGGCCAAGAAATGCAGAGAAGCCTTGTACCTAGATACATTTAAGGAAAATGGCCAGGAGGGTAAGACAGACGTCCATTAAAGAGAGCAAGGTTTAACTCGTGGAAAATCTCTCGCGCCATTAAAACCGAGCCGACCATAGGTCGTAGGTCGAGATGAAGCATCGTAGTGTTTCGCCGCAAAGAAGAGAGATTAAGTCGTGCTAATGATCAACTTAAGCCTTAAATCGGTGTGTTACGCAGGCAAAGCACCAAACTTGAAGACCCCGAGACCGATCGTGAGGTCCTATGTACAAGAAAGGTAACATCGTGTTTATACATCAAGCGAATGTTTTTCTTCATCAAGTACGGTGTTATCTAGCGTAGCTTTTATTAGTACACCATGTCCCCCCGAAGGAATTCCCATCCCAACAAGAAGCCCAAAACCGCCAAAGCATTTATATGATGTATCTCTTAGTAGTTCGTTTCATGTTTTGTTCGAAGCAATTTAAGTACCACCGCCGAAACATGTCAAACTCATATCTCAAGAAGATCAATTTCGCATGAAGAGGTGACAAGTAAATTAAATACACAAATTTTCACAAATGTAATGGGCTTTACCGCATTCATTTTTGTATTTAAAATTACATTTAGTGTTCACCTACCCCCTCCGTCGACCTTTCGCCTCTCATCCTTCAGTGTCAAGGAAAGTGTTGTAATGGCTGATGAGATATCATAGAAATGCAAGTATTTTTCTCAGACAATTTCTCTCGTGTAATATTGTAAGATAGGTTTCAGGATTTATGTATTCAAACTGAATGTTCAAGCTATGTATTGCGTATGTACCCTACTGGTGTTTTTTAATGTGACAAGCATATTTTTGCATCCCGATCTAAAGCAAATCGGTGATGTTTTTCTTTCGTATTCGTGATTGGATTCTGTTTTCATTTCATTACGTTTCTTCTGTGCTCGCATCGAAGTTTGGCATAAGATTTACCTCAGATAGGTACCTTATGTTGTCATTTCTCCAAACTTCCCCTTTATGTTTTCTGCTATATGTGAATTCGAATATTGATTTCAATTGATTTAACCAAAGGTAGGATGTTATTACCGTTTCTCCCATGAGTTAATGAAATCTATGTTCGCATGTTCTTGCTAGATTTAGTTGGATGAGTTGAGAAACCTCGGGAGGCATAGAATCCCCGCCTCTCGCCTTTAGGACCTTGCCATCTACGGTTTTTCTAAGATCCCTTGTCTCACTTCCGATTTGGTCCTGCTGTGTCCGGAGTTAAATGACCTCTCCGACCCGATCTATAGACGTAGCCGCTTGGTTCTCTCTTTTCTTTCATTTCAAATTCTGTCTCATTCTAAATATCATCTTTAAGACCCAAATGCTCTCCCAGATGACTAGCCCAACCGAAAGCTTGCACATTGGACACAAATAAATCCTTTCTTGACTCCATAACCCAATGGCTTTTATGTTCCATGAGTTTTCTATCTTAGCCTAATCCCTTCTATGCTCATCCATATCTTATATTGACCTTTTCTTCTCGATTCCCAACAACCAAACATAAACAATCAAAAAACAACCCCGAGCCTATAACTAGCCTAAAACCATAACTTAGAGCTTCAAAGACATAAATCCTTTGACTATCATAGAGAGATCCCTCTTTGGACCTAGGAGGGCTAGATCCCAGGTCCGAAAGTGGTTCTATGTTGTCTCATATTTTGGTTCAGTCAACCCGGCCAAAACATGGGAACCCCCAACATAATGGTGACTTCCGCCGGGGAACTCCGAGTGCATTTCATCATAAACATCAACAACTCGTGTTTAGAATCTCCTGGGTCGTTGATGTGAAGCCACCCCTTTCTTGAATCGGCCTCCATTATCGAAATATCCACCACACTCTTAGGACAAAGCCCGGAAAGGGCCAGTAGCCTCCGTATCCCACCCTCTTCTCGGAGGTGACATATCCGGTAAATGCCTCCCGCAACACACCCTCTCAAGAGCTGGTTTGTTGGAGGAGATTCCCGAAAGTTAATAGTCCCCCCTTAGGACTGTGGGTATTTTGCAACTTTAGATATACCCTAAACCTCCACCCGGTGACTCCATTGTTCCTAAATGAAAAGACTCCATCAAGACCGAGTCTGCCGATTAACTCGGGTTTCACAATAGACTCCACCGGGAGACCACCGAGACAACATCAACCACAAGAAGTAATGGGTAGGTTAAGTCAGTTGACTTAGAGAAACATCATTCGCCGAACCATTCACACAAGAGCTTATCCCAACCCCGACCTGACTGAATAGTTGATAATCCGTGAGAGTATCCTCACAAGGGAGCTCTTACACCCGAAAGACCAACTATTTCCAACCACATTCATAGAGCCACCGCACTGCGAAGACCCAACGCCCCCATCACATTTTCTCCCGACCTAGACACACCTAATAGATTACTAAGAACTAGGTCATTCAATCACCTAGACCAAATAAGACCCCAGCTCACATGACACCATCTCATAAAGGGTCGAACAATAGGAGCCGCAGAAACCCCTCCATCGACACCACCCGATATCCACTTCCTTCAAAATCCTGGGGCTCTCCCACCCTAGATCTCGCTCAAATGTACTTCATTGGTCCGAAATATCCTTTTCTATTCAAATACCAACTACGCAAATCAATCATTCACCTCACCGAACATTATCATGGTATGGGGCCGAGACAGACCTTTTCTATTACTCAACCCTTGTTACCCTTGCCCAATGATTAATACCAAAAATCCTCACTTCACCAGGCAAAGAACACGTGTCAAAGAACATGTAGATAAGATGGAAGATTCTTTTGATTATATGGAGATTGATGATGAAACAATCAAAATGAGAATCTTTTTCCCAAATCCTAGGGGTGATGTGAAGAAATGGTTTAAAATTTTACCCCCGGGCACTATCCAAGATCTCCTTGCATCGTACCAAACCTTCATAGACAAATGGGAAGTTAGAGCAAACCCTCGCCACTTCTACAGACTACATGTCCCTTAAGAGGAACGAGAGAGGTCCATGACACACAACGGAGGTTCAACAAAGATTACAATGCTCTCCCTCCACACATGAAACCTCTCAAGGGATGGCTCCTGCTAAATATCCCGATGGATTGATGTCAGACATGGCCTATGAGCTTAGAGATAAAGAGTACACAACACTAGAAGATATGCAAAAAAGGAGCCATAACCATAGAGGCAAACTTGATGGAAAAAAGGGCAAGATTAAAAGCCGAGAAAAGGGTAATCCTATAGGGATGACAATGTAGCTTCCACATCTGATCCCAAATATGATAAAGATCGTCTAAAAACATGGAATAACTACAACAAATGATCAAAAGGATGGTTTTCCAAAATAGAAACCAAAACTAGAACCAGAATGTTAGAAGAAACAATGTCGTTCCCAACGTACAAAGAGAGTCGATCAACAAGTTGTTCCCCCATTTCAGAAAAAAATTTGATGAAGACGAGTGGATCATAGAAGAGTCTCGAAGGGAATGGGATAAACATGTTCGAAATAGAAGACTCCTGCCTTTAACCGTGATTCGTGAAGACCAACCCTCACCTTCATACCGGGATGAGGAATGGTTAAATCGAGGATTACATATTAGGATTCCGAAAATGCCATGATGGTACGTAGAACAATATGAACTTAGGAGAAAAAAAGAACTAAGAAAAATTCCAAAACAAAGACTCCCGAGGTAACCATCAAGAAAGGTCTCTGACATCTTCTAAAGCATCCGCTGTAAATGACAAATCGTAGGGCTGAGGCGCTTCCGTAAACAGTACAAGGAAAAAGACAACCAAGACACCGAAAGACAAAGTTAACCAACCAAGAGCGCACTAGCACCGTAGTTAGTGCTCCCGATATTGTACATAGTGAGAAATCACAAACCGATTTAGCTACTAAATCGTAGCAACAAACGAGTCGAGTACTCCAAAGATACGGGCCCACTTTCACCTCTAGAGAGTGAGATTGAAAAATCAAAAATCTCTCCGTCCCGCCCGAGCCGGCCACTCAGTGGTGTATATAAAGGCCAAATTTTGAAAGCGTTGAATTTAGGGGAACAATGACACCGTAAATTTAATGATGATCAACTCGCCCTCCTGCTTTGGTCCAAATATTGAGGAAAGTTTCATGAAGGGGTAGTTCCACCTTTATATTAGTCTCAACATTCATGACAAAATACTCCACAATGCCATGCATGATTCCGAAGCATCACACAATTTAATGCCTAAAGAGGATGAAAGCTAGGCCTTAGAGATCACACAACCTTACAAAGATCTATATTCATTTGACTCTAAAGCAGAGTAAAATGCCTAGGCCTAATCAAAGACTCAGGGTGAGCTGACCCGCATCCCACGCAAATGTATGGTCATAGATGTTGTGGTGGTAGATGTACCACCCAAGTATGGCATGCTATTGTCAAGATCATGGGGAGCCAAACTACAAGGCTAATGTAGATGGATGGCTCATATGCCACTATCCCTATATTTGGCCAACGCCGTGTTGATCGTATAGAGAATCTCAAGATGAAACTCTTAGTCGCAGCCCCGACAAGCCCGAAAATTCACCATTGTACTCCGTACACACACTGATTCTTTCATCCTTTATAACGACCAATCTTTAGGAGAGCCAGAATCTCGAATGCAAAAATACAAACGACAACACAGAGGCCCGTGGACCTTAGCATAATGGCTACCTTAGAAGAGTACGATGAAGAAGACCATGTAAGCAGGACAATGAAAACAAAACTTACAATGAACCAGAACACAATGCAATCTCACTCTATTAGTCACAGCACCCCGCAAACTAACACACCACGTGAAGAACAAGACAACCTACAACCTAGTATAGACCCCACAATGCACGGTAATGGCAAACCCCCTGGGAAATGAATTTCGATGGGTCTTGTACTAGGAAAAATGATGGAGCAAAGGTGTGGCTACGTAACAGAAAATGATCATGCAGAGAGCCATGTTGTGAATACGTATTTCAAATGCACCAATAATATTGCGTAACATGAGGCTCTCATCCCGGGTCCGAACCTATTGAAGAAATTAGAAGCCCATAGATGTTTGTGAGAGGAGACTCGAAAGAGAATAAAACAAGTGAATGGTGAATACATGCTGAGACATCCTCGACTTAGAGCATACAAAGAATGATGTGCAGAGATTTATTGAAAACTCGTTGAATATAATTGGTATTCGTGCTTCAGGAGTCAAAACATCATTGCAAATGGATTAGCTTTCCCTAGCTAGTTCATATCCTAAGACTCCCTCGACCAAAAACTGAAGAACCAAGTTCGTGCCTCAAGTAAAGACTTCGTACAATGAAAAATATTGCGGTGTCTGAAGGAGATAAACAGATCAAGATTTCCTAGCGTTTAAAATGAGTTTGAATTTTCCATTTCGACTTAAAACCGGATGACAAATTACCATGTGAGGATCCCCGCATGAACGAGAAACACCCCCAGAATATAGAAATAAACACCCTTCGAGGAACTGAAGTTCAACCGAAAGGTGAGAAAATGCAGGTGATCGTAAGTGGAGGGTGTCAGCAGCCAAAGATAAGAACATACCCGTAGGCCCTCGCAATTCCCTAAGAGGACTGTCAGATTTGATGATGTAGAAAAAGCCCACTATAGAACATGCAGAATACATGTAGAAGAATGCAACATATAACGAAGATAAGTCCAAAATTAAACCGGCTAAGTCTATACCCGCAAACATGAAGAAAAAATACATCAATTCGTTTAAGGGAATTCATTGATGTGCTTACATGGAGTCATGAAGACTTAAATGCCTACATTGTTGCTACATCGACACAACACAAAATACCACTAAAGGAAAATCAAGCCTTTCGTACAAAAACTCGTAGGATCAACTAAAACAATTTCCCGCGTAGAGAAAGAGATCAAAGATGATGATGCATAATAGTCCCCGTAAGGTTTTCCGATTGGTCAATAAACTTAGTGGCTGTGAGAAAGAAAGTCAGGGAGATCAAATTATGCATAGACTTCCGTAACCTCAACAGAGCCTCCCTAAAAGACAACTACCCTTTGCCTAGAATGTCATATCCCATGTATGTAGTGGGCTCTAAGAGAATCTCCTCGCTTGATGGTTTTTTAGGATACAACTGTTCCTTTACCCCGTAAGATCAACTCAAAACAGATTTTACCACTCCATCCTGCCACTTCATGTATGTGAAAATTCCTTTTGATTGATGAATGGCTGGAGCTACCTTCCGCAGAGTGATGATACGTTTCTCGCATGAGATAGGACATTTCCATAGTTATCTACTCGGATGACTGAATCGTCTTTTCTCTAAACCGAAGAAGAACACCCGAAGCATCTAAGAAAAGTTTTTGAAAAATGCAAGAAGGTACTAGTCATTCTTAAATCCCAAGAAACTATGTTTAACAAGTAAGGCTGCAAACTTCTTGGCCACATTATATCCGAGAGAGGAATTAGGATAGATCCGCAGAGAGTTGAGGAATACTTCAACAGTACATCCGAGAAACATCAAGGAATTACATTCCTCCATCTAGAAGATCAACTTCCTCAGGAGATTTATCCCCAATCTTACCGAGTACCTTAGGAAAATGACCAACATGCTGAAGAAAGATGAATTAAGTGGATTCGTTGAAGCCAAGAAATCTTTGAGTCGAAGAAACTTGCACTCACTCAAAGCTCGTCCCCGATCAACATTTCTCAAAATATTTTCTGATCTTTTCATTTTCCTCCCATCATACAATAGCCTAGCCTTATCGCAAAAGAATCTCGTAAGGTGATGAACAACATCACATTCTTTCTCAAGAAAGCCTTAAGGGATGCACCTTAAAGTACAACATTATGGGAAAATGTGCCTATTCCATGGTAAAGGCCTTAAAAGACTTTAGGGTGTACATTTTGCATTCTCACACCATTGCTTATGTGCCAAATTTAGTGGTTAAAGATATCTTGTCCCAGACCTCGATGGGAAGAGGGGCAAATGGATTGCTACAATCTTGGAATACAACCTTGAAATAAAACCCACCAAGCTGATCAAAGGTCAAGGCCTAGCCCAATTAATGGTTGAATCAAACTTGCGTGCCCTCGACATTAACATGATAAATGCCTTAGATGAGCAAGAGGAAGGATTGCCCATTCAACAATGAGGAGAAGTTCCACAACTCTCCTGTGGCCGATATCCTTTATGTGCTCACTAATCTCAATTTCCTCCCGTAATCGTCCAAAACCAAGGCCAAATTCATAAAACTCAAAGCGAGAAACTATCGCATTTTAAATGAAAACCTATATTGGAAGAATCCAAATGGCCTATTACCGAAATTCTTGTCTCGAAACCTAAGCCGAGAGAACTCAAACAGGAATTCCAGGCCGGGAGTGGAGGCCACCCGAGTTGGAAAGCCACCGCAAATAAGATACTCGGTGGCTAGTTACTATTGGCCTACACTCTTCAATGATGCCCATAAAATGATTCTTACTTGCCACCAATGCCGCATCTTCGAAGAGAGAAGAAAGCTCCTCCCCCTCCCTTTACAACCTATCACCATAGAAGGTCCCTTCATGCAATGGGGCCTAGACTTTATAAGAGAAATTCATCCCGCTCCTTCGGATAACACAAATGGATCCGAATGCCATGCATTACTTCACCAAATGGATAGAAGCCAGACGCACTAGGAAATACCACCAATTGGGCTATCATTAGGGTTCCTAGAGGACTTCATCTTATCTCGGTTTGGCTGTCCAAGGAAAATAATCACCGACAATGTCGCTTTCGCATCCAAGAGAATGATTGATTGGTTGAAGGTGTACGTAATAGCACTGGCCATTCAACCGCATATTATCCCCTGTGGTAATGGATTAGCTGAATCATCTAACAAAATCCTAGTTACAATCATCAAGAAGCCGGAAGAGAACAAAAGTCATGGCATAAAAATTTAGTACATGCTCTCGTGGGCCGATAGGCTCACCACGAAAAAATCTATTGGTATGTCACCATTCTAGTCGGTTTATGGAACAAGGAAGCTTTCTCTACAAGCCTTGGAGTTCCAAAGAATCAAACTTCTTTCCAGAGATCCAATCAGAGGAAGATGGCATGATAAGAAGAATCAATGAAACTATCCATCCGCAACAAACAAGGAGCAGGTTTATAGCGTAGCCGCGAGGCAAAGAGCATAAAGAAGCAAGCTTTGACAAAAAGAGCCAAAGCTTCGCATTTCAAATTTGGGGACAAGGTCTCCGAAATGGGATTCAAGGAGGAGGACAAAGGTAAACATGGCAAGTTTGATGTAAATTTCGTGGCAAGGTCCATATCTCATCCAAGCCACCTGGTCCTAACGCATTTTTCTTACAAGAACTTGATGGCCGCAGCTATTTGGAGGTCCTTTCAATGGCGGTGGATTCTCACATTACTCGTTGATTTTCATTTCAGCTTCTTTTCCATTGTACATACCATCGCATTTTTACTTTCAAGAAAACAAGAGAAAAATGTTTCAAAAAACAAGAATAGAAAGGAGAGGTTTAGACCTCGCTCAAAGCTTGGACCTCTCGAAAGGAGTGGCTCAAACACATCAAAATCAGCCAAAGAAGCTAACAATGGTCCTAATATGCTCAACAACCCTGACCCAACAGTTGGAAGGGAGAACTTCACTTCTAACATGCCTAAAACCGTAGCCGAAATGAACAAAGGAAGTGACTCTAATTTTCCCAAAACCCAGTCACAAGAAAATAAGGATGTTTCAATGTGTGATTCATGCCTTTCCGCGCTTTGTCTTCATTTTTCCACAAGTCTTCGCTCCGTGCCAGTCGTTAGCCTCATCCCTACTTTTGTTGTTTTTCAATTGCCTCGTTTTAGAATGTAGGAGAAGAAATATGGTTGACAAATTTTTCAACCTCTGCGCATGTTAGATTAGGTAGAGAAGCATATGAGGCCAACATTCTAACTGTCTCATGGAGAAATAAGGGCAGATTTAGAATAGGTTTGTTTTGTTTCTTTGAAAATAAAATGTAAAGGGTCCGCTAGCTCAAATGTACCCCAAGGGAAATGTTAGAACTATAGTTTGGGTAGGTAGATCGTTGGAAATATTTCCTCGCCGATTCGCATTTTTAACCCAGTATTGTGGCGCCTAAAATTGAAGAAAACATAAAGCAAGGCATTGTGCACCTCGGCCTACTCCAAAGATCATCTCTAGTTTTTTGACTCCTTCAAGAAGAAGCCATCCCCATGTGGAGCCACCGTTAGCCCCCCATGAAATTCTCGACAAGAAAGTCAGCTATGTCATTTTGGAGCCTTCAAGGAATGTATTTCCCCCCCGAAGATCCATCCTCCTTGAAGTCTCCGAGTGCTTCTATTCGTGCTAATCCCCCGCTTGTTTTCCTATCTCTAAGCTTTATTGCCCCTCATACTCTTGCAAAACACCACCTTTTTACCTCCCTCCCCTTTGAAAAATTCCCCTCTCCCTTTCTTATTTTCCCTATCGATTCCATAAACCCCTCCAAAATCCCCTCTAAACCCCTATACCCTCCGTTTCCCAAATCTCCTTTCCCCTCCCTATCGCTACCTCCCCCCGGCCCAAAGTGCATTAAAAGGAAAGTTAAAATGGTGTATTTTATGAGTTTGGGTCCTAGCCCCTTCTCCGCTAAGCCCTTAAGCTTTTTCTCCCATGTAACCCAACCCCGTGACCTAAGCGCTCGTCCCCAAAGGCATTTCCAATTAACCATGGAACTTTATAATAATATTTTTATTATAAATTCCCCCGTTTCATCTCCACCATCCGTTTAAAATTAATCCAACGGTGCGGAATCGCCCAAGGAAGTGGTCCCCACCCGCTACACCGTGCCAAACCCACGTTGTTTTTCCCGCACCACCTTTGGGCGCCGGGGTCGTTTTTCCCCGACGACCAGCCATTCCATTAGCCGTCCGCCGCATGTCCTTTGTACGACTCCAAAACCACTTTCTCCGCGCACACCCTTGACCCAAGTCACGCAAATAAATCATCATAGGCCGTTAGATCCGTGATGTCCCATCCGACTCGTCATCGATCGACAAAGACGACACCTGCTTAACCCTCGCTCATCGCACCCGTTGGCCCACCGTCCGTCGTCTCTCCGCCGTCGATCTCCATCGCACGGCGGTCCCGATTCTTTCTCTCCATGTTGACCATTCCACCTCACCCGAGCCTCCTCCACCTCATCCATCCACTTGGCTGTCCGTACGCCACGTCACTCCACGTGCATGTTCCGTACCCTTCGACCATTCCGTCGCATATAACGTCCCATTTCGTGTTTTTAATGTTTTTCTGCGGCACTCACTTCCGCGTACCGTCAACCACCGCTCAGGCGATTTTTCGTCGTTTCTCTTCAATTTCTTCCGCCATGTCACTAATTGCACACCTCTCTCATCCTCCACATCATCCGCCACCCCGTCCATTGCGTCCTTCACACCTTTCGTGTTTTTGCAAGATTTGGCAAAGTAGCTTAACATCTGCACACCATCGCCCATTTTTCTATGCAAAGGCCAAGAAAATGCAAGAGAAGCCTTGTACCTAGATACATTTAAGGAAAATGGCTGTGGAGGGTGAAGACAAAGGACGTCCATTAAAGAGAGCAAGGTTTAACTCGTGGAAAATCTCTTGCCGCCATTGCACCGAGCCGATCCGTCGTAGGTCGAGATGAAGCATCGCAGTGTCACAACAAGAAAGAAGAGAGAGATTAAGTTTGGCGAATGATCAACTTAAGCCTTAAATCGGTGTGTTACAGAGGCAAAGCACCAGCTTGAAGACCCCGAGACCCATCAGAGGTCCTATGCACAGAAAGGTAACATCGTGGCTTTCATATAAGCATCGAATGTTTTTCTTCATCAAGTATAGGTTGTCCATGTAGCTTTTATTATACACCATGTCCCCCGAAGGAATTCCCACACTAACAACAGCCCAAAACCGCTAGAGCATTTTTATATGACAAAATTTCAAGAGTTCCGTTTTATGCTTTGTTCGAAGCACCGTAAGTACCACCGCCGAAACATGTCAAACCTACATCCGGAGAAGATCACTCCCGCATGAAGAGGTGACAGAAATTAAATACACAAAATTTTCAAAAACAATTTAATGGGCTTCGCCCCGCATTCATTTTTGTATTTAAAATTACATTGCGGTTCACTCCCCCACTTCGTCGACCTTTCGCCCATCCTCCGCTATAAAGCACAAGGAAATTTTTGTAATGGTTGTTGATGAGATATCGAGAAATACAAGTATTTTTCTCGAGACAAGTTCTATGTGTAATATTGTAAGATAGGCCGAGATTTGATGTATTCAGACTGAATGTTCAAGCTATGGGCTATGATGTACTCGATTGGTGTTGCTTTTAATGTGACAAGCATATTTCTTTGGATCCCGATCTAAAGTAGTCGGTGATGTTTTCCTTCTCTCCGTATTCTACTGACTTGCTTTCATTTCATTATGTTTCTTCGGCTCGCACGAAGTTTGGTATAAGATTTACCCCTTGATAGGTGTACCTTATGTTGTTTCTCTCCCAAATTTCTTTATGTTTTCTCGTTTATATGTGAATCCGAATATTGATTTCAATTGATTGAACTAACAGTAGTGGATGTTATTGCCCGCTTCCTCCGATGTATGAGTTAATGAAATCTATGTTCGTATGTTCGTTTTAGATTTAAGCTTGGATGAGTTGAGAAACCCGGGGAGGCATGTG
Organism: Pinus albicaulis; assembly: GCA_034641835.2. Classification (NCBI taxonomy): domain Eukaryota; kingdom Viridiplantae; phylum Streptophyta; class Pinopsida; order Pinales; family Pinaceae; genus Pinus; species Pinus albicaulis. The sequence continues at coordinate 300,290,680 of CM076574.1, forward strand.
TAACTCTCGCTCGCCTCTTTAGCACCTTGCCATCTCATTGCTTCCTTTTCAAGATCCCTTGTCCTACCGATTCAAAGGTCTAGAGTTAAATGACCTCCTCGACCCGATCTATAGACAGAGTTTCCGTTGGTTCTCTTTCTTTCATTTCACTTCCACGTCTCATTCTAAATATCATCTTTAAGACCCAAATGCTCTAGATGACTAGCCCAACCGAAAGCTTGCACATCGACACAAATAATCCTTTCTTGACTCCATAGCCCAATGGCTTTGATGTTCCATGAGTTGTCTATCTTAGCCTAATCCCTTCTATGCTCATCCTTGGCCTATATTGGACCTTTCTTTCATGATTCCCAAAACCAAACATAAACAATCAAACAAACAACCTCGAGCCTATAACTAGCCTAAAACCATAACTTAGAGTTTCAAAGACATAAATCCTTTGACTATCACAGAGATCCCTCTCTCGGGACTCAGAGGGCTAGATCCCGAGGGTCCAAAGTGGTTCTATGTTGTCTCATCTTTTGGTCTTTTCAACCTGGCCAAAACATATGGGAATCCCAACACACACCATCGTTTGTTGTTATGAATAGAGTTACCGTACAATCAACATTTTCTTAACTATCATTGACACTTCACTATCACTATATGTCACCTGATGAATCTAATACATCATCCCATCATAGATTATAGATAGACAGAAGGTAATTATAGTCACCTTCCTAATTCATTGTCTTTCTAATTTTTCGCCATCGTCTACCAATTGTCAATTTCAAGGATTCATTGCAACAACTTGCAATATATATACAAGGTTAGCTAATTAAGTTTTGCCCGTATCCAATAGTGAAAAAATTGTTGCACATATTCAAAACATCTTCAAATACCGAATTTTTTATTACTCTCAAATCCCGGACTTCGGATTAGGTCCGAAACTCTTTAAGGTATCTCAAAATGTCTTCTCCAATGTGTCACAACAAAAACACTATCGCATCATTGTCTTATATAAGACTATTATTATTGCTATGTCACATATCTCGCTCGGCCTAGAAGGTATCTTGGTGTGATGGATTCCGACATCAACATATGTAGTTGTCAAGTATAGTCTTTGTTGCTTATTAAGGTCAAGGTCGGCCATCAATCTAAAACCTTGCAAGGCATTTTATATGCTACTTCTATCTAATATAGATAGAAGGCTTGCGTGTGAGAACTATGAAAGTAGTCCTCTCGTCTATTCATACCGTCGTACATAAAGGAAACCATTGACAAAATTGTTATATTCCCAATAATGACGCTATTGAAGCCAACTTAAGCACAAAATTCTGCTTGAATACCTTGCATATTGCGTAGTTTTAATGTTTTAGAAACTATAATATGCTTGAATTGCATCTTTGAAATACTTAGATTCAAACTCCATAATTTTGAATCAATTGTTTGAATTATTCATCTTTATAATGGTACAGCCGTAGATGACTCAATTGATGACCAACAAACTCGTAGGAAGAATTAGATCTAAAAAAGGGTTGCGGCATATACGCAAAACAGCTTATCCGTAAATCTGAAATAGGTCATATGCCCTTGCCCTAACCAGAGATTATTGAAAATCTTCAAGGATTTGTGAACAATATTTTGGGGAATGTTCAAATAGTCCACAAGATAAAAGGATCATTGGTGTAAGTTTTAAATACAAGACAATCCAAAAGGAACTTCAAGACTTTCATGTCTTAACAACTCATGCTTTCTAATTTATTTGTAGCCCCAAGAGACGAAATAGCTCCTCACTTCACAAGATAGAAAATATGTTGAAATTCAAGGATTAGAGTGATATTCCACAAAGACGAGGACTTATGCTACAATTCTAGAAATGTCATCAATTTTTCATGTAATTTCTTTTAGAGCTAAAATATCATGAAATTTGATACCACCAAATTCTTCCATGCTTAGTAATAAGTTCTAATGAGGGCTGAAATTATAAAGAAAAGCTAAACGTTTCCAATGGATCATTAACAACCCTTATTGTTCATCACATTTATATTAATCATATATATGGTAAGGTTTGCAATATGCCAAGCAGTGAGTTATTTTAATTTGCATGGACGAGGAAATCCTTGTATAAAAGATGATACCCTTAAGGGGACAAAGTCTAATACCTTTGAATTATGAAACGAAACTTGATACTAATAAATGTTTAATAAAAGAAATGGATGCAGAGATAAAGAAGTTTCTTCAAAAATATTAAAGAGGTTGTTAATGCTCAAAAAATTTCACAAATAAAGACCCTTCCCGCCATAGATGGAAGAAGAAATTACTACACGTGCGTAGACAGATGAAATTGTTTCCATGTTGTTGATCGATAGCTTTCCCCTCTAGCTCCGATATATTTCTCCTCGACTTGGGCTGCTGTCTCCTCACCGATACTGATACCATGTTAATTTTAACATGTTCTTTGCATAGTACAAGCTAATCCATATGAGCCCAATTATCTATCCATAATTGGCCCAAGCAAGTGAAGTCAACTAGGCTTATCGAATGAACCAGTGAGATGTCCCCTTGAAATCGTACTAACTCATAATTCTCCGTACGAATAGACAAGGAAGGGGTAAATTGACTTCGAATTTCAAGAAAGGCCTTAACTACAAGTGATGAAGAACCCTAGTCAAACTTGTTGATGTTCGCCCTAGTATCACTTTGATGCTCTAATTTTTGTTAGGATCCCGTGTTTTCATTGTTGTTTGAAAGATATTATGACGTTTACATCATTGCGCTATCCATTTTCATTTTCACTCGTTGGCAACCCAAAAGGGATTGATTTACAGAAATGAAACCAACCAAGACAATTATGATTTCCCTCATAATGGTTTTGGTGACCTAAAGTGTTTAATTCGTAAGAAATAAAACCAAATACTAGCATTGTTTCGCTTAACTTGCAGCTTGCAGCCAATGACCAGATATGCCTTTACTATGGAAAATGAAACCAACTGCTATAATGACAAAGGTAAAGTTTAAAGACCGAAAAGGGAAGGTTGGCTTGGACAAAGATGAAGTTGAACACCGAAAAAAGAAGGTTGGCTTGACAAAGATGAAGTTGAACACCGAAAACAGAAGGTTGGCTTGGGAGATTATACCCATTGCTTACAAAGTTTATATAATCACGATCTATCCATTTAAATTTTGCTCACAAAGCAGTTGCCCGTGACCCTAGAATTGAACTCAATACCAACAACATGGTGGATATAGGTTTTAAACAAGAATGCAAGACTAGGGCATTGGGAAATATCGTATGTCATTGGTAGGAATTCAACCTAGAAGGACCAGAGGCAAGGCAAAGGCATCAGTAAAGATCCCACTTAAAACCAGGTAAAGGTGGGAAATGAAATAAACCACTAAAATTGGTGAAAACTAATTTTAAATTCAACAAAATAAAATGGTGAGCATATCCTTAATCCTCCATTGCATTTGAAAAATCTAAGTTCCCCGATAACTAATTAGAGGGAGCCCGTCAATGGTTACAAGATGGATAATAAATCAAGTATCGAATTCATAACGTGAAAGTATTAACAAGAGAAGGTTAAGAAATTACATGTTTTCAAAAGAAGGTTATTTCAGAAGATGAAATTGTTGGGGAGTGCAAGGAAGTTGGTATTCTATAATTAGATTTGTTGCTTCCAAGAGGTTTTCCCAAGCACTTCTCATCTCCTCTTCCATCCCATTGCTTTCCATACTTGGCCACCGCGTCATACTTGGCCAAAGACTTTCTTCTAACTTCATCCATAGCATTTTTTGTGTCAAGAAGCTTGGCCTACGCAAAATTCGGTAGCTTCGCGTTTTAAAAGAAAATGTTGTACTAAATATTTATATAAAACAAAAATATTTAGTAACCTTACACAATCCCCGAGATGCCTTGTACAAGCCATGAATAGCTTTAAAATTTTGTGTGTCTTTACTTGCAATCACAACCTTATCTTCAACGTTATCATTTTCTACTAGAATGCAAGGATTCTCATTACATCTCACTTTGTCTCTTTTTCATTTACGATGTTACTTGCCAACGTCCTTTCATAAAGACCCTTTGCTGAATATTTTGTCTCACCTTGACCTTGATTTTTTTCTCTTTGGAATTAATTTTAGTATTTTATTGGGATTTGCCATCTCGTAGCACGTATATCATATATCCTCTTCCCATCATTGTCAATATTACAATCCAGATTTAAGTCCAACACCTCCATTTTTACCACAGTAATTATCTTATGATTCTTGGATGCAGTGGGCAATAGCACACAAATACTTTGTATCTATGACATAGGGGGGTCTTACGTTTTTAAATTATCATGTAATTATTAGTCTTTTGAATAAAATAGTGAAGAATTGTAAATGTTTTTGAACCATTAGAGAACATGAGAGAAGTTGATTAGTTAGGAATGTGAAGGACAAATAATTAGGATCTGGCCTATTTATTTAGGGATTGGAGTCTAAAATTAGGAATTTAGGAATTTTAAGAGTTTGGTGAAATACAGCAGGAACCCGAATCGATTCGGTGTCATCATTTTGTATAAATGTAAATAGAATGGCAATTCAAGGAGTTAACTGCAGGGATAGAATACTGAAAAAGGGCCACCAGTTGGAAGATCTGCCGTAGATCAAGAGTGTTCGTAAGTAATTTCACCGTATATATGAAAGTATTGTCGAATTATGCGCGTTAATTGATTGACATTTATGTATGGTTAAAATCCTATGTTAAGGGTTGATATGTGGAATGTATGCGTAGTGTTGTTTATTGAGTAATTGTATGTTAAGCTCCTCAGAATTGGGTTTTAAATCGTAATTCTACATATGATCGGGTAACCGATGTTATTTTCTGAATAAGCATTTATATATGTATTCCCGAGGGAGATTGAGGAAATGCGTCATCGACCACCGCAAGGATCGATGACATAAGGAAATTAAACTTGTAAATTCGAACTTGCATATGGAAATGTCATTGGAAACAATATAACACCGGGAGTTCTGTTCGAACCCACGAAGGGGAATGGTTCTCTACCATAAGGAAGAACTAAATGCAAGATCTTGAAGTGTAACGAGAGAAAAGCATAATTGAAGGCACCAAGAGTTAACGCCCGTTCAAATAGTGTTGGAGAAGGGTTACAACTCGAATACAATGGGGATCGTGAATCTCAGAATCGTGAGCGATGAGACAAGAAAGGTATCAAGGAAAGGAGGCAAAACCATGAGTTACTTATGTGAAAGAAGAAATGGCGAAGTTGAATGCGAAGTCAAAGATTGTGAGCAAACCTTTGTGGAGCTAACCTTGAATGAATGTAAAACCGTGAGAAGTTGAAAACTAACAATTTCACACTTTAAAAGTGGTAAATAGTTTTTGTGAAAAAAACACGATTCCATTAGACAGAAGGACGATGGCATAAGGCGGTATTTGAAAATCGTTTCTATCACGTTTTTTTCGAGCGTTAAAGCTGGAGGTTAAAAACACGATATTCATTATAATCGTCCAATGGAGGGTTGTGGAGATCCGATGGTAGGTGTATTTTGAAATCGTGGAGGTTAATAAGGTGCAAATCAACATAGAAAACCTTAAGTCGGGAGCGCGATGAATTGTGGACCTTGATCCGTTCCAATTAGTTAATGAGGTAAGTACCGTGGGCCCGAACCTATTGCGCTTATAGCTGACGTTTAGTGTTAATGACTGGGTTTAACCATTTGCGGACCCGATATGTTAAGTGCAGTATTGGTCAAATAATCATATGGTTGGGATGGTCGTGAGTTAGCTCTTCCGAGTCGAGCTTTGGGAGATAATGGAATATTAAAGGCTTCTTAACATTTGAATTGGGGGTCATAATATATGTGGAGATATATATATATATATATATTATGTTTTGATGATAGAGTCAAGCCTTGTATGGAATGAATTTGTGCGCTCGGGTACATAATAATATTGGGCTTTTATAACGTTCAAATATTGGGTTGAGCTCCTTCAGGTGAGAAACTTTGTTATTGAAATATTGAATGTTGATTCAGTATGAGGTTAGCCATGGAATTATAAAAAGCTTTATAGTATTAGAGTCCGCTGCATTTAAAATTATTTGGCTAGAATAGAATTGCAGCCTATATGCTCAAGAGTGTGATTGTAAGTTTGAGAGGGTAGCCCGGCATCAATTCTTCCCTACCTTCTAACTCGGAAGAGACTCTATGTGAATCAATACCTTTTTCACTTATGGTTTTAGATTCCGGCTTAAGTTTTTTCTTTTTTTACGTTGTGAAACAACTCTGGAAGAAAGGTAGGATTCATTCAATGGCTTTTGAAATTTGCGAACTTTTGAAGGAGTGGAAGACTTAACCAATGGCTTTTTCAAATTTCCCAAACATTTGATGGAGATACTAGAGGTGAACTAATTCTACTCCTTTTAGAGGAGAATTTTTAGTTGTTTCTACGTGCTTGCGGAACTCTAAACAAAGCCTAATTTCTTGACAAGGTCTTTCACATCGACATTTGCAATCGCAGGCTTCAATTTATTGACAAGGTGTTTCACATCGACATTTTCGTAACCTAATAGATTCCAAGAGATCGTTTATTGTGGATTCAAATAATTGAGATGTTTCGTGTGTCGAACATAAGAAACTATCAGAAATAAAACACCTATGTGTGATGAGAGGACAGAAACTAAGCAATAGCATTGTAATGGATGGGTTTATGGATGTAAACCATTGCACAGTAGGTGGTATAGTAAACTAACCTATTAAGAAAACACTTAGGGAAAAAAAATTTGTGTGCATTATTTCTTGTCAACAACATTCTTGCAAGACGCCATGAATTCCGCAATCTTTTTCCCATGCCTACAATCTCAAGTGATGACCTGGAATAAAAAATCTTTGTGAATGTACTTCTTACGTCCGGAATTTTTTCTTATTTCTACACTACGGATAGGTACATGCGTCTACATCATATTGGCGAGATTTTTAGCAATAATTCTACTCCAAATTATTTCGTATCTATCTATGCCCCACAATCATAGTTAGCAGAATAACACATGCACATACAACTAGCAAAAAATTACAATAACTCTCGTAATAAAACTTAAATATTTAGAGGGTTACTTCTTGCAAGACAAATATTCCTTACAATCTGATCATTACACCTAAGAGAAATAATACCTTATAAAACTACCAATTCTATTTAGTAGCACCGACGACCTAAACTTTCATTCATTACTGCATCATCGCTAAATTATCAAAAAATATGGCAATAAGGAACTGAATCATACTCGCACAATTGAAGAGGAGATAAAATTCTAGGAGGCATGATATTTGCACCAATGAGGCTCAAGCACTCGTATACATATTTTCAATTTTTGGAATCATTCCATTCACTATGGAGACAAGATTTCATCTCCATGGATAAAGTGCTTCCGGTGCAAAGAATAGAACCACCAATCTTGTTATGTTTGCAGATAATACTAACATGGTAAGCTCTCAGGAGAGGTAAAATAAGTGTAAATAAAAGTGCATCAACTATGCTCAGATCACACACTCAAGGCCATCTGTACCCGTAGAAGATTAATTCCAATAGTAGTTCAGACCCACCTGGGAAACCTGCAGCTATCATAGAGGCCTCACATTGTAGCCACAAGAACATGCACACGGTTTGAGATTACTCTCCACACAAATCGCAGCAAGATATTTCCTACCACGGTACCCAATGCGGATGCAAGGACTCACATAAAATAGCAACCATATTTGACAAGATTAACAACCAATATAAGCTCAACCCCGAAACATGATCCACCTTCAATTGTTGTCACCCACTTTGCATTACTATATCCCATTGAGATCAGAAATGTGCCCCAAAAATGGGTATATTTTCATTGAAATACCTTGCATTGGCATTGTGCCATCCATCTCACTTCCCATTTTTTAATGCTTCATAAAACATTTAACTCAAGCATTATTTATTGAAACCTAGGTAACAAATATTTTTTCCTTGGGATTTCCTAAATTGTGTGTGCTTTCCTTTTACATTTAAACATGGTCTTTTAATATGTACAAACTATAGAAATATTCTAGCACATCACTAATTTTTCATTCATGCATAGAGAAAAATCCAAGAAAATCAAACAAACTTCAATACATCAAGCAAATATCAAAAGCATCATCCATGGAATCCATCCGCCGTCAAAAGATAGGAAAGACACCCGCAAGTCTTATTGAAAGACAACGAACCAGCCAAGTTCTTTTGACATCATCCCTGACAAGAGGATGTACTCATAACAACTTTCTCCATACCGAATTATTTCCAAACTAAATCCTTACCATACTATCCTCACATCTACTTGTAGGAGTTTAATGCTTATATTCACAGCTTCAACATCCTCGCCCGCTAACTTCACAGAAGGCCTATATGGTGTAAAATCCAACTAGAAGAAAAATAAAATCAGAACCGTGAAACCGTGAACAGACAATATTATCAAGTTTTTGACCTAAAGGGTCTCGTTGCTCATGCATCTCTCAAATGTTGATTTCTAAGAACATAAATACTTTGCTTCTCATTCGTGCACTAAATCCAAAACTACCATGTCTACACATTCTCATTCATCATACATCGACCGAAAACCCGAGCCAAATTCAAACTAGACCCGCCACCTCCTTAATTCACAATGACCAAGACCGGCCTAATGCTCGACCTTTTTCGCCCTCAATCGTCGTGAATTTCGTGCACCGCCGAGAATAAAGCCAACCAAAACACTTGAAACTCTCTAACATCCTCCTCGAGGCATGCATATACTTCAAGAATCCAGAGTGAGACTTTTTCTTTATTTGGATTGTCTTTTTTTGTGTTTTCTTGGTAAATTTGGCTGGGGAGGATAAAATTTCCTCAACTTTGTAAATATTATTTTTAAATTGAGTTGACTTTCCCGCCCAAAAAAAATTGAAATATCAAACCACAAAATTAATATCAATCCCCGCATTCGACCGCAAAGCTGCGCTCGTTTGATGAGCCGCACTCGCGAGCTGTATCGTCCTTAATTTATTATCATCTCAAGAACATAAAACCTCCTCCCCGACAGGGTTGTTTTGTGAAATTTTCGGGGCGTGAGATGGGAAATTTGCTCATATTTCCCCTTACTAAACACTTCGTCCGTCTACAAATTGCTTCCAAGAGGAGAATGAACTTTGGGTTGGAGGGTTCGGGCTCTGCATATCGTAAACTTTGAGATGAATGCATCGTTGCTATAAAGAGACTATATCAAGATAATTCTAGAGTTCTCGAGCCATCGTTCAACTTTTATGGTCAATTCGTAACAATTTCAAGAGTTGTTACTTGCATAAAGTTTTTTCCATGGAACCTCACCCATCATCTTCATGGTGATGGAAAAAACCCCACGGAATCCCCACATAAGAATGAGTGAATGCATATCAATAGAGAGAGAGAAAGATATTAGGATACGAGGAAGGATGCGTTACAAAAAATACACACATTGTTATTTGATGTGGCCCCATGGCATAGAGAGAGGGATTAGGCTACATTGCATAATAATGTTATAAGTCACGACACACCATTGTGTGAGAGTGAGGAGAAACATCAAAGCACGAAGGGAAGAATGGCAATGGGAGAAATTGTAGTAACAAAGTTTTTTTTGGGTGCATCATTGCACAGAAAGGGAAAATCATCTACCTAGTAGAGAGGGAGTTTCACAAGTTGGAGCATGGAAGAGGAAATCAAAGCAAAACCGCACAAGAGAAATCACAGAATCGACAACTCTTCCCATCTCCGCCCTAAGCCACCAAACAGCGGGTTTCACAAGTTGTAGCACAAGAGAAATCAGTAACCAAGCAACAACATAAGTGGCTAGCGATATCCGAACTAAATATAAAAAATGGAAAACAATTTGAACATAAAATTTAAACGATTTCTTACTCGCAAGATCCTTCGGCATTTCAGTAAAAATGGAAACATTCTTCGATAGTTACTCTATATTTGAAGTTTAAATAACTTCAACTACAAACTTGGAGAAAGTGTCTACACATCAATTCAAACTCGTTAAAACCCCACTCCTAAAGAATAATAAAAAATAAAATAAGTGTCCAAAATATTCGTGTTGAAACATTTTACAGCAGTCCACTATTTCTATGATGAATAGGGGCATCTTCCGAACAAACCTCACCATTCTCTCGAGCCGCAACCTCGACATAGATCTCATTTTAGTTTCTCGACTATTAAGGGTTTAATGCAAAATTTCTGAAATAGCCTTAGAAATGTCGCACGATGGACATGAAGGCAAGGGTAATGCCACCACGATCTAGAGATCTAAGCAGAGTGATGATGAATCAGGTGTTTCCTTTTCCATATGGGTATTCTCATCTGATAGCTTCTTTGTGCTTTCGTGGGAGAAGAAGGGCACCTATTCGCGTGGCTCGTGCCATTTGGTGGGTTTTATTTCTTTGGCCGAGGGTTGCAACCGCCTTCCTTGTATCTGCCATTTTTGACAACTTGGCCGTGGGTAAGCCCGGGGAGCTTTTCCGATTGCAGCGTAAGGCCGAGGGCCATTGAATGAACGAAGAGGGTATTTGCAGGAAGGAGACTACAAGATATTGAAGTGGTGGAAAACTTTTTTGAGGAAAGTTGGTTCCAATTACAATTCAAAATTCAATTATTCTCTACCAAAGTTCAAATTAACTTCAACTCCAACAATTACGAAACTACTCACTTCCGCTATTTATTTAAAATGAAATTAATGCAAACATCACAAAGCATGCCTCCAATGATATGAGTTGTTTCTAAATTTCTTTTAAAGTAGTCGAACATGTCTTTGAGAGGAAGAAAACCAAATGTTATATATTGTAAATTCTATATTAGAGTGAGTTATCGTACACAAGCAACAAAGCATTTAATATTATATGGCCATGATATATATTATTTAATTTATTAAAAACAAAGATATAAAATATTTAGTGTTTTCTTCCAAGGTATGTTGGTTTCTATAATATGGTGTGTTGGTTTTTTTCTTTCTTTGGGTAATTTCCAAAATTTTTCTATTGTAGCATATAAAGTATATTTTTAGTTCATTCATTTGTAATTATAATTAAGATTATTTTCTCTGGAATTTGGTTCTTTCTCTGCTCCAAACATTCTCGTTAAGCCTTGTCTTTATACTTAAAAGTGCCTAAGGGTAAAATAGATTATTGGTTCTCGATCGTCTTCCTCGCCATTCCAGTTTTGTCCCCCAATTTAAATGGAACTCAAACTGCATTACGATTTCTTGATGTTTCAAATCCTTTTTCGAATGGCATTAGTGTTGCCATTTTCCCCCCGTAAAACCATTCTATTGTCAATTCAATGGAGAAATCATTTCGGAAATGAGAAGGAATAGTATGTTAATTTTTGAAAGATTGAAACACTCAATCCATATCCCACCGTTCGGGTAAACTGGAACATTTGGAGTTTACTTAGATCCCGAGTTTTAAATAATTGCTAATTTTCGATATATACAAAATCTTACCGGCCATAAGTTCGACAAGATCACTCAAAGGGAAGAATGACAAAATGAAAAGGGAGGAAGTTACAACCACATCGTGTACCGGTCCAAGCAAAAGAGGAAGAAAGAGTTAATCAACAAACTCTAGAAAATATTGCAAATATTTATACACAGGATTCCAAAACATATTCATAAAACTATTCAGTGGTTGGGAAAGGGATAGTGAAGATGAATATGATGATCTTCAAGAACAAAAGGAAAGAGTGGATTTTATCTCCACTCCAGAAATACGAGAGGAAGAGTTTTCTTTATTCCAACAATCAACAAGACATATTGGAAATTCAAATGTGTTTTTTAGCAAAGGAAAGACATGCAAGAAAAGCAAGCCAACCTTCAATTCTTTTTGGAGCTCTAAAGAGATGAAACAGCATATGGGAAATGACCAAGGCTCAAATACAAGCAAATGCACGAATAGGAAGGATTGAACGACAAATACCGAACATGCCGTTAAAATGAGATGCCGTGTCAAATCCAAATGACCTGGGCACCCGCTAATTCTTTAGATGGCTGACACTTTTATGTATTCAGCTTTGTATGTTTTTTGAAGACATGAAGTATATCTTATGTTTTATTTGTATACACAGGGACAATAGTAAAGGGATATTAGCTATCAAGAGAAGGAAAACAATACCAATTTTGGTTGGCTTATAACCCTCCGAGGTATTACCAAATTCCGTTTCCTTCGTGCAAAGTTAGAGGCTACCAATAACGTTGAAATTCTAGAGCAACTTTCTTTACAAAATAGAAAATAGATGGTGTCCTACGAAATTTTAAAAATAATAATAATTAAGATTATTACTATTTAATAATCGCATGGGTATCATGTCACACTTTATCATGATGTAAATATTCTTTCAAATGTATGTATTGTTGAAATTGAAGAGGAAATCTATATGAATCTCGACATCTAGGGAGAGAAACCTACTGAGGAAAGTTGTGAGAGAGGATTGCGAAAAATTTCTATTTAACTAAATTAATTAATAAAGGGACAAACTTGAGGAATGTATGAAGGGGACAATAGAAGAGAACTTTTAAAAATAGAGAGAAAGTGAAGATTAAATAATAATGCAAAGGTAAATAACACGAGAACCATGGATAATTTTTTACCATAGAACCATTGTAACTTAGAATTGGGTGCACAAAACCTTTCCACACTTGGAGTGTAAGGAAGTGATGTGCATGGAAGGCAAAAGGAAGCCTCTTGAGTTAGGGGCACTCGTGTGGAGGTAAACACCGGGTTAATGGGGACAGCAATCAATGAGGGGTATCACCAAGTTCGTGGACCCGAAATACCTCGAAAATATGTTTGACTAAAGAACATAAGGCATAATTGGAGAAGGGAAGAACTAAAGGTAGGGCCCTTTTTTTTTTTATGTGCTTCATGGCCCTATTTGTTGTGTTGTAAGGCCCCTGACTTAGCATTTAAGTGTAATTATTTAACCTTATTGAAGGAGTATGGCCTTAACCATGAGTAGTGTAATGTCTTCCTACCCTTGGCTATTCTTGGGTAGTGAAGGTGTTACTTTAAAGTTAATTCCAACTTCATGTATATTATGAAAATGGGGTCACAATAATCATATTTTCCCAAATCCTTGAAACTCAAATTACCAAGCACACCTAGTTCAGAATAACCAAATGATTGAAACCAAAATGTAGTGTAATTGTCTATAATGGTGGTCGATTATACGAGGAGAGGATTTTATGAGGAGGCACTAGATTTTTAATGTGATATGCAAAAAAAAAGTACTAAAACCTTAACCTTTTCACACTCACCAATGTTCTCGTCTTCATGTGCTAATTTGGTAAATTTGGAACATGGAAAAGGAGTCTTGTTTTGTGATTACCTCCACGAGGATTCACCAACACCTCATCCAATTACGCTAGTATAAAAAGTCTCTTGTGCTCGGCAAATAAAAGGAACATAATGCATGCACCCTCAATCTCTTCTACATACTTGTAGCTCTCCTCCCAAACCAAAGCCACTAGTGTTGTGTATTCACTTTGCTCCTCAATCTGTGCAAACATCCTAAGGTAAGGAACTCGTTGCACCGAGGTATGGATCCATTATGTGGGTCTTATCCACCTATGGAGACAACATGTTCAAAACAATAGGCAAATTATCACAACTATCCCTTTGTGGGATGTTGAGAACTCCAAAATGCCACATGTTCATTAATGAAATCTATTTTTTGGGAACTTGACAAGACTTGAAGTCATACCGAACTTGGACGAAACCTAAAGGATTAGGATCCGGGTAAAGGAAAATGAACATCTACAATATGATTTGTACTATTCTGATTCAGATCATTTTTCATGGATATCTTCTAGAGTTGAAATGAATATTCTAGGTTCCATAGAACATCTCCCATGGAAGCCCCGTCGAAGCCCATCTCTTCAAATAACCTGGTAGTCCTTAAACATTTTCGCAGAACCAGAGTTGATGGTCCCAACAAGGAGGGTCAATGATTTTTTCAAGCTTTCCTTTTTCTTCCAAAGGTGTTTCCATTGCACACAAGAACTCCAAAGCAACACACTCCAAAAGAATACACATCAGATTTCTCTGTTAGTTGCCGCCTTAGCGGTATTCAGATCAAGGTACCCAAAGGCCAAAACTACCTTTGGATCCAAATTTTGAATTTCCAAATTCTAACACCTTTTCCCCGTGAGCCCGTTATTTCCACAATGCCGAGGATTCACAATAAGGGAATTAGATTACATTGACCATATATTGGAGCTTCATTGGTATCTTTCCTACCAAAAAATTTCCAACAAGTCGAGGGAATATAAAATGGTGCGTATTGAAAATGAAAGGAAAGATTGTTCTCTGCCGAGGCCAACCACAATGCTAAGCTTGAAAACCTCTCATTATCGGCTCACGCCTTCAAGCTCCAAGATGGTGATGTTGTAGGAGTTTTGATCTTGTCTCCAATTCATGGTCACAATTCCCAGAGCTCTAATATGGTGACATTGTAGGGGTTTTTATCTTGTCTCTAGTCCATCGCATGAGCTAGTACATAAACTCCGGTACCATGTCGAGTTAAGGGGCATTATGAGTATTTGACGAATAAATTCAGATAGAGAAATGGAATTCTTGACACATTGGCTATCATACATATTTGGTTTCTATTTGTCACCAGTGCCATCATTCCTCGCCTTCTTCCCATAAGGTGGTGGGAGGTGCTCCCGCGCTCTCATGGTGTGTATATTTATTACTGGTCCCTTCGCCGGGTGGTGTTTGTTTTCTATAGTGGGGGTCCGGTCTCTCGACTCGCACATGACAGGCCTCGACTCTCAGCTAATTATGAAGCCTCGGTGTGGTGTTCTCCCTCCTTGTCATCCATATGGTCCCATGGGGGTGAAAAAAATCACAATTATCATGGTGGCTCCACGCCAAGGTGGAAAGAATATGGGGTGTGTGCGTAACCCGTTAATGTGGATGCGCATGGGGGCCATGGAGGAAGCAGTAAGCGAGGGAGTGAAGAGGTAAATGAGGGTTCAAAAGAAGAGTCAGTTTTAAAAAAAAAAGTAGAAGGTTAGGTGGCATGGGAATCACAGTTTGATTGATTTGAGGTAACAGGGCAAGTTATCCAACATTGTTGCCTATAGAACTCACGGCCCTATCGGGAGAGCCTAGCAAAACAGTGGACACAACCCAGAGATTTTGTCGTGAGATCATGCGTAGCAAATGGAAACATCGTATTTAATGCACCCATTACAAAGTGTCAAGTCTTCTTCGACTAGTATTTTTAAGAAAATAAAACTGGAATCCTACCAAAAAGTAGAAAATTTGGAGACTTGGTTGGCGACTTGAAGGTGTGGCTGGCAGACTTAGTGCCCCACCGCATCTAGGAACATCCCTGGCCAACCATGCATCCATCACGTTAGATGAATACATTCTATTTAGTGTTATTTATGTTTTATATGTGTTTGGTGCCTTCCGGCCCAACTGTTTATGGACAATGTGCCTAGTCCCTCTTTTGTATTTTTTTACATCTCGTGCAAATTCTTGTCAACAAACCAAGTCGAGGTGAGACCAATTGCTTTGTAATTGGCTATATATAATCCTTTTTTTCCTACATGAATATAACATTGACTTACAAAAAAGCAAAGGTTCATACATCATTAAAAAATTAATTAAGTTTCATACTTAAATTAGCCAAATTTTCATACATATTTATTAAATAGGTCTATAAATATTTATTTTAGGTTTATCTATTTAGTATTTATCAAACGTAAATATGACGATTTAATACTTATATTTAAATGAAATCACATGTTTAACATAAGAAATGTTATATTTATATATTTATTGAATGTAAATATGAAGATTTAACCTAAATTTAAAACAACTCACACTTTTAACATAAATCAACGAAGTTTAAAAATTAAACTTTATGGCCAAATATTAAATTTAAATATAAATATTAATTGGGCTATCTAATTAATATTACCTTTACTAAAATTATAATGAAGGCATTAGTGTAAAGTTGATAGATGATACATGCAATTATGTTAATTGTAGATGAATCAACAAGATCATGAATCCTAGAGAAAAAAGGGCATTCATAATTTTAACATTGTAAATTCAGAGACTCTTTGTCTCTAAATTTTAACACTACAAATGGATTCAGAGACACCTATAGTGAAATGTAACACTTCAAAGACCAAAAGTGAAATTTTCCATATATGGAGTGGCACAATTAAAAATTAATGACATAAATGACTAATTCATATACTTGTTGTACTTGTTATTCGGGGTTTACATTTTTATTCTTGGACTATAGCAGTCATTTACATTAATCACATGAATTTTGTCACTTATTGTCTAGTCATATATTTTAATCTTAGACTAAATTAGTCATTTAAGTATAGTTTTTACTTTAGTCACTTATTATCTAATACATATTTTATCCTAGACTAAATTAGTCATTTAAGTTAATGCTTTTTTACTTTAGTCACTTATTATCTAGTCGTATATATTATTCCAGGACTAAATTAGTCATTTAATTTAGTCATTTTTAGTTCGGTCACTTAAAATTGCTCAAATTTAGTAGTAACCACTCTGAAATCATTGGCAAAACCTGACTAACATTTTTAAATACCTAGTCATTAATTTCATCATTTTTTACTAGTGTATCAACACGTTGTAATATTGTTGGGGTTTGTTTGAGACTAGAGAGTCCAAAGGCTTCCATAGTTTCATGCATCATGACATTAATTGGCAAGACTCAAATTGATCAACAAAAAGCAGAATTAAAATGTTATTAATTTTCACATTAACCACCGGGTTTCCAAGGTCAAAACATTTGGCTCTGTGACCCCACCCCTTCATTAGCTGTGAAAATTTTCATATTACATGTATAATATGTATTTCTTCTTTCTCCAAGTTTTCTAAAAATAGAGTTCCCTAATTGCTTTAGAAAAAATAGGCACATCCTTGATGTCTTGAAGAAAATGGTATTTTCACACACATTTATAAGTTCTCTCAAGAGATCAAATTTAGGTTGAACAATAGAATTCTCTTGGATCAATATTTAAGGTAGGGTAAGTTAAAATAGATGTGGAGGTTGCAGTAGTTGATTCATATGCCCACTATTCATTCCATGTCTCTTTACTTCGATCTTCAATAAAAATTAGGGAGGGGTTGGTCAAGCTAGGGTCCTCTTAGATTGTAAATAACATTGTAATATATGGATGAGATGGAGAAATTAGGGGATAAGTGCTACAACCTATGTAGGTTGAGCTACTCTCCCATTATTTGGGCTAGGGGTTTGGTTGTAGGAAAGGCTGAGGCATAAGAGGGTCATATGTGGGCACTTGCACAAGTGAGAGGAAGGAGTTGTGTGGGAGGTTTTATAACATCTGTTGGGGTTCTCTATGCAGGGATCTTCCACCCTAGTTTCCAAAGCTGGTTTGGGGGAGGAGGAGCCTATGATTGAGTTAAAAGGTTTCATGGTTGTGAGGTACATCACATAAAAGGTTACTCCACTAATAATTATTATAAAATAAGAATTTCTCAGACTCATACATGGGGCTTGGATTTCCATGGTTTCTTTGGGGAAACAAAGTACAAATGTTCTATTTATTATGATTCTTCATAAAACTTCAAACTGCAAGTGTGGAGATAGGAAATTGTATTTTTTATGGCTGTTTTCACATATAGTACACATCTCTACCTCGATTTACTCAACATTCTAATCGGATGTCTTTCTTCACTTTGGACATAAGATATCCAAAAGCTCTTCTTCTACTTCCTCCTTCTTCTTCTTAGTCTTTAATAGATCTAATATAACCACCTCCTCCCACATTCTACCCGCTTTAAGACTCAAGGCAATGATAAGACGCATGTCATTATGATATGACCCAACTACCAAGTTCCAAGCAGGAAGTAACAACACCAACAATTTTAACAGCGTACATCCCTCGTGGACCGAGGACCACTCAGAGTCCTGCAGCCACTCCAAAGTCACAATCCCTAAGTCAGGGATTTTTTCACCAAAGAAACTCCCCAAACACATACAAAACATAACATTAGTGCTTTTATGAGGTCCCACACATATATTGTCATTTAACCCCCGTACAAGAATTATCTATAAAAATGAATTCTTAAAACAAAACTTAAAAAAATAAACAATAGCGAAAACATAAAACAAATATACACAAACATTTTCCCTCGATCCGAAAACTCGGGATTGCCAGATTAATTCTTTTCATTATTTTCCTTTCAATGTTACAATACATATATATACATGTTGTAAAAGATTCATAAACCCCAATCCATTAACCCCGATTAGAACATAACCATAGTTCCTTGACCTGGATCTACTACCTGCCTGGCATACAACCATCATGACCAAAACCATATACAAACCCATGCACAAACCAGGTAGGCCTACCTACCTATTATAGAGTCCAAAACAAAATCCTAAGGAGTTGCCCTGCACTGTAGGGCCGTTGCCCCCTATTGCATCCTCGATGCAACGAATAGTGGAAGGCCATCACCCCCACCGTGACCCCCACACGTGCAACTAGTTGTGGAAAGAATATAACACACACCCAACATTCTCCCATTTGGTCATTTTCTTTCCACTCAAGGAGTCACAAGAGAGCTTAGTCATTGGTCCATCCCCACAACAACACCCATTGTTTCTCTACACCAAGAAAACTTCTCGTTGTTCACTCGACTTCGTCAATTCATTTGCAACATTATTCAAAGTGTCCACCTTTAGCAACACAAATTTTTGTCCTCAACCATATCCCTCACAAAGTGATACTCGAAATATCAATGTGCTTTATCTTTGAATGATAAGCATGGTTCTTTACCAAGAAAACTCGCACTTTGACTATCACAAGCCTATCCTTATAGCTCGTTGTACTTACCCCATACTTGAACATACTTCAGAACTGGGAAACCGATTCATTTCTTGCATGAGTGGCTGCCATGTATTCAACCTTTGTAGTTGAAATATCCACTGGCGACCATCTTTTGCTCATTCAACCGACTTCTCCTCCAAATGGGTTAAACACATACCCACTTGCAGATCTTCTCAGACCCAGATCTCCGGCTCAAGTTGCATCAATAAATCCGTGGATGTCCAAAACTTTGTCTAACCTTTCTAGTTTTCCTTGGTAGCACAAACCATAATCATTAATTCCATGCAAATACCTGAAACTCCGTCTACTCTATGTCAAATGATCCTTCCCCGGTTTTGACATAAACCTCAAGCCACACACCCATTGTATGTGCACTTCAGATAGTATAGACCATTGTATACATTAGGCTATCAACTTCACTTGCATATGGAACATGGGACATGTCCTCTTCCTCTTCTTGTGTTTTGGGACACTGTTCAACAAATAAATTTACACCTATAAGAATAGGAACCTTCACTAGTTTACTATCCCGCATATTAAACATCTACTATATTGTCTTGATATACTTCCCAAGCCAGTTATTTCCTCTTTGCCCAATCTCGTTTAATTTCCATGCCCAAAATACAATTTGTAGCGCCAAGATCCTTCATGTCGAATTTGGAGGACAACCTAGCCCTCAAATCTTGGATAATTTATTTTGTTATTTAGAATTAGCAACATATCATCCACATACAATCAAATAAATGACATAAATTTTACCAATTAATTCAAAATACATGAGTGACCGCTTTTCTTTCCGGTGAAGCCAAGTCCCCATACATGTATCAAAATTATGATAGCACATTCTTAGTGACTAATTTAATCCATACAAATACTTTTTTAATTTGCATACTAGTTCTTTCTTACCCTTCACCACAAACCTTTCTAGTTGCTTCATGTAGATCTCTTCTTCCAGACTTTGAAGAAATGTTGTCTTCATATCCATCTGATCTACCTCAAAATAAAAAGAAACAACAACATATAAAAGTAATATATCAAGGCCAACATGGAAACAAGAGAGAAAATATCACCAAAATCTATTCCCGAGACCCTGGAATAACCTTTTCTACCAACCAAGCTTTTATTTCTCCACCTTGCTCTTTGCATTCATCTTCTTCTTAAACACCCAAATTTTTCTTTCAATGGGTTTCCTTCCATCCGAAAAATCCACTGCATCCCAAGCTCTATTTTTTTCCAAAGATTCATTTCATCAACCATGGCCTTTTTCCAAAGTTTGTCATCCTTTGTATCTACCGCCTCCCCGACGCTTTGGATCATCATCGCAACAAAACAGCAATTGAATAGAAAGTCGATGGACTATACCTTTAAGGTTGCCTTATCTCTCAAACTAATACCTCAAAGTTGTAGTTTCGGCTCTTCTTTCTTATTCTTGTTTTGTTGTAGAGTCTAATTATTCCTCCTTTAGGCTCAAAACATAGTTAATGATCAAACTGGAACTATTACCTCAAAACGAGAACTCTAGCCCAAAAATCTCAAAAAACATGGAAAAATAGCCCAAAAATGAAAAGTGTGTCTTCTCGGGAGCGCATCGTTTTTTTTAGGGTCAAATTTCAACATCTTAAATTATGCTAAAACTCAAATCTTTTTTCAAAAATGATTAAAAAACTTCGAAACAAGAAGTGTTTACGATGGAATAACATCGCCAACTTTTTGTGTGCAAACAAATTTGAAAACAAAAAGTGTTGATGTTACCACGTTCCAATTTTTGTATACAAAAAGTAGCCTCGAAAACGAAAAGTGTTGTTGTCGGAATAATCGTCATTAATTTTTTTTGTGCAAAATACCTTAAAAACAACAAAAAATTCTTAATGTTGGAATAACGTTCTTTTTCTTTTTCTGGGTAAATTGTTAACAATTTTTAATAATAACATTAGCATAAAATATCATGTCTCGAAAACCTTAAAATTTCAACGATAAACATGACTTTAAAGATAAAGAACATCAAAATTTTTAAAAATTGCAACAAGTTTTACGCATGGTATTAAAGATAATCTATTATTGTGTCTCGAAAAGACTTGAAAATCCAAGGATGACATTCAAGATAAATATCTCCTTTATGAAAATAAATCAAACGATTTTTAGGCATGTATTAAAAATAAAATATCACTTGTAAAATAAAAATTAAAAATAAAAAACACAAAAATTTTCAAAAGAAAATTTAAAAAGGGAAAATTAAAAAAAAACACAATTTAAAGAAAAATAAAATTAACCCAAAACAAAATTAAAATAAAAAATAAAAAATAAAAATAAAAACATTTTTCAAATTAAAATTAAAAAACAAAAAAAGCAAATAAATTTAAAAAATAATATATATATATATATATATATATATATATATATATATATATATATATATATATATATATATATATATATATATATATATCTATATCTATATCTATATCTATATCTATATCTATATCTATATATCTATATATCTATATCTATACCCATATCTATATCTATATATATATATAAAATAAACTAAAAAATAAAATTTAATTAAAAAATTTAAATTTAAATTCTAAAATTTAAAAAATTTAAAAAATAATAATAAAAAGTAAAATAAAATTCACCGTCAACACCCTAGGCCGCCGGGGCTTGGCCAACGGGCCGTGGAGAGCCGTTAGCCTCCGCTCGCCTACCGTTCGAGCCCGTGGCCCCCAGCAGTGGCGACGGCGGATTCCCGAACCGACCCAAGGTGCGTGATTCTGCAAATCGACCGAGGGCAAGGATGATTCCCCACCGACCGTGCGTGTTGATTCCCAAAATTGACCGAGGGGCAACAAGTGATTCCCCGAATCGACTCCAAGGCAGAATCGACCAGGTCGTTGCGGATTCTTGGAATCAACCTGTGCGATGGTGACTCGGATTCGACCTAGGGCGCCGTGATTCCCGGAATCAACCTGAAGGCGGCAGATTCTTGACCGGGATCTTCTCGCCACCGTGGCGGGGCGAGAAGCCCCGCCGACGGATTCCAGAATCGACCGTAACCCTAGGGGCCGCGTGTATTCGATGATTGCGTGGAGAGCCGCAAGTTTCCTCCGCCACCAAATACCGCCAAGCCCCGAGGCCCCCTGTGGCAGCGATTTCGTGATTTTTATTTATTTTTTTCTTAATATTTTTTTTTTGGTAAATTAAAATTTTGTTTTTTTTTTCTTTTTTTTTTTATCTTTTTTGTTTTTTTAATTTTTTATTATTATTAATTTTTTTCATTCATTTTAAATTTTTTTTTAAGTTTTTTTTTCTTTGATTTAATTTATATTTTCCTTAAATTTATTTATTTTTATTTTAAATTTAGTATTTTTTTATTTTTTTATTATTTTGAATTTTTAAAATTTTCAAAAAAAAATAATTAAAAAAAAATATTGTTATTATTATTATTATTTTTTAAAGTGTGTGTGTTAATATAAATTTTTATTGTTTTAAAAATTTTTATTTGAATTTTGTTTTTAAATTTTATTTTATTTTTTAATTTAAATTTCCTCAATTTAATTATTTTTAATTTTAGTATTTTGATTTTTTGAATTTTTTTTAATTTTAATTATTTTAAATTTGTTTTTTTTTTTTTTTTTTTTACCATTTTCTTTAATTATGCTATTTCTTTCTTTTTTTTAGTTATGTGCTTTTTTTTTAGTTAATTTTTATTTTTTGTGTTTAAATTACGAGTTTTTTTTTTCTTTTTTATTTATTTATTAGTTGTTTTGTTTAAAGTTTTTAGTTATAATGTTATTTTTAGTTTTTGTGCTCCTTACACTTTTATTGGTTTTTTTGCTTATTTTATTTATATTTTTTTATATTTGAATTTTTTTGTCATGTTTTTTATTTAGTTTATTTTTATGTCTTATTACCAAGATGAAAATCATCACTCTAAATAAAAAGGATTGATGTTGCATCAACACTTTTCAAAATTAGCATGAAAAATCATTAATTTTTTAAAATAAATGTTCATGCTTGTGGAGTGGCCCGATTATAGTTGTGTTGTACATAGGGGAGGCTCTCATCCCATGTGCGTGGATGCTTTGAGTTGTAAATATGCATAATGTGAATAAAAAAAAATTAAAGTGCTAAAAAAATAAACATTTTTCTAAATTGACATGATATTAAAAAAAGAATCAAAGAAAATTTAAAGTTCCAAAATTATGCTCCAAAAAAAAAACAACTTATTCTACATCACCACTTTTCAAAATCAACATGAAAATCATGACATTTAAAAAAAAATTCATAAGAAATTTAAAGTGCTAAAACTATGCTTCAAAAAGGGTAATTTCGCATCACCACCAAATCTAGTGTTTTTTGCTACCTCAAAAAAAACTAGATACTGTGTAATTTTCTCGTTTGACTCAGAATTATGTTTCAAACTCATCTCATTGGGTTCCTTTCAGTAGGACTTCATGTTTAATAGCATATTTCACCTATTTTGAACACCGCATCTTGATTGTACACAACCCTCCTTGCTTCGGTTTCCAACATATAAACCTTTTAAACCATCCTTATACCTGTTGAAGATGTAACTTTCAGATTTACTATCTAACTTGGTTCTTTTCTCCTTTGGAATATGTACATATGCATCACATCCAAATACCCTCCAATGTGAAAGATAGGGTTTCTTACTATCTCCATACTATGTGGAGTCTTATCCTCCAAAGTTGATGAAGGTGATCTATTAAATCCGTGTAACACGTAGTTGCTACCGCTCTCTCTCGCCTGCACTTGTCCAACTCGACACGAATACATGTTTACGTTTTCCATCAACATCATGTCTATTCTTTCGTAACCCATTTTTTTGAGATGTGTATGGATTAGTATTCTTCCATGTTATACCAATTCTATAGAAGTATTCAAATTCACTCTTGCATAACTCTCCACCATTATCTCGTCCTCACACCTTTTTTCTTCTTCTCTATCTGGTTTTCCACCAGGGCTCTAAATTATTTAAGCTTGTCAAAGACTTCGATTTTTCCGCAGGAAATATATCCATGTATTCCCTTTTAGGCCCAACATACATAGTACACATTTCTACCTGATGTAACCGTCACATATCCAAACACATCATTGCACAATCTCTAAAATCAAATTTTCCACCTCATTAGCACCAAAGGGGAAACTCACATGATTCGCTTCCCATATACACAATGTTCATAGAAATCTAAAATCCATAGAGAAATTAGACATAACTTCTACCATATCATTACCATGCAGTATTTGAAGGCTCTTGTCTCCAATATGGCCAAGCCTTTGATGCCATAACATGGTATTTTCTCCGCAGACCAAAAGGTTTTCTGGGCTCTCCACTTTCAGAACCAATAATAGTTGCACCCATCAATAATAGTGCTAATCGAAAAGCTTGTACATAGTTCCAATGTCCCCTTAATCAATACTAATGCTCCCTAAACCATCTTGGGTATATGTATCCTTCTCGAACACCGATTTACACATGCATCATCCATCTTGTACATGTAGTAATCATATTTTTGTCCATGCAAGAATAAGCAACACCGAGAAGTGGTTTAATCCTTCCACTTTGCAACTTCACCTTGAATTTTCTCGCCTCGATGATTCCTCGCCTTCCCCGTCACCCCCTAGGAATACATTACCACCATCATATTTCTCATACTGGGCACGAACCACTCCGTATGGGGAGTGAAGTGAAAGGATGCCCCGAGTCAATCAACCATGCCCTTCATAATCTACATGTGTACTTCGAAGAATAAGCCAAGTATACATCCCCACCTTCATCTGATGTGCTTTCTCTTTCGAACCCTTTCCTTTCTGCCCTTCCTTTCTTACCTAAAGACACCCTTTGCTGGTGTTTTCCCGGGAGATTTAGATATCCCTCTAGATTTAGATCTCCTACTTGGAGGACTATTTTTGTTTATGTTATGGGACCGTCCTCATACAAAAAAGGAATCTCCATTTCGTCAGTCTACATATTTTACCATCTCATCTCCTCTAAAAGAAAGGATGAGTCTTTTCATCAAACTTCAAGGTAGTTGTATTGATACCTATTGCAACAACCAAATTATCCCGCGAATTTCCAGAGAACACAACAAATTGATGCACTTATCTTCATCTAAAATTTTAATATCAATAGATAAAAATTGGCTTATCACACAATTAAAGGCGTTCAAATTCTCTTTCACCCCAGTTCCCATCCTTTCATCCCCAAACATGTTAAATTTTTCAGAGGCACAATATTCACCGTAGTCTTAGATAGTACAAAATCCCAAATTGTCTCACGCAGCCTTCATTGTAGCCTTCCTCGACACATCTAACAATATTGAATCTAAGATACACAATTGTATTGTGCTCTTTTCTTTCCAGAATCCAACTTCGCCTAGTCTTCATCCGGCATTTCCATTGGTTTAGCAATTTAGATCTACCGTGATCCACCGATATTTATCCACTAGTAGGACTTCCTCCATCTCGAGCTTTCCACAACTCAAAACTATGACCATTAAATTTCTCGATCTCTATCTTTCCACTATTCGCCATATTCTTTCACTACAAGAATCGATCAAAACATCTTCCATTGAACATATCTTCTACTACATGCCCGAGCAAAACCCCGCAAACTTGCAAAGGCGTCCCCTTGAAGCCGCAGCATACCAAATGTAGGTTTTAACCCCGTACATAAATTACCTACAAAAGAATTCTTAAAACATAAAAACAAACAATAGAAAGAACATAAAACAAATATACAAAGATATTTTCCCTTGATCCCAAAACCGAGAATACCTTTGTGATGGATTTCTATTATTTTCCTTTCAATATTACAATAAATATATATATATGATCTAGACTTATGAGCTAATGCAATAAAATACAAAAATAAACATCAAAAAATAGATGCAACAAAGAATAACACTTCATTTCATTATCAAATACCTAAAATACTTACAGAGAGAATGGGCACACAAGCCACAAGATGGTAGCTTATCTCCGAGAAGATGTGATGGCTACAAGCCTCTAAAATTTTGTATAATGAGGCTCGAAGGCCTATTTATTATTTGTGAAACAATGGAAAACCCTAAACATCCAAAAAACTAACCCTAGGAGATGAAGTGTCAAAACTATAGTCACATTTGGTGAATTGGTACATTAACTTTCTCAAGGATGTAACTTTAGCATACAATCTTTGTTTGACACACACAATACCTCGTTAGAAAGATATATATAAGGAACATAACTTTTAGAGTGGCAAAAATTTATTGGTCACCTACGATGGTCCCTGCTTCAAAACGTCATTTAGGGCCTTAAATCAATTCCCGAAGTTCGAGACCCAAAATCATGAAAATGGTAAATTAGCAAGAAATCAAGGAAACTAAACCGAAAGAAACGGTGGTGAGGGTCCATGGAATAGGTATGTGGACACCAATATCCACCGGATCAATCCTTCCCTAGGAATCAATGTTCCCTATCGTATTTGAGTTCTCCATGAGATGAGGAAATGGCATCGAACTTGGTCCTCGGTGGTCAGCTTTTGTTTTGTGCAGAGTTGGCCACTTTGAAAACCCAATACAACTATATTTTTTGCCGGAGAGTTTTCTTGATCTACATGTCCATGATCCGAGTGCTTGTGGCTTGTTCCATGCGCTAGGGTTTAACTATGTTGTGTGAGTTGTCCCGCAATGTTTGATGTGTTCTAGTAATGGTGGAAAGTATGCACGAAGGCGGTCCACAAATAACACCGGGTGCAGTGTCAAAGAATGTAGAATTTTTGAGAAAAAAATAATTGTCTCCCTCATAGCCTTGATAATGGTGTAAGGCCCATATCGCAGTAGTCCGAGCTTTTTATGAGCTTCGATTAGGCGTTCTTTGCAATGCAACTAAACATTGTCGCCCACCCGAAACTTGTGGCACTCGATGTTGATTATGTCGCTTCTGTACTTGCATCGACTTCGAGATGTCGTGAACCTACTAGCAGATGTATCAATGTGCTCAATAAGGAATGTCATCAACTTGGACCTGAACATGAGTCGAATCGCCCGAGTAGTTTCAATGGTGCGGACATCGGGAAAATAAGTGTTGGAATCTCAAGCCCACTCCGAAAGGGATTGTGGCTGCTTGAGTTGTGGAGCTCCGTTACAGTTTTTCTAGACATAGGGGAGGTTTATCCCATGTGCATGATGCTTTGAGTTATACATGCGTAATGTGTACGATCATCCCGTTGATGACCTCTCAAGCTGGGCGACCGCCTAGGTGAGTTGTGGACTTAGTGAGCTTGGTGTCCACATCGACTCGATACTTGTTCAAAATGTATTAAGGAACTTGCTATCCTAATCTAAGTGTTATGAAACCAACCTAAAAAATAGAAGAAAAGAGAGATCACTTAGAAATCATCCTCTTCGAGGGGGAAACTTCCTTACATTACATAAATGAACAATTTTTGCATGATACAAATGAAAAAACATCCTTTCTATATAGGAGTCCATGGGGGTCACAATATAGCCCCAAATTTACATAACAATAATGACTTAAGGGCATAACAATAACAATAGTGGGATTTTATGGGGCACAATAATAACAATATGGGGACTACAAAGGGTACAACAATAAATATAAGGGGGCTACATTAACAAAAATAAGGGACTACAATAGCACAGGGACCTAAAATGCCCTCACTTCAAACAAAGAAGCAATCAACGTTTGATAGTTTAGATGTCTTCATAAAATTCTCATCCTCCTGTGGAATATTTAGTGGGTAAGTTCTTCCACTGGATGAGATACTCTGAAAATTGATTGATTTTGTAGCTGATTTCTGTTTCAGAATCGGCTGTGTTCCAATATGATTTTACTTCCTCACTGCTCCGAAATATTTTTTGAACTAGAATGTTTGTACCTATAATCTTCTTTACATGTAGAAATACAAACTAGGATTTGAAGTAGAAACTCCAATTTGTATGCCATAGTACCAATATTTTGCAACACATTGTAAGGACCATAGTACTTTGGTGATAATTTATTATCCTTCTTAGCTTGCTTGAGGGACATTTGTTTGTATGGTTGTAGTCCTAAATACCTGGGCCTATGCATCAAACTCGTATTGCCGCAATGTTGATCTTCCCGTTGTTTCATTTGATTTGTAAAGCCAAATTTAGGTTACCCTTTAAGATTTGGAGAACTTGTTGTTGATGCTCTATGCACTTCCACTCGCTTGAACCTTAAAATTTTCTCTTAAAGATGATGTTATGGGTGAAGATTTATCCATAAAGTACCATAAATGGGGTCATTTTTGTTGTAGTATGGAAGGAAGTGTTATACCACCATTCAACCAAAGATAAATTAATTTTGACCCATTGTGTTTGTTTATCTAAAAAATGTTTCAATACATTCCTTCAAAA
Organism: Pinus albicaulis; assembly: GCA_034641835.2. Taxonomy (NCBI): domain Eukaryota; kingdom Viridiplantae; phylum Streptophyta; class Pinopsida; order Pinales; family Pinaceae; genus Pinus; species Pinus albicaulis. Next base: position 300,318,995 of record CM076574.1, read on the forward strand.
TTTTTTTTACGATCTTAGCTTTCCCATCAAATTGAGGATGATAAGATGAGCCGTGAGCTAGTTGAGTACCAAAAAAGAAAATATTTCCGTCCAAAAATTTCCAAAGTGAAAATTGGATTCCGTCGCTTACAATAATCTTTGGGTTTCGATGTAGCTAATTTTGAATTGTCTCCATAAATGTAGTAGTGAATCAGGACTTGCTTTAAATGGATGAGATAGCACAAAAGCGTGCATACTTGGTAAGTATATCAACTACCACCATGATGACACTCTTTTCCTTCGGACTTAGGTAAACTTGTGATATAATCCATTAAAACATCCTCCCAACGTTGACTTGGAATGGATATTGTAGCAGACTCCGTGGTCTTAATTGTCTTTACTTTATTTTGCCGGAAAACCAAACATTCCACCACAAACTTTGAATAACAGACGCAAGGCCATCCCAAAAAAAACATTTTCATCTCCGTGGTAAGTTTTTAAAAAATCCCGAGAGTCCTTTCTTAAGTGAGAGGTGTCCAATTCCAAAAGAATATTTTTTTTTAGTTGGGAATTCTTAAAAAGACAAGGAAGTGATCTTTGTACCATAAGGAATCATTTTTCCAAGTAAAATGTATCATATGTATTGGGATCTTGCCGCAACTTTTGAATGAGTGTCTACACTTCTTCATCATTCTTCCATCTGTCCCTTGCTTCGGTTATCCAACTGCTGGATAATATAAATGGCACAAATCAATGCTTCCACCCTCCTCATCCTTTCTCTTGATGGTGCAATCTTCGCAACAACATTTAGCTTCCCTTTTGTACATGATTTCAAAGTCATAACCCAACATCTTTATGACCCATTTTTTTCCTCGCTTTCTTCTAAATATATTCTTCTTTCCAAAAAGTGTTTAAGACTATCATGATCATTTTTTAATGAAGCACCCCCTTCCCATTAGGTAAAGTTGCAATTTTCCTTGGCACATAGTATTACTAACATTTCCTTCTCTTATATAGCTTTTTGAAAATACTTTCCTTTGATTGGATTATATATTTTCAAAAATCAATGGGTCTTCCTTTTTCTTGAATTAAAACAACACCAATTCCATTTCCTAAGGCATCACATTCCACAATAAAATTTATGAAGTCCGGGTGTAGCTAAGACCGTGTGCTTAGCACATTGCCTCTTACATGTTCAAAGGCTTTTAGTTGTTTCCTTTGTGAGTCCACAGAAAATGCATATTTATTCAATAATGTTGTTAGAGGGTGTCATATTTGTTGGGCCATGAAAATGTACGTTTACCCTTATAATTAGCTTGATTTATTACTACACCTCTTCCATGTGTTTACCTTCAATTTGGAAATAAATCTTGAAGAATTAATTGTAAACAAATGGAAAACTAATTATCAAAAAATTATGTGATTATGGACATAAAAGCTAAATTTCATTATTTTTATGTGCAGGAAATCTAAACCAATCAACTGTTGTTCAAATGACTGAAAAAGAGTGGCCAATAAAAGGAAAAGATCGTGTTTTGTTCATACAAACCAATGAAGAATGAGGAGGATTTCGCCTATTCTATTATGCAAACTATTGGACAGCTACGAAATCCTCAGGACCTCTTGATCCTGAGGATTCACTATATTCATTTTGTTTTTCTATAGGATATAAAAGACTAATAGGTGAAATATAATGGGAGGATGTTGACGTGTATGTTCTAATTGTATTTTATTTGCATTCCTTCATAATAGAATCTTTCTCGCTCAGTGATGTTGTATCTTGACTATTGAATTTGATGAAAGAGATAGTTGTTTTTCCATATTGTGTTTTGAAGATCTTCTGGAAAATGCTTCTGGAGGCTCTGGGGCCAGTCACTAGGAGCTCTATAGTTGTCTTGTGTTATATTCTTAATTTCCTATTCTGTAATTAATCATTCCTTTGTTTTTTAGAATTGTAATTGATTTAAATCTCACCAGCATTGAATGGTTTGTGTTTCCATTGATTTAAAGTTTTAATCACTTTCATTTCCCACATGAATGTTATGTCTTGAATTTACTAGAGTTATTTAAATATTAAATTATTTTTTCATTCTGAGTGAGATTGTTTGGTTGATTAGTCATTGAGAATTTCAATTGTAGAGCATGACTGTGATACTCATTGTTCAATTACTTTATTATTCCATGTCTAGTTAAATAGACTGTTATAGATGTTGATTAGTAATTTCGGTTAATTGTGAATTATTTTAATCTTTTCATTTTAGTTTTTTTCTTTCATAGAATAAATTAGAATTAAGTTAAGTTGATTGATAAAATTTAATTAATGGTTGATTTCAGAATTGCCTTGATTGAACTTTGAGAATTAGACTTTAATTCTTGCAATGATTTCGATTTGTTAACCTATGATTTCACTTGTATAAACTGAGTTGAACACTCTTGAAATAAACATATTTACCCTAGGTTGATGATTACTGTAGGCATTAGGATTGCTTTTAAATATTCATCTTAATGCACCAACATTTTGGCGCCATTTTCGGGGAGAGCATTTACAAGTCATGTTTTTATTTTATTTTGCTGAAGAAGAATTGGGTATTAAAAATGAAACGTAAGAACCTGCATACCAGCAAGAAAAACGCTTGCCCATTATCCCTCTTTTCAGCAAAAACATAGAGGTTGAATACCAATAGGTTTTATTTATTTATGAACGACTAGAAATAAAAAGATAGAAACAATTCTGAACCCCCCCATCCAAATCCACGAAACCCAAGGGACTGATGACCCTTGGAAGAACATTTCTAAAAAAATTCCTACTATAATCCCTCAAGCAGTAGGCTCACCATATGCAGCTTACGTAGAGATTCATAGTGAAATGAAAACCTGGTCAGAACATGGCTTTCAAGTCACAAAAAATTTAAATCCTAACCCTTCACAGGAGGGAAATTATTGCAACTTGCAAGAATGAGAGAGAGAAACCCATGGTGTTGTGGAAACAAACTTAAAATATCTAGAACCTGGATCTCCTAAAACCTTGGGTGAAGAAGAAAAGCCCGACATCCCAGATCGTGGTAGTACTGTAAGACCTTTTCCAAAACTTACTTCTAGTTTGGTCCAAATTAATCTCCTAGACCAGGAAATCCGTGAAGGTTATTGTCACATCTTTGATCAGATGGCGCACAATCAACCCTAGGGACAAACAACAACATTGGAGTACCCATTGTTGACCCAGTCGCTAATGCCCGTATGAAATCTATGATGTTGCAAAACATCCCTATTTTCCATGGATTAACTTCGGAAGATCCATATGCTTTATTGTTTGAATTTGATGTTTTTTGTAGGGTATATGATTACACCACTAACCCTTAGAAATTAAAAATATTTCCCTCTACATTAAAGGGGGCAGATTTGTGCTGGTTTATGGGGCTCGGTGGAGGGATTATTAATAACTAGGATCAAATGAAAAACTATTTACTTTCTAAATATCAAGACTACTACAGGACTAGAGAATTAAAAGATGAAATTGTCGACATGACTGCAAAAGATAACAAAAAATTAGAAGAATATATTGAATGGTTCCAATACAATTTTCATAGGTCCCCTTATACTGGGATTTTTATAGATGTCTTAAATTAACTATGCTAAAAGGAATGAAATTTGAATGGATAGAAACATTAAACCTAATGGAAAAAGGAGACACCAATCAGGAAAGCTATGACGATATTATTAAATTATGTGTCAGGTGCTCTAGAGGCAACACGTGCATTAGGCCAGCAGGATGGGATTCAGCTACTAGGAATGACAGAACTTCAGGTGGCAGTGTAATGTGAATAGAAATCAGCAATCTCTTGGAAGACTTCAAGACCGATATCTTATGTACCCTCACAATACAATTAGATGTCCCACAGGACAAGCAGAAGCAAGCATTAGCAGAACATAACTTGGTCGTATTTTTCCCACGCCATTGAAAGAAGCACTACTAGCGAAAATGCCCATTAGACATGGTTCAAACATGCACCATATGCACTGAAGACCACGCTACTGAACAGTGCCCGTCACTTCCAGGGTTGAAAGCAGTCTTCAAAGAAGAAGAAGAAGAAATAGAACTAGTATATTTAATGAATCAACGTCGATAGTGGAAAGCCCGATCTTTAGGTATGTCATAAGACCCATCTTAGTTCTTTCATTCTTCACAATTTAATCAATAGAAAAACCCTGTAATAGAATGCGAAAATCAACCACCATTTTATGCCTGGCCATCCAAACCATTCTCCATGCCCCCTTGGCCAACTCAATCCTTTCCAGGAAGTGGTTGGCCAAATTCTTATTTCTCTCCTTCATTTTGGTAGAACAATACATATTCATTCCAGTGGCCTACCTCTACCTCACAAAATCCCATTTGGTCCTAAAACTAGCAACGAACTTTGGGAATAACCAATTCACCTATGGGAATGGGTCCTCAACCTCAAACCACATTACTAGCTCCATATCTGTTACCACAAAATTCTCAACCTCTGATACAACCTCAACTTCCAGCTCAACCAAACTCGAATCCCAACAATAGACTGGTGCAGTTGATACAGATCGTTGAAAATCCAGACCTCGAAATCAAGAAAAAAGAATGCAGTGAACTTAGGTTGAGATATGGGCGTGCTATTAACAGGGGGGAAATTTCAGAGCCACAACAATATAAATTATAACCCCCAACTAAAATTAATCCATCAAATGTGATCAACACAAAAATAAGACAGGGAGAAGGTAAAATTGAACAAGAAGATTCTGGAAAATTTTACTAATACCTCTCCCTCATTCCCTGAAATATTATTAATACCTAAACCAATTGTCTATATAGATTTTTATCTTTTGGGGAACTTAAAAATCTTTGTATTAAAATTTCTCTCCTCCAGGCCATTCAAGACATCCTTATCTATGCTAAGACAATTAAAGAACTATGCACAAAAAAACTTGTGAGGAAAAAAAACCTTCGCCAACTGTCCATCTCATAGGAACCTTATCTGATTTATTATAGGTAGGGAGACACCAATAAAAAATGAAGATCCAAGGATTCCTATAGTTACAATCCAAATATATGGCCGCCATTTTCTAAACACACTAGTCGACTTGGGCACAGCCATTAATATTTTTACTGCGGAAACCTATGAAACACTTGGTATCACAACTTTAAAACCAAACGCCACCTTGATGGAACTTGCCGACCAATCAGTTATTAAACCAGAAGGAACTTTACAGGACATCATGGTTTTCGTTGACTCATGGGAGTACCCGGTATATTTTCTAGTCATCAATCCAAAAAGTTGAATGGACGAACATCCCTTGATTCTGGGTCAACCTTGGTTGGCTACAGCTAATGCTTACATAGGTTTTTGTACAGTTAGCATGACCATTGCTAAGGGGGACGCTGTAAAAAATCTTGGTCCATATCCCCCTACCAAACCAAGTCTTCCCATTGTAAAAATTCATAAACATCCACCAGCATACGTGGAAGAAAATATATGTTCACCAGTCACAGTAGCAGAAGCACTTGAATTCAAAAATCAGACTGAAGATGACATAATTAAAAATTTTATTAATCAACCAACTGCTGCTGAAAATGAAAATTTCCAAATGTTAAGAGAAATTATTGATAATGAGGCCCGTGAAGATATTTTAAGGGATAACGATGACCCACACATACCCACAATTGTCATTCATAATAGCAGACCTGTTGAAATTGAACGAGGCAAAATTTTGAACATCAATGACAATCTGAACAGCGACCAACAGTAGAAGCTCATTAAAATTTTACAAAAATACAAAGGAGATTTTTCTTGGGATTATTTGAACATGAAGGGCATATATCCCCATCTGTGTACCCATCATATTTACATCGAAAAAGATGCTCATCCCATCAAGAAACCTCAACGAAGATTGAACCCGTACCTTAAAGATATCGTGAAGGAGGAATTACAGAAGTTGCTAGATGTGAAATTTATTTATCCTATTTCGGATAGTAAAGGGGACTCTCCGCTGGTATTTGTTCCTAAGAAAATTGGCAAGTGCTGAATCTGTGTGGATTACAAGGAATTAAACAAAGCCACGCAGAAGGACCACTTACCTCTTTTGTTTATCGATCAAGTACTTGATACATTAGTAGGGAAACGATTCTTTTCCTTCCTTGACACCTTTAGTGGCTATAATCAAATCCAAATTTCCCCTGAAAACTAGGACAAAACCACTTTCACCTGCCCATGGGGTATGTTTGCTTATAGAGTCTTACCCTTCGGCTTATGTAACACACCAGCTACATTCCAGAGGGCCATACTCAACATTTTCGCCAATCTGATAAATGAAGGACTTGAAGTTTATATGAATGATTTCACCCCATATGGGGACGACTTTGAACAAGAACTGAAGACATTGGAAAAAGTATTGGAACGATGTATCACCACCAAGTTAAGTTTGAGTAATGAAAAGTGTCACATGATGATGACAAAAGGCATAATCCTAGGACACTACATCTCCGTGGCTGGAATACAAGTCGATCTGGCAAAGATAGAGGTAATTCTCTTACTATCCACACCTTGTACTCAGATGAAGGTACGTAGTTTCCTTGGATATGTAGGATATTATCGTAGGTTCATAAAATGTTTTTCACAAATTGTTGTGCCTCCATATGATTTAACTGGAAATTTGAATTTAAATGGTCTGATAAGTGTGACACTTCTTTTACATATTTAAAGAAATTAGTCTCGACTGCACTAGTATTGCATGGTCCCAATTGGGAACTATCAGTTCATATTTCTTCAGATGCATTAGACACAATGATAGGAGCTGTTCTTGGCCAAGAAGAAGACAAAAAGCCCTACGTTGTTTATTATATCAGCAAAAATCTCACCCCTGCTGAACTAAATTATATAGTAACAGAAAAGGAATTCTTGGCAGTTATATATGCCATAAATAAATTTAGACATTAAATAACTGGCTATCAAGTATTTATGTATACTAGTCATCATGCCATTAGGTACTTAGCTAATAATCCAATTACAAATGGGAGAGTGACTTGTTGGCTATTACTTTTGCAAGAGTTTGATATCATGATTAAAGACCGTCTAGGAAATGAGAAACCAGTCACAGATTTTATGTCTCGAGTTCCAAAGATAAATGATCCACTAGAAGTAGAGGACCAATTTCCTGATGAGCACATGTTTGTTGTAGCAGTGAAAGTTCCATGTTATGCAGATGTGGAAAATTATCTCGCAGTGGGAAAACTTCCCAGGAATTTAATAGAAAAATAAAGGAAGTTGATTGTCCAACACAATGCCCAATTTTCTTGGATTGGTGGATATCTCTTCCACACAGGGGCTGATATGCACATACGCAGATGCATCCGAGAAGATGAAATTTTCAACATCCTCAGGGCCTAACATGATGAACCTTGTGGTGGACACTTCGTAGACCGTAGAACCAGATACAAAGTATTACAAATGGGCTATTGTTGCCCACTAATTTTAAGGATACTAAGAAATACGTGCAGTTCTGTGATAGTTGCCAAATAATGGATCGCCTCGGTCAATCTGATGAAATTCACCTACAATCACAATTGGTATTAGAACCTTTTGAATGGTGGGCATTAGATTTTTTTGGTCCATTCAAACCATGCTCAAGCTAGAAATATTACATACTGGTTGCCACAGACTATGTAAAAAAATGGGTTGAAACAGTCGCATTTCCAAGAGCTACAGAGGAAATTGTTATTAATTTTATTTTTGAGATATTTGTGCAATATGGTTTACCCAGGGAAGTGATAACAGACAGAGGGGCACAATTCGTAGGAGATAATATTACAGCCGCTCTACGGAACCACCACATCATGCATAGAATCACTTATCCATATCACTAGAAGGCGAACGGGCAAGTCGAAAGTACCAATAAGGTCATTGAAGCAATTCTAACTAAGACAATTTTGACACATCGACAGGATTGGGCTACTAGATTTCTAGAGCCCTTGTGGGATTATCACACAACTTGGAAAAATACTATTATATATTCTCCGTACCAACTTGTATTCAGAAAATAACCTATTTTTCCCATTGAATTTGAAATAAAGACTCTCAGAACAACTCAAGAAGTGGGACTGGAATTGACGAAGGCTCAAACTAAAAGGCTTCAACAGATAAATGAACTAGATGAAGCTTGCTTACTTTCTCTACAACGTACCGCAATCATTCAATAACAACGCGCTAAGTGGCATGACAACCTTATCAAGAAGAAGACATTTCAAGAAGGAGATTGGGTAGTCCTCTACAATTCCAGATTTCAAGACTTCCCAAGTAAACTACAGACAAGATGGCTCGGCCCATATGAAATTCAAGAAGTGCATAACAATGGCACTCTCACTTTGACCACCATAGATGGGTCTGACTCTTCCTTCCGAGTAAACGGACACCAAGTACATCTTTACCATAAGCCACTCACAAAGGATTATTTTTTTCAACAGGTATGTGATGACCCCTCTATGCAAATTTTAGCTGTAGGGAGTAATGACCCGACAAATTTACCTTCATGAAAATCTGTTCTTTTCAGTTTGTAAATAATGTATGTATTTTCTTGCATTCGATTATGATTTGTTTTTTTTTCAAATAAGCATCACTGTATAAATACAAAAACCCTTGTTTTTCCTTTCTTTTTTTTGTTTTGGTGAGCTCTTGCTATTCAATCAATTGAACAATCGATTTTTCGTTGTGTGTGTTAATTATATTCAATTGAATTGAAAAATTGTTGTTCAATCGACTGAACAACTGTTGTTCGGTCAAATGAACAACTGATTCTCTTTTTGTGAGTTTTTTATGTTCAGTCAAATGAACAATGATTCTCTTTTTGTGAGTTTTTGTTGTTCAGTCAATTGAACAACTAATTTTATTTTTTGCGTGTTATAGTTGTTAAATCAATTGGACAATTGTTGTTCAATCGATTTAACAGCTCCTGTTCGGTTAAATGAACGACCATTTTTTTTTTTTTTTTTTTTGTTCAATCAATTGAACAATCGATTTTATTTTTGCGATTTTTTTTTGTTAAATAAATTGAACAACCAATTTTCTTTTTTGTGTGTTATGTTGTTCAATCTACTGAACAATTGATGTTCGGTCAAATGAACAGTCAAATATTTTTGCGATTTTTTTCTCTTCAATCAATTGAACAACCGATTTAATTTTTGCAAGTTTTTTTTGTTCAATCAATTGAACAGTTGATTTTATTTTTTTGTGTTATTTTTATTCAATCAATTGAACAATTGTTGTTCAATCGATTGAACAACTGCTGTTTGGTCAAATGAACAACCTATTCTCTTTTTTTGCAAGTTTTTCTATTCAATCAATTGAATAGGTAATGTTCAATCAACTGAACAACTGTTTTCTGGTCAAATGAACAGCTGATTTCCTTGCGTATGTTTTTTTTTCAAACAATTGAACAGTTGTTGTTCAATCGACTGAGCAGCTACTATTCGGTCAAATGAACAACTGATTCTTCTTTTGTGTGTTTTTACTATTCAATTGATTGAACAAATTCTATTCAATCCATTGAACAACTGTTGTTCAATCAAATGAACAACCACACTTTTGCAATAAATAGTTGTCTAGCTGAAATTTTGCCAATTTTATTGCCATATAACCATTTTTTCATAAATTTTGTCATGGAAATGATCTCGTTGAATGCAGAATGTGCATCTAGGAAGGAGAAAAACAACAATACTAATAACATTCTTATTATTATTATTATTATTATTATTATTTATTTTTATTTTTCACCTTTGATGGGTATCTTTATTTTCAGACATTGATATTGTTTAACTATATAATAGCTTGCTGAATATCTTTTCTTCAAACATATTATAAAGGATTCATTATCTTAATACCATGTTGGCTTATATTTTCACACTATCAATGGCTGATCTTCTAAGGAAGGGTGACTTAGGAATAAGGGTATAAATTTTATTGGCATTTCTTTTCACTCCTCACACCATCCCTAACTCTTAATAAGTTAATGAGCCTTCGTCTATTTATGATTCAAAAAACATACAAATATAAAAATAATATGATAATATTTTAGAGAGGATAGGGGGTCTCATCATGAGTCGACCTATCATGATCATAAGGAGATGAAAAGTAATATTCCCATAATGGCCACCACACCATGGAAATGACCTTCTAGCCAAGAAAAAATTCCCGAAGGAAAGGAGGTCTCACCACGAGACGACTTGATTACTTTGTTAAATCCTAGAGAATGGCACTGTGGTTATCTAGTTACCATGCCAACACAGTGGTATCTCCATAAGAACAACTAAATTATCTAAATACTAAACAGAGGATTCTGGCTCATTTTTGGGTTAAAAATCAAACCTCTCGAGGCTATGGACGCCTACTGGCAGTAGTGGCTTTGCGTGTGGCATTGGCATTTTATGATAATAGAAAATCATTTTATATTCACTTATTTTTACCATCTCATTCCCATAGGAGAAATTACCATTTGAACAGTGTTATCTTTATAATAACCAATATGCATGGTAAAACTACATTTTCCTATGAATTAATTTAATTTTTCCTAGTCACTTAATCCCAACAGTTGTTACCACTCTTTACCTATCATGTTTCTTTCACAAATTTCCATCAAAGAAAAAAAAAATTCTCATGATAATTATTTCTTCCTTTTTCTCCTTTTTTTTCATATCCCCACCTTCCTTATCATTTAAGCTGATTTGATTGATTTTTGTCAAAGTGTATGTCGCTCTGGTTATTATTCTTCTACATTAATGATCCTCAACATATTTACTCGTTTTCTACGCTCTGAGGGCGTGGATGCCCTATATTATGAGAAAGCATGTGAACTAATTATAAAAATACGTCGAAACATGCTGATATGACAAAAAAATATAATTTCGTTTATAATCTTTCTTTTTAAAACAAAAAAATTGTTTTAAATTATTTGCATAGAGTATTTGTGTTGTTCCAAATTTATGAAGTTGTGAGAAGTGCATGCAGAAGTGTGAATTCAGTCTCTAAAACACATTAGTCATGGGTGGGAAATATGTCTGCAATGAGCCCACAGTACTCAATACCACAGAACAAGCTCGTGCTATCCTTCAGAGCACTGTCTAACTCCCATATCTGGAAAAATGACAGGGATTCCACACTAAGATAACACTACAATTCCTGCAAAACCTGTAGGATGGACACACAATTGTGAAGGGAAAAGATATAACAATATCGAGAACTGTAATAACTAAGGTTTATAGACTTTGAGTAGCAGGAACAAGGTGGAATGATAAGCACGTTCTCTTACATGAAGAAGTTGCAGTGTTCCAGGACCCAAACGAGAAATTGGAATGCAAAGGAAAAGGGATTCACCCTGCATCTTTGAAGGAACCTTGGAAAGAACTGGAAATCATCGTTTATAAGTATATTACGTGTGACAGACGCTAAGACATGGTAAAACCCCAACAACTCAAACTTATAGCCATACTCAAATATAAAATTTCAGTTAATTTGCCATTTTTCTTGAATTCTTTGTTGCATGACATATCTAGTCGGGTTAGGAGGACTAAGAATCCACATACAATTATCAACCATCATGGTCAGATAAAGTTGATTTTCATTCATGAATTGAATAAGAATTAGTTAACTTGGGACAAATTTGTAAACTTTGTCTAACCCCACCAAAAGAAAATCCTAATAATATAGAAGTTGACCAGCAAAGAATGGAAATATCAGTTCCAAAGAAAGCAAGAAGAAAAAGAACTCATCCCTTGAACTCAGGTCCAATATAACGAAGACGCTCTGAATGGTTAAGTTCACGACAAGACACCTCAACCTTGGCCGATGAGGCAGGTCCATCCCATACACCTCCTCTAAACACACAAGATAAATTCCTATAGAAATATGAGGAAGAAATGGCCCGAGTGCTGGATTGAAGTATGAGTGCATTCTGTGAAGAAAGAACTACCTTCAGGAATTTTGAGCGACAGAGTTAACCCTTAGACCAGTCTGCCTCTGATGGTAGTTATGGCCACACTGATATTTTACCGTTTGATGAATAATTGCAGGATTCAAGGGATTCAACTACCTGTGGTAATGAATATTTGGAAGAAGAAAACCTTGCAGAGAGAAATCCTAAGTCTGAAAACTAGTCGGGTGATACTGCCCCATTGGAACAGAGTACTGCTATAGGCACAACCTCTTTGGTGCTTGAAGAACTGTCCCATTAGAACAAAGGAATGATATAGACACAACCTTTGTGGCGCCTCAAGAAAACACCATTCCATTGGACCAGGATAACAATATAGGCACAACCCCTTTAGTGCCTGAAGAAACACTGTCTCACTAGATTATGGCCTAGAAATTGGCACAACTCCCCTTATGTCTGAAAAAAGTACTGTGCCCTCTTCTACTGAAAACTATATAAAGAAGAATAAGCCACTTAGGGCTAAGTTGAGGAAATTTCACAAGAAATACAAGAAATTGAAGAAAACAATCAACCAATTAAGGGAATGGTTAAAAGAGGCAGATAAGGCCTGGGAGCATAAAAAAGAAACAAACACTGTTGAAACCCACACAGAATTCGAAACACAGACAGAGGAAAATAAGGCAGATGAAACACCTTCTTATACTCCTCTGATAAAAGAAGTTGTTATTTCAAGGCTTCAAAACTAATTGACACAGACCCGACAGGAGTTAGCCAAATATAAGAAGGAAGTGGTACCCCTACAGGTGCATCAGGAGCTGCTGGAAAAACTAAACAAGCTTGATGCAACCGAAGATGAGGCTTTCGCCAACTTAAGAGGCGAACAAGAGAAGGTAGAGAAAGCACAAGCTCAACTTGAAGAAGCTACGAAGCAAACTAATACTATTTTCTCGATTTACTCAGATGTCCTACCTTGCAGATCACCTGCTACTAATTATGCTCCATTTTTATTAGAGAGATATCTGTTATTAAAAGTGAAAGCCATTAGAGCAGGGAAACCCACTGAATTTAAGACCACTGCAGAATTTTTCCAGCGTTGTGGGGAACCGAATGAGAAGGTTCAATGCCTCTTATGTGAATTGTATTTAAACAATTTCTTTTCGAAAGATGAGTGAGATAGTAACCCTAGTCCATTCATAGGGGATATCCAGTTTCAAGCATTCCTCTCTTTTGCTAATAATCAGATCAAGTGGGCTAAAGCCTATAACATTTTTTAGAGAAGGGAACATGGCTTGGATCTCTAGGTTAGAGGAGAGCCCAATAAACCCCTGCATCTATTCACTCAACATAAGAGATTCATGAAACATGAAGGGGTCATAGCTAAATTGGGACCACTCCACAAGGACATTGTACAAGCAGGGAGAGAATAATTTCAGGAGATCAGAGAAGATGCTCTGTTAGTAGCCAAGCAAAGATGGCAGGCCTATGCCAACAATGTTAAGAATTGAGAGTCCTTTAATTATATGAACTTTAAAGCAACTGCTGTTCATTTCAACACATAAAACAACATAATTTTATGCATGGGTCCTACATGGATAGGGTGCTACTACAGGTGTCCTATCATATGGTACCCTCCTGAAGGCTATCACCATGACTATGATCTTCCAGAGGGTCATGTAAACCAGGATTTTGAAAAATTCAAACAAAAACATGGTTTTATATTATATAAGGAGGAAGTTTGTCCTGCTTATTCCTTGACATTGTTACACCTCAACCATCTCATTGCATGAGGACATGCAACAAGGCAAGCTAGGGATTATGTTGGGCCATGAAAAAGGTGTGTTTTTCCCTCATAATTAGCTTGATTTTTTACTAAATTTCACATGTTTAACTTCACTTTGGAAATAAATCTAGAAGAATTAATTGTAAACAAAGTGTAAAAATAATTATCAACAAACTAGATGATTATGGGCATAAAAGCTAACTTTCGATGTTTTTATGTGCAGGAAATATGAACCAATTAACCACTATTCAAATGACTGAACACCAACAACCAAGAAAGGAAAAGGATCGTGTTCTGTTCATAAAAACCAGTGAAGAGTGAGGACAATCTCACCTATTCTATAATACGAACTGTTGGAGAACTGCGAAATCCTCAGGATCTCCTGATCCCGAGGATTCGCTATTATCCGTTATGTTTTTCCATAGGATATAAAAGACTAATATGTGAAATAGAATGGGAGGATTTTGACCCGTTTGTTGTAATTGTGTATTATTTACATTCCTTCAGAACATAGGCTTTCGCGCTCAGCGATGTTTTATCTTAACTATTGAATTTAACGAAAGAGATAGTGGTTTTTCCATAATCATGTTTTGAAGATCTTCTGGTAGAGACTTCTGGAGGCTCTGGGCCCAGTCAAAAGGAGCTCTACTGCTGTTCTGTGTTATATTCTTATTTTCCTTTTCTGTAATTAACCATTTCTATGTTTTGTAGAATTATAACTGATTTAAACCTGATCATCATTGAATGGTTTGATTGTCTTAATCGCTTTTATTTTCCGCTGAATGTTATCTCTTGCATTTACTAGAGTTATTTGAGTATTTTGATTGCTTTTCATTCTGAGTGATATTATTCAGTTCATCAGTGATTGAGAATTTCAATTGCAGAGCATGATTGTATTACTCGTTGTTCAATTACTGCAGTATTCCATGTTTGGTTAAATAGACTGCTATAGATGTTGATTAGTAATTCTGGATAATTTTGAATTCTTTTAGTCCTTTCATTTCAGTTTTTTGATTCCATAGAATAAATCAGAATTAAGTTAAGTTGATTTATTAAAGTTATTTGATGATTTCTTTCAAAATTTCCTTGATTGAACTTCAACAATTAGACTTTAATTATTGCAACGATTTCGATTTGTTAATCTCTGATTTCACCTGCATAAACTATGCTAAACACTCTTGAAATAAATAGACTTAACCCGAGTTGATGATTAATGTAGGGTTTAGGATTGCTTTTAAATAGTCATCTTAATGCACCAACAACTACTAGTCTACAACTTTCACTTTGGAATTGAATGCATCAACTTCCACTGATCCAAGCTGCTATTGAATATTGTGGCCCCCCATAGCCAAGTAATGATCCATGAGGTGGATTCCTCAAGGGAATTTCCAGATATTTATAGCTCTTCGGGGCTACAACACAAAATCACCCCACCTCACTCTTGGAGTTATGTATGTGAACATAACAAACTCTTCCTCTAGCCTAGAGGAAAGCTTGTTTATTTTTGCGGATGCTGCCTACTGGTACTGCTTCTCCTGCTTGTCCTTCTTCCTGAGAGGACATTAGAAAATGTAGTGGCAAAAATCGCCACACTTGAAGCACTTGACCTTCGATAGGTCCTTCTTCTTCTTATTTTTTTCTACCTGCCCATGACTTGGAATTTTCGATGCAAGGACCACATTCTCCTCTTCCTTCACGCCCTTCAATCTGCTGCTATTGTTTCCACTGATGGAGCTCTTAAGAAAATATCGCCTCAACTCCTCCTGATGTAGATCGACCCACATCTTGTCCCATATACGTAGCATTTATCTACACAATATGATTTGGACGAAGACTTTCCAAACCTCTGAGACATTGTTTAGTGCCAGCCATACTAGATCTCATAACTCCTGAATCCGGGTGAGGAAGGGATCTATGCCTTCTCCCTTCTGCATCCTGATGCATATGAGCTTCTATTCGAGGAACATCTTCCGCTCCTCGAAATAACTCTAATGTCGCATGGAGAGAGCTAGCCACATCTCTCTGGCTGTGTTTTTATCTACGAGATGTGAGACTATATGATCTCAGACTCCATCGAAGATCAAACACTTCACCCTTGCCATCTCCTTCATGTATTCCTTGAGTTTATTTGCATCATGGGGAACTTCCATCACATTATCTTTGTAGGCTTTTAGGCCATATTAATCTAGAAGGAAGGACATCCCCACCTTCCAGATGACATAGTTGGAGGTTCCATCCAACCTATCCTGATCCCTAAGCCCAACTGTGGCCATATTTGAATATGTTAAAAACTCCCTATTTCCCTTTATTGGTTCTACTATACGTACTCCCTTCTAGTGTGAGAGAATCCGTATTCAACTACTTCCAATCTGCTGTTGGAAAATCAGATTTCTTAGCTAGAAACCCTCTGAGAGAATTCTTCTCTCTGCTGTGTGTGATTTTATCTTCCACCTGATGCAGATTATGCTGCTGCAAAACCATTTGTGACCAACCAAGGAATCTTCTCAACAAAAATCTGTTCTACTACTGCTCCCTTTGACTACTAGAATCACTATTATGGGAAAATTGAATTTTTTGCCATCCTGCAACTGGAAATTGAATCCTTGCCTCGAAAACTCAATCAGCCTATTTGGGTACTGCACAACCTCTAAGAATTTTGGCCTCCTTCTCCCTCTAAATAATGAAATTCCCTTCTCGACTTCTAAGATTCCCAGCTAATCACTTACGCTCTGATACAAGGTGAAAATTTCAATACTGAAATCCTATTGCAACAACTTGTATTAATTCTTCTAATTGATAAATTAATTAATCATTTTATTTCTACAATAAAAATGAATTAAACACATTGCGATATTTTTTTTATAGAAAATAATAGTGCTGGAAACTGAGAAAATCTAGAAAACACACATAAAAATATGACATAATTATTTTTGGACAATTGTCCTCGGAAAAACCCAACTTGGGAAAAATTGTGCAATATTTAGGGTTTTTATTATTATGCAGCGGTGAAATATGACTACAACAATTTGGATATCCTACAGAGAAAAATAATGGCAAAAATCTAATGAGGAATTTTCCTCACCCCACAGGAAAATCCAACTTTAAAGACTGGCCTCTGAAACCCCTACAAATTTCCCTACGTCACTCTCAGTGTGGGATCTGTGCAGGCTCTAATCCGTATGACCTAGATATCAAACTGAGGTGCTTCTTCTTCTGCTTGGAAATGATTCTAGAAACGCTTCTCTTGACCTCTGCAAAATTATTCTACCATCGAAAATCGAAATGAATTCCCAAATCCTCAAATCGAACTGAATCTAGAGGCTACTGCGCAGTCCCTGCATCAGCCTCACTGTAGCTCTTCGGCCTCTCTACAAATGCACTCACTGGATCTAAAAATATTCCTCCTTCCTCACTGTCTCTGATTCCTCACTGAAGCTCAAATTCTCCAGCAACTAACTGTTGCCACTATGGAAAATCAAATTCTCCAAGTATCTCTAGTGTGTTCTCAAACTGTCCATCGATCCCTTCTTATATCTTTCTGTTGGGACTCCAACGACCAAGATTAAATATTAATCAATGGATTATATCATTTATGGATCGATCCGTGTGAGTTTCTAGACTATTCTAACCTTGAATTAATTAATTATAATTAATTAGGCATATTCCCTAAGTTTAAAATTTAGGAAATATTTAAAACTCAACTAATAATTTAATTAAGCCATCTCGATGTGGAATTTCTAGAAACGATTTCTGGGTTTTTGATATCTCATGTATTCTAGACTCTCTACCAAATTTCATGGCTATAACACATCCGATTTTATATAAACGGACATCTATGTGCCGAACAATATTTGTTTGAAAAGCGTCATCATGAAAGAGTTTCATACGAAGCCATATTCCATCCACCCGGGATACCAAAAGACTCTCATGGCCATTAAGAAATTTTATTTTTGGACTAACCTGAAAAAGGAGGTGGCTCACTTTGTTTCTAAATGGATAGAGTGCTAGCATGTGAAGGCTGAATGCAAGCATGTAACTGGTTTACTGCAACCCATTCCCATTACATAATGGAAATGAGAGGTGATCTCTATGGATTTCATCACAGGTTTGCCTAGAAATTTAAGGCAACATAATGCAGTTATGGTAGTTCTTGACAAATTGAGAAAGGTAGCTCATTTTGTAGCAGTCAAGTTCACCAACTTGTCTATTGAGGTGGCACAAATCTTCATAGAGGAATGTGAGACTGCATGGAGTTCCCAAGAAAATTATTTCAAACAAAGATGCCAAGTTCACTTCCAAGTTTTGGAAGGAACTATTTGCAGGATTGGGGACTAAATTAGCATTCAATACAACATATCATCCACAGACGGATGGGAAAACAGAGAGAGTAAACTGAATCCTTGAGGACATGTTGAGTATGTATGTAATAAAACAACAAAAGAAGTGGAAATAGTCTCTTCCACTTATAGAGTTTGCATATAATAATGGATACCAATCGTCTTTAAAGATGAGCCCACTTGAGGCATTGTATGCAAGGAGTTGTAATACTCCTATAAACTAGAGTGATCTAATGAATAGGGTCCTTATCAGATATGATATGTTAAAAGAGATGGAGCAATAGATGAAAGTTATTAGGAAGAACTTAAAGGTATCACAAGATAAACAAAAGAGCTATGTTGATAAAAAAAGGAAGCATACAGAGTTCGAGGTTCGGGCACATGTTTACTTGAGAATTAGACTAAAGAAGAGATCCTTGAGGATTGGGTCATGTGCCAAGATGACACCACGGTTTTCTAGACCTTTTGAGATCATTGAGAGGATTGTACTAGTGGCCTATAAGCTGGCCTTATCTCCTTTTGTTAAAGTCCATGATGTTTTCCATATTTCTTTGCCTAAAAGACATGTACATGATTCTAATCATGTTATTGATTGGTCTATGCTATAAGTGGAATCAAAGGGATATTTCCAGCCAGAAAGATTGTGCATTTTAGACAAAAGGAGTCTCATGCTCCTACATCAAGTCATAAATCAAGTAAAAGTGTGGTGTAATAACTTTGGGACAAAGGAATCCACTTGGAAAATAATTGATTCCTTGAAGAAAACTTATCCATTTTTTTTGTTGGTATAGGAAAATGTTCATATATATATGTAATATTGTAAAGAGCTATAAATATAAAACTCCAAGGACAATATGTTGTTATTTTTCTTATTTTGCATGCTTTCTCTATGTATATGGATAAATAACACTAAGGACAATGTTCCCCCAAGGGGGAGGGGTCTATAACAACCCAACCCGTAACTGGATCAATATTGCCATGTAAATTGCCTCATGTATTTGAATTTTGAAAATTAAAATGGGTTGAGTGAGGGACACAAATTTCAAGGGACTGAAGGAGGTCAATTTCTTGGGATATCCTACTTACTTGTTAAAGGAAGAAGATGGATAGAGTACACAACCATTGAAGGTTGTTTGTTAAGATTTAAATGCATTGGAATGGTGTGTTGAATGGGATTGTTGTTGGGAATTTATGAACTACAAAACAAGGAACAAGCCCATGTTGGATTGAGAATCGCAATAGATAAAAATAGACAAGAGTTAATGCATAGCAATTATGTGGGTGCAGTTGGAAAAACACAAAGGGGCCACCTAGGGACAGAGAGGTGAGACAACACGAAGGAGGCATATGCGCATAGCAGGGAAAAAAGGAAAAATAAAGAAAATGTCTTAGGGAACAAGAAGAGGAAACCAAGAGCAGAGGGGAAGAACTCTGTGGAAAAGAGGAACATTATGTGCCTATCAGCGTGTGATTTCGAGACTCAAGCGAGCAGGAGGACACCAAAGAGGCTCATTGGTGAGCCTCGACATGTTCACAACTGTGTATCAAAGGCACATCATACACACAATACAATGAAGTTTCTAGTGCTCTGCAAGAAAGAGAAATAGGGCGTGTATGGGCTTAACAAGTAGACACTGATATTTACATGCAATGTGGAATAAATTGGATTCTTTCACCACTCTCAAAAGGATAACATACCTTCGGTTTAGAAATAGTAGTGTGGGAGTAATTATCCTTCAAGCAAGGGTAAATATTAGGATACGTTAGGGGAGTGGAGGGTTGATATTGCATTCTCTAGAGTCCCTTGATAACCTGGGGTAGATATTTAACCATTAGATTCCTGGTAAAGGAAATTATTGAGTCTCCTTTGCTTGTTTATTTGATTTGACAGTGGGTTCTTGATTCCCTTCATTGGGTGAAACCACTGTGTTGCATGTTTCCAGGGTGGAGGTGAAGCCTATTGACTACCTAGAGTGTGTGTGTGTGTGCATGCTCTTGGATAGATGGATGGTGGAGGATGTTGGCCTCTATATTCCATGTGCATTGTCTAATTGTTTAGTAGCAGATGAGTGGTGGTAGGAGGACCTCTAGAGTCCCTATTTCAGCTGGAAGTTGGTATTTATTCCTTTGAGAAAGACCACCTCAGTCCCTAGAATATTGCTCGGGGGTGACAACTGTAAGTAACTTGGTTGCAACTTGTCTATGGTTGAATGGAGTGTTATAGTCTTGAACTTATTTTCCCATCTTCAATATAATTTCCAAGATAAGTTATTATTATGCATAATATTGTATGGATTTCATGTTAAAGTGTGAATGAATGATATGTTGTTGGTTTTCATGACAAGCCTTGTTTCACTTGCATACACAAGTTGAATGGAAGGTTATGGTCCATATGAGGAGGTTATGGTCCTATTTTGGTTACTTTTCTTGAGGGAATGCTCATCAATTTGTCTGTAATATTTTATTTGGAGTTCAGTGGCCCTAAAGTGCTACTATCAATGCTTGAAAGACATGATAAAAACCCAGAAAAATTGTGAAGTAAGTTTCCTTTGGAACTTTAAAAAATGCTAAAAAATGGCTTGGAATTAAATCTATAGGCTAGACCCATAGGTCAGGGGTCGAAAGGTTGAATAAGCGAGTTGAACCTCGGTGGGTCTCTACCCGACCTGAGCTGGGTCAATGGGGCAGTTGGGCGGAGTCGGGTATAGGAGAAGTCAGGAGTTCAGTTAGGTCGGGGATTAGAGCTAATCTTGACCTAGAATTTTATCACACCAAGATGCAGGGCCAACCAAAAATTAGATTGGAGGTTGGGGGTTGTGCCAAAAAATGGTAATGAAAAGGCATGTGCCAGTGGGAAGGGTTGACTTATGACTAGTTGATATCCGCTCGCCACGTGGCCTGTACACGATGGTAGTGGTGCCTCTAGTCACCATCGCATGGGCCCCTGTGTGGCCACCATGTGGAGTGTAATGTGATGTGGAAGGTGATCAATGCCTATCTTTAAGAAGGAATAACTTTCAATCCATAAGTTGGATTGAAGCAAGGTTGATATCATTGAAATCATATCAATGCGACTAACATAACAATGGAGTATAATTGACGTTTTATGAAGGCCAGGAGAAGTCAAAATTTTATGTTTCGTCCCCATTGCGATATTTTGGGAGTTGGATTTGCATAGTAACTACCTCCTGGTAACTCTCAATGGATTATGGGGTTATGAGGGGTTGTTACACATGTTTCAATGTAGGATTCATGGATGATCTCATCACATTATGTTTACATCTATTGTTTGATTTTTTGTTTACATGGATTTTTCGTTGGCCTGTAGTTGTGGTGCAAGAAGAGGAAAAGGTTGCAGGAAAATGCAAGAGTGTAGGATTCACAACAGTTGTAATGTAGGAAGAGGCTTGAGTGCAGGAAGAGGGATATGCCTACGTAGGATTGCTACGATGTTGCAGAGGCTACAATTAGTTATACAAGGGTTGTAGAGTAAGAGGATTATGTATGCCAAAGTTCTAGATTGATAGGAGCAGTGTTTCCATAAATTAAGCCACAAATGTTGGGAATTAGACCTCAACAGTGTGACTATAAGCTCTCAACCATTGGGAATCCTATATTAAAAATGCGACTATAGGTGCAAGGATCCAGTTTTGTCATAGTGGTTGTGCCTATAGATGATGAAAATTAAAAAACGTGAGCGAAACCAAGGTTTCACCCATGGAATTTATGCTCGTGGGGTTGAATTGACATGGCCAATATTACCAACATCAAATACCGTTTTTTTCCTGTACTATTGAGGAGATAGTATGGCTATAAAAAGAGGTTTGAACTGGAGCAATGAGTGTGTGCATTATTTAAGTTTTGTATGTATTTTTTCACATAGGTTTGCACCAGAGCGTGGGAAGAGTAAAACGATCTCATAGTAAGCAGTGCTTGAGGAATAAAGTGTGAAGGGCATGCATCAATGCCACTTGTGCATCATAAATATGTAAAATATGAATACCATGTATTCTCTTCTTGATTTTTTGATATGATATCACTTATAGTAGTAAATTGTTTTGGGTAATCAATTTATTACTAGCATTTACACAGAGAGGTGCAAAGGAACGCCGAATGGAAATCCTTGTGGGAAGAAGGTACATATAAGAGGAGTTCAATTTCTTTGGGTTTTTTTTTAAATGGCATGAAATAAATTCTGAACGCAAAAATTATGAGGTATCTATCAGGTAAATATAGCTCCCTTGGGAAATATTGAGATAGCCACTATGACTCAAGAGCTAGCTCAAATTGCTTATGTGACACAAGAGATGTACCTTGTACACTATGCCTTATTATTTGAGAATTTTGAAAAGGGGGAACAACTTGATAAGAAACACAATCAAAGTTGTTTCAAACCATCAAAACAAATTTGTTTGTAATATATATATATATATATATATATATATATATATATATATATATATATATATATATATATAAACAAAAAAAACTTAAAATGCATAGATATTGATAAAACTAGAACTTGGTATAAATGTAATAATCCAACTTTGATTTTCAAAAATAATATAACAAACATTAACATAAAACTTTAATAGAATTGTGAAAAAGTACTAAAATATTTATCCAATTTTAAAGGTATGTTTCATTTCCATTCTATATGATAGGCTTATTAATAAAATCACAACAATATAAAAGAGTATGAAGTTATAAGTAGTCGTTATATTATTAATAAAATAGTTTCTTAAAACTAATTTTAATTATTTATTAATTGTGTTTTGCAACTCTGAAGCATTGATTCCATTTTACCTTTTACAATGTTAAAGAGATATAAATCATTAATTTTAAAAACACCATACAATAATTCACTATTAAATATATTAATGCCAATAACATTATAGTTTAAGATGATTTGACTGTAAAATGATTTGACATTGTATTGATATTAACAATGGTACACACCACAAAAAGGATTTAGAACACAACTTTAAATAATACTATAATGTAAAATGATGAAGTTACATTAATTTAAACAACGATGCAATGAAAAACAATATTTTCCATTGATATTGATGAAAATATAATGTTAAATGTTTTAATGCCTTGATTTTAACAATAAAATGATGAAAAATATTTAGATACAATAATTTTCACAACCATATAATTCAATTCACTAATTTTAATGTTAATACAATTCAAAACAATCAAGTGCACTAACTTCAATACATACTCATTAATTATCATTAATTTTATTAATAATATAATGCAAACGTAACTTCACATTCACTGCCTTCCTAATGCCATGTCCACATGCGCTCGAACCAAGTGAACATATGAATCCACCACAATTCGTGAAACCTACTCGGTATTAAAATTAAAGTTAAGTTAAATAGCTATTGTCATGATTATATATATATATATAATAAAAATATATTTTGGTAATAATAATGTAATTTTGGTAATAATAACTTACTCGGTGTTAAAATTAAAGTTAAGTTAAATAGCTATTGTCATGATTATATATGTATTTAATAAAAATATATTTTGGTAATAATAATGTAATTTTGGTAGTGAGAATGCAAGTCAAAGATTTTTTATTTTGGTAATAATAATGTAACCTTAGCATCATGATAATTAAGAAGGAGAAGGATGTTTACTTCGAGTTTTTGTCATAATTATATATATTTACAAAAAGGTGATTAGAATAAAAATTAGAGATTTTTTATTTTTATAATAATAAAGTAATATTGGCATCATGTTGATGAAGGAGAAGTCGTAATGGCATCCCGATGAAGAAGTAGTCTCTTTATTTGATTTAGGCTCATTGGGTTGTAACTCTACAAAGATTTTTGGGTTATTGTAACTTTAAAAGAAGTAAAAATGTAACAATGGGTAAAAACGATAATTTAAAAAAAAATAAAAATTGATTTATATCATCAAATGGAAATAAAATTATTAAATTAAATGAATAAAATTTTTATTTCATTATAATTTTTATTTAAATTAAATGCCAATCGACTGAACACATGAAAATAGAATTAAAATGATTAAATTAAAAGAATACAAAATTTATTGTATTATATTTTTTATTTAAATCAGATGCCGATTGATTCAACAAATGAAAAACTATGTTATATATATATATATATTATAATTATGGTAAGTTTTATATTGTTTTTATTTGTTATATTATAATAATTAATTTATATTACTTTTATTTCATACTAGTTATTTAATGGATTATATATATATATATATATATATATATATATATATATATATATATATTAAAAGAATAGTTATGATTTTATATTAGATTTTTGGCATGACTGCCTCAAAACAGATTACAAGCTTTGGGGGCGCTTTTCTATTTTTCTCGTCTGTCGAGATGTCTATGGCACTATGGATAATATGTTGGTGCTTCTTACAACTGTTTATCGCTTCAATCTCAGATATTTTCCCTAATTTGTGGATAAAAACAAACTGCTGTAATAAAATGCAGTAAAACATGAGATAGAAAACTAAGGAATGGGAATCCAATCATCTTCCTTGTCTCTTAAAAGAGTGCCGATGGAAAGAAGAGTTGCTTTGTTGGCTTCTAGATCCGCGTCTTTGTTATTCTCCCGTAGAACATGGAAAAATACCACCCTTTGGAGAGTTTTGGATATTGATTTAATTCGCTTCACCAATCTAGAAAATCTAAGATCTTTAGGCTCAGCGCCGTCCACTAAAGATTTTATGATGGATTGAGAGTCACTATTACAATTACTTCTTTGATGCCTAGATTTTTTACTTGCATGAGGCCTTGGAGAAGAGCAAGCACTTCATCTTTAATGCTTGTGGAATGACCCAAGCCCCAGGAAAAATTGTGATCGATTCTGCCCTCCAGATTCTTAATAACCCCACCAGCACCAGCTTTCCCTAGATTGCCTTTTGCAGCCCCATTAAAAAACAAGGAGAAAGAGGATTGCTTAATGAGCCATTCTAAAAAATCTTTCTCATTGAGTCTAATTTGCCAGTTTTCAGTTGACTTGTTTTGCCTTGTTTCCACTGAGGTGTTAAAACCCATCATGCTGCCCCATTCCATATCTTGCTGGCTTAGATTGACTGCGTCAAGGTGTCCGCCCAAGCTTTCTTTTAGTTGGCTTTTGATCTTTACTATTACAATTTTCGCCCTCTGCTCTTTGTCTCTGAAGGTTCTGCTATTCCTTTTGAACCAGATTTGCCAACAGATAATTTTTGGAAGAGAGAACCAAATGGCTTTGAAGTTGTTGTTTTTAGGGAGCCCCCCTGGGTATTTGTGAAGCCAACTGGAAAAAAAGATTCGGAATGGAATTCGGGAGGATGAAGCTGTTACCCCAAGGGGCCAGAACCTCATGCTATACCTCTGCAGCAAATTTTCATTCCAGCATGATGTGACAAATTCTTTCTTCATTTTCACAACACATCCGACATCTTGAAGGGCCTTGGAAACCTCCTTTTTTTAATCTGTCATCTGTCAAATTCCTGTTATGGCACATTAGCCAGCAGAAGAAATTAATCTTGGGGATGGATTTGAGGTTCCAAAGCCCCTTCCAGATTGTTGGGTTTGGAGGGACATGAGGCATTTCCATGAATTTTGAATATCCTAGGGCAACTATGTAAGACCCGGAATGACCCCAGCCACGTTTATCTAACAATCTTTTATGTAGCAGAGCCAAACCTAGAGGGTCAACATTGTCTCATACTCTGTTTTCAAATCCATGGGGATGTGAATATCCTTCCATCCCGTCCAACGACAGTCTGACCAAAGGGAGATGTCCCATAGCGTGGTAATGCCTGCACTTGCCATCCAATCTCGTAGAGGTCATAGTGAGGGAACGTTTTCCAGAGGTAAAATTTGCATAATTCTGTCCTGCTAGAGATCAATAAGTTTACCGTTTCCGGGAATCCAAAATGCTTGAGATTGGATCAGAGGAATGGCATTCGAACAAAGTTTGGCCAAATGCATGCCAGTAATTGGAGGAGGACTATCTAAGCAACGAATCCTTGGTCTAGAGAAGTATTTGCGCCATAGCGCCTTCTGAGCCCAGCTTGGCTTGGGGGCCATAATTCCCCAAACAATTTTTGCTCCCATAGCTATGTTTTGAGCTTGGAGCGATTTAAATTCAAACCACCTTCCAAGAGAGATTTGGAAACCTTGTCCCAATTTACCAGCGGGATTCAATTTTCATTATTTTTGCTTCCTTTCTAGAAAAATCTTCGAATGAGCTCCTCCATCTTCTTGAGAATGCCGATGGGAGCCAATAAGATTGAGAATTTGAATATAGGAAGGTTGTTGAGGACTCCTTTGATCAACACTATCTTACCGGCGATGTTAAGCCAGGAGAGGCCCCATGCCTGGATTCTAAGTTTGAATTTGTCGATTAGTGGAAGCCAATCTCTTCTGAAAGCGGATTTTTGAAATATAGGAAGACCCAAATACTTGAAGGATGTCCAATTAGTTGAGCCAATGAAATCAAGACATCTGGAAATAACATTTAGAATGCAGGGAGAGATATTCCAGCTATAGATATGACACTTCCCTTTATTGAGTTTGTTGCCTGTGGCATCATAGTAATCATTAATGACTTCTTTGAATTTGGAGGCAGAATGCAGAAAGGCTGCGCCCAACAATAATGAATCGTCGGCAAACAAAGCATGATTGATATTTTTTACACCTCTTGCTATATTAAGACCCAGAATTTCTTGATCAAGAAATTTATTGTTCAGATAAAAGATTAACACGAAAGCTTGGATAAAAAAGAGGTGAGGGGAGAGATGACATCCCTGGCGGAGGCCTCTTGAGGCTTTGAATAATTCTGAAGCACGCCCATTCACCAAGGGGGCTATCCAGGGCTCAGAAATACACACACAAATCCAGTTGATGAAATTCGCCCCAAATCCAAAATTGTGCAAAATCCCAACGAGGAAGTTGTGGCTAACTCGATCAAAAGCATTAGCAAGATCCCACTCCTTTTTCTTTGTGTTGAATGCTTGAGTGGATCGCCTCTTGCACAAGAATGAAATTGTCTATGATCTGCCTTCCATGCACAAAACCACCTTGATTTTCTAGAATAATTTTTGGAAGAATACCTTTCAACCTGTTTTCTATCACCTTGGTTATGATTTTGTATCCATTGTTGCATAACGAAATAGGTCTAAATATGTTAAATGCATTGGCTCCCTTTTCCTTCGGAATAAGAGCGAGGAAAGCAGAGTTTGTGCTGCCCCCAATTTTCTGGCAATTTTGAGATTTCAGTACCATTTTGTGCAGATCCTTTTCCACTATATAATAGCAAGATTAAAGAAATCTAGCTGTAAATCCATCTGGTCCGGGGGTTTTGTCGGGATTCATATCGAAGAGGGCAACCTTTATTTCTTCTCTGTAAAATTTTTCCTCTAGAGACTAAATCATCTTGGAGGTTATCTCTGTGGGAACCACATCCAAAAATTTTGCAGTTTGGTTCCCCAAACCTTCTTCGCTATATAGGCTTTTAAAATGGATGTAAGAAGCCCTTTTAATACTCATGAATTCCTTATGGGTAGAGGTCTCCTCCTTGATTTTTGAAATGGAATTGAAATTTCTTCTTGCATGGGATTGCTTGTGGAATAATGATGTGTTTCTATCTCTCGCCTTAAGCCAAAGACTACATGATTTTTTCCTCCAAAATTCCTCCTCCGCCAGGCGGGCCCTATGGAATTTTTGTTGGAGATCAATCTCCCTATCAAGGAATTCTTTAGAAATGGCATCGTCTTCCATTTGGAGATGATGGGCCTCAAGACTAGCTTGAGCGAGTTTCCTTTCCAAAGATGGGTTGGGAAGGGTTCTGGCCCAACATTTTAATTCAGCTTTCAATCTTTTGAGATTTTCCTCCCAAACAATGAAGGGAGAGCCATTTACAGGGCGATCCCAACTTTCCTTGACTCTTTCCATGAAGCTCGGATTTTTAATCCATAGAGGGCTAAATCTAAAAGGAATAGGGCCCAGATCCTTTAGGGGTAACAACTCAAGCAAGATAGGCTTATGATCAGAGGCACTGCAAGGGAGGATTTGCATTCTAGACTCTAGTCCTAGAAGCAGAAATGAACTTTGAACTAGAAATCTGTCTAATCTAGCAGCAATATGACCTGGACCAACTCTTTTATTAGACCAAGTGAACTTACCTTTAATGGGTTTGATGTCGAGAAGATCCCAATCTTGCATGAGGTCCTCCACCCATTCCTTTGTTGGATCTCTCACTATGCTGCCTCCTCGTTTCTCAGACAAAAGCAAGGTAAGATTAAGATCGCCAGCTATGATGGTATTTTCAAGATTCTTTATGTTAGCTATATTTTTTATGGAAACCCAGCAGGACTTCTTCTCTCCTACATTAACTCGGACATATACATTGATAAGGGTAATTACCTCCTTTGTTTCTATATGCTGGAGTTTCAGGTACAACCAATGAGTATTTAGTATCTTAGAGACAAGAAAATATTTGTCTGCCTAATGCTCCTCGAGAAGAGACGGCCTGGCCTCCACCTTTGTTCCAAAAATTCTTACTTGTTTGGAGGAAGACTTTGTCCTCCATTTTTGTCTCTTGGATTAGAAGAAAGTCTGGGGTTTCTATTCGAAGCATGCTTTTCATAGCTTCTTCTTTCACTTTACTTCCCAAACCTCTACAGTTCCAGGAGACAACCTTCATCACTTACTTTTCTGGGAGTGGTGGGCTCCCTTGGAGCCCTATGTCTAATTTCTTGTAATCTTGGGCATTTTTTCCAACAGTTTCTCAAGAGTTGGTTGTGTACCTTGAAGTTTATCTTTGTATGTTTCTTGTTCTCTCTTTTCCCGGGCAGGGAGTCGACCTCTTGTCGATCTTCTGGACGAGATTTGTGATTCCCCTATTTCTCCTTCCTCCTCAGATTCCTCTAAGGCTTGTTCCTTGTCTTCAGCTACTGCATTTGTTTATTTAGATCTTTCTAAAGCGCTCTCACCCTGTTTTGATCCTGAGGGTGTCCCTTTGTCCAAAGCACCTTTCTTTTGCATCTTGATCTCCTGGACCTCTATTGAGTCTGAACTGAGAGGCCCAAATTTATTTCCTTGCCCTTTAGGATTGGGTTTTTGCTGTTCAGTAGTAGGCTGAGTTTTTCCGTTTGAGGCTTCAACAACTTTTGGGGCTTTACTGGTCTTTGATTTCTTAACCTGATTCCAGCCCTCCTCTTTTCCTTTCTCCGGCTCACCATTGCTTGGACAACCTCTGGCGAAGTGCCCATAAACATGGAATTTTCGACATTTGAAAGGAAGCTGTTCATAATCGAGATTTTGCACATGAGACCAGCTTCCGACATTGATTTTTATTGCCTCCGAGAGACCCACCTCTAGATCTACTTCAACACAAATTCGGGCACAGTCGTATTGGTCTTTGTGATTTTCTCGATCAATAAATTTTCCCAAGGCATTGCCTATATGTTTCAACGAGTCCCAGTTCCAGCAGTGCATGGGCAGATTCAACACCTTACCCAGACTGGAACCGCCGTCGGGACATCTACAGGTGGGTCCAAGTCCGGCGTCCATTTATTGATTTACAACCCTTGAGGGCCCATAAAATAAGGGCCATTCCTAAAGATTAGATCTTTATCCTCTTTTGAGTTGAATTCGAACAAAAAGTAACCCCCTCCCAGAAAGTAAGAGGTAACAGTGTTTTTTATCAAAGGAAACTAGTTCTTCACAACCCAGGTCTCAATAGATCTGGGCGAGGGCCAAAGTCCCGTGAACTTTCCTACAAGGGCATGATCTGCAAGAGAAAGGGCCACCTGAATCGGCCCCTCAGAAGGCAGAGAGATCTCTGGGATATCATCAAGTTTTTTAACAAACTTAGCTGCCTCTATTTTCTTCTTCTTCGGGAGCGAGGCCAGTAGAGATTTGAAGACTTCCTCTGTTGAAGGTGACAGAGGAGGTTGGGGATAACCCAGATCCTCCATGGCTAGATGAAACTTGGACTAGAGCTAGGTCAGCGTAGCCCGCAGGCTCGACGGCGCTGGGAGCCGAAGCATTCTCGCAGGACGGAGTAGGCCCAACTCATGTGCGCAACAAAAAAAAATAAAAAATTGAAATGGATTTTATTTAATATTATTAATGCAAGTCATATTATCATATTTAACAATTTTAATAATTATATTAATAATTATAAATATAATGTATTTATAAATTATTATAACATCTGAAAAAGTTTCTTCTAATTAAAAATCTATTGCTAATACCTTTTCTAATGTCTCTTTTCAATTTTTTATTACAATCTATTTATTTAATATATATATATATATATATATATATAACACTCAATACAATACTTATTATTGATATAATTAATTTATAAAACCCAATATTACTAATTCTAAACGTCGAAATATATAAACAAAACACGAATATTTCATCGCAACACAAAACAAGAATCTTTCATTGCAACTTTCAAAACCAAACACTCGAACAATTACATCCATACATCACTGTCCATCTATACTCAGAAACATTGGGTAAAATAATGATTCAAAACCAAACACTTGAACGATTACATCCACACATCACTGGAAAATTTGAAGATGTATACACCTAAATGTTAATAGGGTGTAATTTAACAAATACCCCATAAACATAGCTTAAGATATGTGGCTGGAGATTAGGGATCTTGCCACCAACCTCGTTGGCAATGTTTAACCACGTCATCAACCACACACTTAAAAAAAGCCATCTCTAATCGACACAGTTTTAAAACATGGATGAGTCAAACAAAACAATGGAGAGACCATAACTCTAAAATAATAAGTGTGTCCTCATGGGACAACCGCCTCTGTATATTTCCAATTTAAAAAGAAAAAAAATCACCCAAAAAAACAAATTTCAATTTCAGAAAACAAATACAAAATATCAAAGGAATGGAGGAGTCAATAAAACTCTAATTTACCACTTGTCTTGTGATTATATTAGATAGTTGGAACAAAGAACCTTTAAATTTTTCAATTTCTTTTGTTCAACCACTGTGATGACGTTGGAAATCCTGGGCAAATGGGCTTAAAGATATGCAACTACCAAGAAGCCACTTTGCAAAGTGGAGGGGTGCTTCTTCCCCTGCACACGCGTTACAATAAGGGATTGCTCGTTGAGTAACCACACAAGAGACAAAAGAAGATTAAGAATAATAAACGACTTACACTATTTCAATGCAGGAAATACTAGAACACGTGTTCAAGATTTTGTCAATGACGACGAATCTGAATAGTGTCTTCAAGAAGAACCTCACCATATATAACGCCTTCGGTGTAAATATGGAAAGGCATATATATATATATATATATATATATATATAAATAAGAACTTCTTTTTCAGATCCATGTGATATCACACTATTGTTTTGGACAGAGAAGGATTTTATCATTATAAGGGTTTGTTGCAGAAAATAATTTTGATGACATTAGGGAGTTTGATATTTAGAACAATATAATGTTGATTGACCTTTTTGAGATCTGATCTGATGGTTTTGGAAGCCCTAACATATTGTTTACTGCAAATCTATTGCATAGAGAACATATTCAAATAATTACATTGCTAATTTGATATTGAGAAGATTAGTATGTGATCTTAACTGTGTATGCATAGATCTAAAAAAAAGGCTTCTGAGTCTATGGATTGATGTCATGGAGAATGTGGCAAAATATTCATTGTAGAACAAAGGATTATGATGAGCGCACTGCTTAGAATTTATTGCAAATATCAATCCTTGATTGTGATTTGTATTGTGACTAGGATTTTGCAGAGATGAGGGAGTTGTTAGTGTGTGTGTTGAAATCAATACATTGCCTTCAATGAGTTTACAGAGATATGAAAATAATATGGAAAGCTTATATTATGAATTGTAGAGACCATGAATGCTGATTTTTGTTTGCAGAGGATTTTTCTAAATACAACGACTTGTCTTTAACATTTGATGAAAGACCATCTATCTTCACAATTCTTGTATCATATTAAAATTCATAAAAATTATTAGTAAGAGTTGTGTTGTCATAAGAGGAGGTTTTATTAGATTCAGAAATTAAGATTACTTAAAATTTCTTCATCTATTTTCTTCTTACAACACCTTATTCTTATTTTCTATAAATCTATATTTTATTTTTGTTAGTACATGTCAAAGTTAGCTCACATTTATATTCTATAGAGACTATGTTGCATCTAGTATTTGTTTTATGTGGTTTATTATATGCATTTAGATTTAAGTTGTAAGAAAACCAATTTATATATACATATAAAGAGAGATTCCAAATATTCACGTTGAATGATATTTTTTTTTAACATAGTAATAAAACTTATCATAACTCGGTTTTAATGCCCCGTAATAATAATAATAATAAAAAATGAAATAATAAATAATAAAGAAAATATAAAAATAAAAAACAAAAAACAAATAAAAAATACAACATAATAATAGTAAATAATAATAAGAATAATACTAAACTGAAGTTCTAAATAAATTTATATAAAAATAGTAAGAATACGTAAAATAAAAAAGAATAAAACAAGCAATAAATAAATTAAGAAAATGACTGAGTTAACCTAATACAAAGAAATAAAAGTTGGCATGTTGACACATGGATCGTGTGCATGCAGATCTCTTTCTAATCTCCTTCCATTTTTGGAACAGTTTTCTCTATCTAATGGACGAAAATAGAGATGAGAAACATTCATTCATTCTTTTTGAATGAGAGTGTTTTGAGACAAAGAATTCCCTAGAAATAGCGGTTAATTGATGGCTCTCGAGTGGCCAACTATAGAAAAATTATGTGCAACTGTGCCTAAGGTTAGGTGGAGTGTCATCCCCAAAACTTTGTTGTGGTTAGCAAGATCCGGGTAGCGTTACAACTCTAAAATCACTAGTAATATATCATGTTGTCGATGTAATGTAGACTAGCTGCAGGAATATTAGAATTACGTTGCGAAATGGAGTTTTCAAGACTTAACACCAAAACCCCTTTACTCGTAACATAGTTCAACTTCGGAAGTTAACATCATACATACGCGCGTGAAATCAACAGTGAATTCATATAACACACACAGACTATACAACAACCCAAAAAAATGTGACTACGTGGGATTCCTTACTGGAGGGTCCTACACAGTCCCGACCAATCAACGATAATTGCACTTCGCACAATATACAATTTAACTTTGACGCTAAACCTTATGTTCTGCATGACGCGATGTTGTGCTGTGTTGACATGTGGCTTCCCGCACTTCACATCGCAAAATTCTTAGCTTACCTTGCGATGGCCCTTAGTGATAACTCTCACAATTTGCGATTTACGATCCCCGCTTCCAATCTTTGTCGTTGGCTGCCATAGGATCTGACGCTTTGTGCAATTTATCCTCCGTACCAGTTCACATCGCAACTTAAGATCTATAACTTGTGAAATTTTAACTTTGTTTTCTACTCTTTCCGATATACGATAATCGTTCGGTTGCGATGAGCGTTTGTCACTGTTGATCGGTTTTGTATCTACGGTCCTTGTCAAGCCTACAAGTACGATTGGGTTTACTCTATGGTTAACACGATACTTAGTTTAAAAAATAATACATAAATTCTATAGGCCCTATGTGCCTACAAATCTGATTATTATTCTTGCTATATATCTCAAATACGATTTCAACAGAGATTCAACTAGTTAATTTAAAAATAGGGAACTCGATCAAAGCACAAAACACTTGGATTAATCTTGGAAATAAAATACTGTTCTAAGACAGAGATTCTGATCAACCACAAAACACTTAGAAATAATTTGGAAATGGAAATATTTAGAGTCAAGCCCTCAGATGGCTAGTTTTTATATTTACTTCTGCTTCTTTATTCTCTCCTTTCTCGTTATGGATGGTAAAACCCCACAATGGTGGATTTGGTTCATTTTGTAGAAATTTAACACAACTATGATACCATGTAGAAATTTTAATACAAAATATGTAGTGCCTGGATTTTCCTGATATAAAAATTATATGCCACTGTTAATTACATAATCGTTTCTACAAAAATTCTTGCAGAAATTTAAAACACGATCACCAATTGCAACATCAATAAGAAATATTAATCACACATAACACAGATGTTTTTATTGGGAAAGCATAAATCTAAAAACCCCACTATCATATATTATGTATATATCATGGATCATGAAAAAATCTCATACAAAACTCTAATCCAAGAGCTCTCAGTACAATATACAATCGTCTCACACTGTCATACAAAAATTGGCAAATATATGCGCCAATTTACTGCCTACAGACAACATGCCTCCATTGCGCAATCCTTGATGGTCAAGAACCTCTGAATGAATCATCCTAGCCTGCCTTGACTGCGCAACACTCATAGGAACATCCAATGTGTGTGTGGTTGCATGAGTGCACCCACTAATGTCACAACTGATAGTCAAATTGTCCCTTTCACCTACATCTCAACTGGGTCCCCATTGGATCTGACATGCATGTAGTTAACAGTAGTAAATATTCAGTTGCATGTGATACCACTGATTGTGAATTAATTAGTAATTAATTCAGTGATCTCTCACTAGTGTATCTTTAGTTAAAACTAGAACAACTGAGTTTAACTCACTTAACTAAGTTAAACTACTTTACAACTCACATAACTACACATCCAACTATGTGAAAACTTTGAATCACTCAGTTACAACTAAGTCCACTTGCATGTCCCACCAACCAACCTTTGAACTCGAATTTCCTATAGCTAACCGATTTTCCACTTCATTTAACTATTTCCAAGTGCTCATTGAGAATAGATTATAGTTTATTGTCCAAATATTATTAAGGGATAATAATAGTCGACATACATATATAAATAGACATGCAATCTATAAATAAAACTTTCACATACATCTATAAATAGAATTTTCTCAACCATCTATAAACAGAATTTTCTCATGCATCTATAAATAGACCTACACCTAAAAATAGCCTATGTGGGCCACACCTAGTGTAGGTGCTTAATTTTCACTAGGATCAAGGATGTCATTTCCGGATGCCAATTTCACTTTTTCTTGTTACAAACTTTAACACGTTTTTATGCCTTTCCCCAAAATCCCCATATGGTTTAGAAACTGTAAATCAGTTTCAAAACAGTTTATTCAACTAAAAAATTAACTAATCCTAATTTAACCATTCTTTTATTCTGTAAATTACAATGGTTGAGTTAGCCCACATTAACTTAAACAAAATGCTTAAAAAAAAAAAAAACCTTTAAATTCTTGTACTGCTAATCCTCTTCCCAAGCCACAACATGTGACCAACTTGTCACATTGCTGGCTCTACCTTAATGCTCTTGCATCAGGCTCCCAAGGTAAATTAAATTCATAGCTCCTATCCATGAGCTCTTCAATAGAATACCCCACTCTTTGAATCTGGGCAGCGTCCAACCAAGAAAAAACCTCCAAAGGATGGTCCTTCCATTTGACCAGATACTCTAAATATTCTTTGTTTTGCGTCTTCCTGGCCACCTGTGTGTCCAGAATCTGTTCAATTTCCAAAGGCTGTGATAGAGGCATTTGTTTAATCCATGATATCTCTTCATATTGGGTGTTCCATGTTCGTCTCTCCGAACTGTATTCTTCATCAACAACAGTGTATGGGTATAGATCTGCCACATTAAATATGGGCGACATTCCTACACCCGAAGGTAATTGAAACTCATAAGCATTTGCAAAAAAAATTCGAATAATTCTACAAGGGCCGATCTTTTTCATCTTCAATTTGTTGTATTCCCCTTTAGGAAACCTCTCCTTGCACAAATGTTGCAGTACAAATTATCCTACTTCGAAATGTACCTCTCGCCTTTTCAAATATGCTCGTTGTTTATATTTTTGGCTATGGCCCTGTAACTTCAATTTGATTTGTTCATGTAGATCGCTGATTGCTTTTGCGAAATCTTCGCCATCAACACTTCTGCGTTCTAACTGACCCAAATCCCGCAACTCAAATACTCCACGTGGGTGCATTCCATATAGGATTTGGAAAGGACTTTTGACTATGCTTCTGTTGGGCGAGTCATTGTAAGCAAATTCCGCTTGTGCAAGCACACGATCCCACTATCTGGAATTTTCACCAACCAGACTTCTCAGCAGATTTCCTAAACTCCTGTTCACAACTTGAGTTTTCCCATCTGACTGTGGATGCTAAGAAGAACTGAAATTTATTTTTGTGTCTAAATTCTTCCACAATGTTTGCCACAAAATGGCTTGTGAACTTTACATCCCTGTCTGAGATGATGGACTTCGGCAAGCCATTTGATCTGACTATCTATGTAAGGAACAAATGTGATACATGTGTGGCATCACTTGTCTTTCTGCATGGAATGAAATGTTCCATTTTTGTGAAACGATCCACCACCACCATGATGGAATCGAATCCCCTTTGTGTCTTTGGTAGACCCAAGACAAAGTCCAAACTAACTAAGTCCCATGGTTTATTTGGAATTGGTAAGGGTGTATACAACCTTGCATTCTGGTTACGTCCCTTTGCATGTTGACACACTTTGCACCTGATCACGAATCTCTGTACATCCCTTCACTTTTTTGGCCAATAGTAAAAGTGTCTCAGCTGATCCAAAGTTTTATCTATGCCAAAATGTCCAGCCAAACCTCCACTATTTTTTCTTGGATTAAGTTCTCTCGCATAGAACATTCCGGAATACACAACTATCCTCCTTTGAACAACAACCCATCCTACATATGATAGTCCAACCATGGACTATTGTCCCTCAACAGTGGATTTTGGCAAGCTTCATAAGCTTCCTTAAAATATGCATCCACTTCATACAAGTCTTTGAGATGCTCAAATCCCAACACTTGTACTACACTTTCTTGAAATATCAAACTCCTCCTGCTCAATGCATCTACCACCATATTAGCCTGACCACTGATGTGTTTCAAAACAAATGTAAAACTCTGCAAGTACTCCACCCACTTCGCGTGTTTATGATTCAACTTGTGCTGCTCCATAATATATTGCAATACAAAATTGTCTGAAAACAAGACAAATTCATTAGGCAAAAAATAATGTCTCCAATGCTTCAATGCTTGGACGACTGCATAAAACTATTTTTCATAAGACGTATACTTTTACCTGCTCTCATTTAACTTCTCGCTGAAGTATGCTACTAGCTTATCTTCTTGGCTAAGTATTGCACCAATGACTGTCCCACTGGCATCACAACAAACTTGGAAATGTTTGTTAAAGTCTCGCAACTATGGGATTGGTTTTTCTGTAATATTCTTCTTCAAAAATTGAAAACTCCTCTCAGCAGATTCTGTCCAATGAAAAGGCTGATTTTTATTCTTAATGGTATCCAACAGAGGTGAAAAAATATTGCTGAAATTCTTAATAAACTTCCAGTAGAAACTTGCTAATCCATGAAAAATCCTTATTTCAAACAAACTTTTGGGAGATGGCCAACTAACTATGGCTACAACCTTCTCTATATCCATCTTCAATTCATTCTCAGAAATTACAAAGCCTAGATAATTCAATTCTTTCTTGAAAAAGGAACATTTTTTCAAATTCGTTAACAATATATTTTGCTGCAATTTTTCTAGCACATACTTGACATGCTGAAAAAGTTCTTCCTCTGTTTTGCTGAAGATAAGTATATCATCTAGATATACAATCACAAACTTACCAATGAATTCTTTCAACATCTCATTCATTAAACACATGAATGTGATGGGCGCATTGCTCAGCCCAAAAGGCATGACCAGCCACTCGTACAAGCCTTAATTGGTCTTGAAAGTTGTCTTCCATTCGTCACCTTCTCTAATTCTGATACGGTGATAGCTGCTTTTCAGATATATCTTTGAAAAGTACGTTGCTCCACTCAGACAATCCATCATATCATCCATCTGAGTTAAAGGAAACTTGTACCTGATAGTGATCTTGTTTATCGCCCGAGAATCAGTGCACATCCGCCATTCACCTCCTTTCTTGGGAGCTAGAATAGTCGGAACAACACAAGGGCTCAAACTCTCTCGAACCAATCCTTTATCCAACAATTCCTGTACTTGATTCCTGATCTCCTCATTGTATTTCGAACTCATCTGGTAAACATCTTTATTTGGAAAACTGTCCCCTGGAATAAAATCAATATGGTAACTAATGCTCCACTTCGGTGGTAATTTGTCTGGTAGATAATCCACCACAATATCACTAAACTCTTGCAGCATGTCTTGTATTTCCACAGGAAAATCAGTGATTTCTGTATGCATCAAAACTACTCTTAGCCTCCATAAAACTGC
This sequence comes from Pinus albicaulis, assembly GCA_034641835.2. Lineage (NCBI taxonomy): Eukaryota > Viridiplantae > Streptophyta > Pinopsida > Pinales > Pinaceae > Pinus > Pinus albicaulis. Next base: position 300,357,371 of record CM076574.1, read on the forward strand.
ATAATTCACTCCATTCTCCTCACTATGTTGAAAAAACTCCTTCCTTCCTATCAACAGTGTTTTAGTACCACTAGTTTTTGTAGTCTCTTCTTCTTTCATGGGAACTAGCGTATGCTTTATCCCATCATTCTCAAATCTGTAACAATTCTTCTCCCCGTCATGGATGATATTTATGTCATATTTCCATGGCCTTCCCAACAGAATATGGCACACGTCCATAAGCATAATATCACAAGTTATCTTGTCCTTATACTTGCTAATTTGAAAATCCACCTCGCACTACTCATCAACCAGCAGTTGGTGTTCTTTCTGAAACCAAGACACCTTATATGGATTCAGATGCTTCGACTTCTTCAAACCCAATTTCTTCACCATCTCAGTGGCTACCATGTTATCAGTGCTTCCATTATCTATGATCAATTTGCAGCATTTTCCATTTGACTTACACATAGTCCGAAACAATGCTTTCCTTTGTGTCAGGTCAACCACCTCCTTAGCTGGTTTTAGTAAAACCTTGTTCAATGCCAAGGCTTCTCTTGTTTCAGGCACATTATCCACTTCTTGTGGGGCTGCCTCTGCTTCATTAGGTTGAGCAACATACGCTCCCCTCTGTCCAACTGGTTCATTTTTCAAGACATTCAAAAGACCTGTGTCCCCATTTGTGACACTTGTAAAACTAGTAGTTATTTCCTCTGCCTCTGCCATTACCTCTTCCTCACTAGTATGGACTTCCACCTCTGGTGTTACCTTCCTTCTTAGTCGGTCCTAAAGTCTTCGAACTACTGTCTTCTTCATTAATGTTGGCAGTGTTACCTCTGCCAAAGGACTGTCCTCTTCCTCTATCGGATCTACATCCCCTTCTTGCATTTTGCTTCTTGGAAATATTTTATTCTGCCTTCAAAGCACACTGGTATGCCTCCTCTATATTTTTTGGGGAAATAATACTGATTTCATCCAATATTTCCATCTGTATACCATTCAAAAATCAGGCTGTCTTCCCAGGGGTATCTTCAACATACCCAGCCCTCAAGTTCAATTTATAAAAATTTTCTGTGTATTCCTTTACAGTCATTGTCCTTTGTCTTAGGTTCTGCACTTGTCTGTAAAGGGAAATTTGGTAATCTTTAGGCAGGAACTTGCTTTTCATCTTTGCAATCATCTTGTCCCAACTCTTGATCAAAGGCTTGTTCAGTCTTCACCTTTCTGCCTGCACACTGTCCCACCACAGTGCGGTCTGTCCTTTCAAATTAGTGACAACAAACCTGATTTTACTGTCCTCACTAATTTCCTCATACTCGAAGTATTTATGTAACTAACTTATACAGTTCAACAATGCTTCTATGGATAAACTGCCATCATAATTCGAGAGCTCTAGTTTTGGCTTGTTGCTAGCCATCAAAACATAATTCAGTAATCTGATTTGTGGTGGCTCATTCTCTGGCTCATATATTTGTGCCTCTGGCTTCTCATCTTCATTGTCATCTCCTCCTTCAGGATCCCTATGTCTTCCTACTTCCACTGCTTCCAAACGTGCGGACATCACTCTAATCTCTTCGCATAGTTCTTCATCTACTTCTCATCTTGCACCCCTTCCTCGGCCTCTTCTTCTTGCTTCAGCTCTTCCCCGACCTCTTCTTCCTACTTCCATATTCACTTAGGGAGAAAAATGCTCTAATACCAATTAATGCAGACTAGCTGTAGGAATATCAGAATTACGCTGCGGAATGGAGTTTTCAAGGCTTAACACCAAAACCCCTTTACTTGTAATAGAGTTCAACTTGGAAAGTTAACAACATAAATATGGGCGCGAAATCAACAAAAAATTCATATAACACACATAGAATATAAAACAATCAAAACAAATGCGACTATGAGGGATTCCTTACTGGAGGGTCCCACAGAGTCCCGACCAATCAACGATAGTCACACTTCACACAATATACAATTTAAATTTGACGCTAAACCTTATGTTCCGCGTGACGTGATGTTGCGATGCGTTGACACATGGTTTCCCACACTTCGCGTCGCAAAATTATTAACTCACCTTGCGATGGCCCTTAGCGCTAATTCTCACAATTTGTGATTTGTGACCCCCACTACCAATCTCCGTCGTTGGCTGCCACATGATCCGACAATCTGTGCAATTTCTCCTCCGTACCAGTTCACATCGCAAGTTAAGATCTATAACTTGCGAAACCTTAACTTTGGTTTCTACTCTTTGCTATATGCAATAATCATTCGGTTGCAATGAGCGTTTGTCACCATTGATTGCTTTCGTATCGACAGTCCTCATCAAGCCTCCAAGTCCGATTAGGTTTACTCTATGGTTAACACGATACTTAGTTTAACAAAGAAAAAGCAGAGTCTATAGACTCGTCATGCCTAAAAATCTGATTAGTATTATTGTTGTATGTCCCAAATATGATTTCAACATAGATTCAACTAGTTAATTTAAAAATAGGGAACCCGATCAAAACACAAAACACTTGGATTAATCTTGGAAATAAAATATTGTTCTAAGACAGAGATTCTGATCAACCACAAAACACTTAAAAATAATTTGGAAATGGAAATATTCAGAGCCAAGCCCTTAGATGGCTGGTTTTTGCATTTACTTTTGCTTATCTATTCTCTCTTTTCTGTTTATGGATGGCATAACCCCACAATGGTGGATTTGGTTCATTTTTATGCCTTTCCCCAAAATCCCCATATGGTTCAGAAACTGTCAATCAGTTTCAAAAAAAATTATTCAACTAAAAACTTAACTAATCCTAATTTAACCATTCTTTTATTCTATAAATTACAATGGTTGAGTTAGCCCACTTTAACTTAAACAAAATAATTAAAAAAAAATAAAACCTTCAAATTCTTGGACTGCAGATCTTCTTCCCAAGCCACAACATGTGACCAGCTTGTCACATTGTTGGCTCTACCTTAATGCCCCTACATCAGGCTCCCAGGGTAAATTAAATTCATGGCTCCTGTCCATGAGCTCTTCAATAGAATACCCCACGCTTTGAATCTGGGCAGTTTCAAACCGAGAACAATCCTCTAGAGGATGGTCCTTCCATTTGACCAGATACTCTAAATATTCTTTGTTTCGCATCTTCTTGGCCACCTGTGTGTCCAGAATCTATTCAATTTCCAAAGGATTTTATAGAGGCATCTGTTTAATCCATGATCTCTCTTCATCCTGGGTGTTCCATGTTCGTCTCTTTGAAATGTCTTCTTCTTCAACAACAATGTATGGGTACAAATCTGCCACATTAAAGATGGGCGAGATTCCTACACTCGGAGGTAACTGTGACTCATAAGAATTTTCAGAAAACTTCTGAATAATTCTATAAGGCCCGATCTTTTTCATCTTCAATTTGTTATATTCGCCTTTAGGAAACCTCTCCTTGCGCAAATGCGCCAGTAACAAGTCTCCTATTTCGAATTGTACCTTTCGCCTTTTCAAATCTGTTCGTTGTTTATATTTTTGGCTGTTGTCCTGTAGCTTCAATTTGACTTTTTCATGTAGATCACTGATTAATTTTGCGAAATCTTCGCCATCAACACTTCTACGTTCTAACTAATCCAAATACCGCAACTCAAATACTACAGGTGGCTGCATTCCATATAGGATTTGGAAAGGACTTCTGCCCGTGCTTCTGTTGGGCGAGTCATTGTAAGCAAACTCTGCTTGTGCAAGCACATGATCCCACCGTATGGAATTTTCACCAACCAGACTTCTCACCATAATTCCTAGACTCCTGTTCACAACTTCAGTTTTCCCATATGACTGTGGATGGTAAGAAGAACTAGAATTTAGTTTGGTGTCTAACTTCTTCCACAATGTTCGCCAGAAATGGCCTGTGAACTTTACATCCCTGTCCGAGATAAAGGACTTCAGCAAGCCATGTAACCTGACTATCTCTATAAAGAAAAAATGTTCTACATGTGTGGCATCACTTGTCTTTCTGCATGGACTGAAATGTGCCATTTTGGTGAAACGATCCACCACCACCATGATGGAATCAAATCCCCTCTGTGTCTTTGGTAGACCCAAGACAAAGTCCAAACTGACTGAGTCCCATGGTCTATTCGGAATTGGTAAGGGTGTGTACAACCTTGCACTTTGGCTATGTCCTTTGCATGTTGGCACACTTTGCACCTGATCACAAATCTCTGTACATCCCTTCGTATTTTTAGCCAATAGTAAAAGTGGCTCAGCTGATCCAAAGTTTTATCTATGCCAAAATGTCCGGCCAAACCTCCATTGTGTTTTTCCGGGATTAGTTTCTCTCGCATAGAACATTCCAGAATACACAACTGTCCTCCTTTGAACAACCACCCATGCTGCATGTTATAGTCCAACCATGGACTATTGTCCCTCAATAGTGGATTCTTGCAAGCTTCATAAGCTTCCTTAAAATCTGCATCCACTTCATACAAGTCTTTGATATGCTCAAATCCCAACACTTTTACTGCGCTTTCTTGAAATATCAAACTCCTCCTGCTAAATGCATCTGCCACCTTATTGGCATGACCACTTATTTGTTTCAAAACAAATGTAAAAATCTGCAAGTACTCTACTCACTTCGCGTGTTTATGATTCAGCTTGTGCTGCTGCATAATATATTTCAACGCAGAATTCTCTGAAAACAAGAAAAATTCATTAGCCAACAAATTTTATATAAAATAACACTAATAACACTAATAACATTTTGTGTCGATTATTAATAACACTAATGTAATTAGTTCGTATATTTTAATTTTTGATATTTACATATGGTATCAGAGCTTGGTTTCAACTCTATTGGACCTCTGGGCTTATATGTTTTCATTCACTAATGATATAATTATTTTTTTATGATTAATTAAAAAAAATTGTTTATATATACAATATCCATGTTATTGAGATACAACGTAAAGTGAAACCATTTCTTTATTTTTATTCTAATTCTTTTCAAAGTGGTTTTAGAGCACAAACTCTAGTGGTCTTGGAGGACGAGCTCCAAGTTGTCACAAATATGTGTGTTTGAATTTTTTTGAGTGTATTAAGGAAGGAAATATGAGATTAATATGTGCTTAACATTAAAAAATAATTACCATGATAATAATAACCAAATTAACTACTTCTAAAAATGTTAGTTATTTAAAATTGGCTAGGATTCACAACCAAGTGTCTCACTCGACTGGAGTTCACATGCAACTAACTAATTTTTGACTCTAATTAACGGAGGAGATTACTGCACTTTAACATTCCTCTATAATATATTCTTCTAGGTGATTTGGTTCTAATTTATATCCTATCTTGGTCTATGTGAAGTAAAGCTCATTTTAAGTGCTCTCAGAATGGCAAAACCGAGCTAGTCAATTTGAAATAACTACATTTGAGGTTGGATCATGGATATACATATGAATATCAAGCATGTGATGATGAGCTGAAGTTGAGCACATGAGACCCCACCAAGTTTTAGAGAAATGATGTCTCCCTCAACTTGGTCCAGGGTACCCATAAAGGAAGTGGATGGAAAACCACGGTATAATATCTTCATGTAGGTGAGTTGGTTTTAATTTCTATCTTATCTTGGTCTATATGAAGCTGGTTCTTATTTGTGTTGATATATGAGTTTATCTCCATGGGGATCCCTATTACTTTTAGAGAATCATAGAAGTGGATGGAAAACCATGGTATAATATCTTCAACAAGGTGAGTTGGTTTTAATTTCTATCCTATCTTGGTCTATGTGAAGCTGATTTTTATTTAGGTTGATATATGATTTTCTCTCCATGGGGATCTCTTAAATTCAAATTCCAATTTTTGCCTTTGGGTTGAATTTGTGTGACTGAAATCGTAAAAATTAGAGCACCAGTTGAATTAAGCATAAAAAAATGCAACCTAAGGTGAGCAACAGAAAGCAAAGCTTCTATTTTTGGATCCTGTTGCTGCTCAACGTCTTGGACTTGGTTATGGGTTCAACTATAGGGACTTTGTTGACAAGATTTTATTTCCTTCATGGTGGATTCAAATGATGACACTCTTCTTGGATTTAGACTGTGGGCTAGCCTCTTCTCGTACTGCCTTTATATTTATCATATAGAAAGAAGCCCAATAGACAAATCACATCACCCCTAAGCTCTTCTTAGCTTTCTATGGAATCAAAATTCTCACAGGCACAAACGATTATCCATACACATATGGCATTTCATTTCTTCCCATTTCCACATCGGTTGTGCTAATTTCTATCCAACTTGGCTTCAACGTTTATTTAAAGGTCCCTATGTAAAAGCCCATGTAGATCATATTAGTCTATTAATTATCTATGAGAAGATAAATCCACTAATGATGTTCAAGAATTATCCATTGCTGAGTCTCGAAAGCTTCCATAATAATCCATGGTTGTAGAAATGTCCATGCATCAAATTTATATAATATTCACTTCTAGTTTAACTACTCAACCACAAACTACATCTTTTGTATTGCCATGTAAGTATTAATTTGTAATTCAAAACACTCCCAGAAATTTTTAAGATAGAATTTTATTGGGTTTGACAAAATTGGAAATGGAGGACCACAGGTTGCAAAGGGGTTATGGTTTTTTAGAATATTTTATTGTCCCCCTATTTCATTGTGGAAAAAAATGCTTAAATTGGAGAGAAATTAAAGGCAAGGTACACAAATCTTTTTTTTAAGAGAAAAAAACAACGACAAGACATCTAATAAGATTGGAACAATACAAAGAAATTAACATGGTCTGCAAGGATGATGTGCACAAATCAAGAAAAAAAATTACAAATTTATAGAAAAATATTTGTAGAAACACTGGAACACATTCCATACTAGAAGATAAAAACAACCAATCTCCTCATTAATAATTAAATGATCTCCATCTACCATAATTACTATGAAATACACTTACTATTTCTACCTAACTAAATGTGGTGATATAATAGAAAATAAAAACAACCAATCTTCTCATCAATAATTAAATGATCTCCATCTACCACAATGACTATGAAATACACTTACTATTTCCACCTTACGAAATGTGGTGATATAATAGAAGATAAAAACAACCAATCTCCTCATCAATAATTAAATGATTTCCATCTACCACAATTAATATGAAATACACTTACTATTTCTACCTAGCGAAATGTGATAATATAATAGAAGATAAAAACAACCAATCTCCTCATCAATAATTAAATGATCTTCATCTATCACAATTACCATGAAATACACTTACTATTTCTACTAACAAAATGTGGTGATATAATAATCATAGAGAATAGCGTTTACCTCAGCACCAAAATAAATGCAAAATACAAGCTTTGAAAATCTTGTTTTGCCTCAGTACCAAAATAAATGCAAAATACAAGCTTTGAAAATCTTGTTTGCCTCATAAATTCCATGTCTATAATTTCCAGTTTAAAAAATGTTTCGTTTTTTAAGTGATAATGCAATATTGTTAAATATGTAAATTCCCTAAAAACAAGAGTTATATTGGCTTTGGTTCAAGGTAGTATTCTTGGTTTTGAATCCTTGTTTGACGATAACCACCTATGCCTTTCATTCTTCTTCTATCGTCATTCTTCATTCTTCTATCTTACCATTAAATATTTTACTTAGCTTTGTGTGCTAGGATTTAAAAATGAAGGCTAATTGAAAGAAATATAATCACAATTTCGTTCATATAAAAAAATAAAAATAAAAATAAAAATAAAAAAATGTAAAGGTATATCGAAGTAAATTTCATCTTTCATCCCTAGATAATGTTACTTTCATGGATATAGTATTTGTTTTGTGATGCTACTTTCATGGATGTAGTATTTGTTCTCTGAGGTTTAAATAAACAACTTTAATGGGTAGTCCTTTAGTTATTTACTTAACTAAATAAATGACGAAAATGAATATGAGCGTATTTATTTAAAATTTAGTTATATAAATATATAATATAGTATGCATTTTGGATTTTTAATATTATGTTGAATTTTAAAATAAAAATAAAATATAAAGTAAATTTTATCATTTTTGTGTTAATAAAAAAATTAATAATATTGATAAAAAATGAAATAAATAGTTTATATATATATATATATATATATATATATATATATATATATATATATATATAAAAGGGTAATAGTTAAAGTATGTTGAATTTTTTTTTTTAAGATTAATATATTTTTTAATATATAGTTGTTTGATATTATTTTAGTTTATGTTAGCACATCATATTCAAAAAATAGATACTGAAATAACTAAGATTTATAGAGTATGTTTTCCATTAATACAATAGTTGTTTAAGTTGAGATAAGTAGGTTTCAAGTGCATATTGATAACTTTTCCTCTCAGCCTAGTGTATGACTTTGATAATGGCTTGAAAGACATTTTGTTTTATGAAGTTTGTTTTGGAATAGTATTCAAAAGTTGATGCAAGTATTGAGACCATATTTGGTTACTTACACAATCATTGGAAGATAAGTTAATAACAACCTGATAATAATGATGTGAATTAGTGGGTTACAGAGGATGGAGTAATTGAAATTTTGGATTCATGGTGAAAGTTGGAAATATATATAGCTTATTGGTTCACTTTACACTAAGGATGTCGCCTCTTGAAAAAAGGAAGAATGATAATAAAATCCTAACTATGGATCTTAAGACAAGGTCATTAGATATGAAGTGATATAATCATATAATATGCTCAACTAACTGAGCTAACTTGAGGAAGTAAAGAAGACACTACTTATTCATGCAAGATCTAAAGAAATTATAAGTGATATAATTGAGAGAACAATAGAATAATTTGCTGAAGATACACATCAAATTAGGTTGAAACTAGAAGAAAATATACATTAAGATAATATACAACTACTCTCGAAGGACTGTAAACCTATTATTGGAATGAGATGATGGAAAAATAAGTATAAAGAGACAATACTTTTAAGAAATGAAAGAAAGTTTCTAAGTTTGATCCCCAATAGTAGCAACATATATTTGACAAAGTTACCTTATGGAAAGAGGACAAAGGAGGAAATTTTAAATTTTATGATGAAGATAACACAGTATAGCCCTCATCATTATGACCAACCTAGAATGAGTAGATGAATATAAAAGAGTACTAGATAAATACTTAAGGAAGTGAGTAGAAGTCTCATAAATAAGGGTAAGAAATTGATAAAAAAAGACAACCTCTTAACAATGATTTAATGAAATCATATAATGAAAATATATTATTCATTAATTTAACTTCACATTAAATTTGATATTTAAAAAGAAATAAAACACGTGAATTTTCTTATAATTTTTTTATTTATTATTTATTATTTATTTTTATGTAAATAATTATATAATAACAACACTAACAATGAAAAGGGAATTTAATGTCTATATATTGCTTTCATTAAGCAGGAAACATAAAACAAAAGAAAATTGTTTGAAATGCTCATATACCTTAGTATTCGATGCCGCTTGCCAAAAAAGAACCTTAGTGTAATTGGGTTAAATGGTTAATGCTAGATTACAATTGTCCCATTAATCAAGATTTGATCTGCAAACTGCCTTGTTACAAAGTAATACCACATGTTCTAACCCTTCTCTATATATTGTACATGCTTCCAAATACTTCCCATCTGGACACAGAAACAATGGGTAAAATATTGATTCAAAACCAAACACTTGAACAATTACATCCACACATCACTGCCCATCTATACTCAGAAACAATGGGTAAAATTTTGATTCAAAGCCAAACACTTGAATGATTACATCCACGCATCATTGCAAAATGTGAATATGTATACAACTAAATTTTAATAGGGTGTAATTTAACCAAGACACCATAAACATAGCTTAAGATATGTGACTGGAAATTATGGATCTTGCCACCAACCACACACTTAACAAACACCATCTCAAATCTGCACACAATTTGAAAACATGGATGAGTCAAACAAAACAATGGAGAGACCATAACTCTAAAATAATCAAGTGTGTCCTCATGGGACCGCTGCCTTTGTAACTTTCCAACTTAAAAAGAAAAAAAAAATCAATCAAACAAACAACTTTCAATTTCTGAAAACAACAAAAAAATATCAAAGGAATGGAGGAGTCAATCAAACTCTAATTTACCACTTGAATTGTGATTATATTATACAGTTGGAACAAAGAACCTTTTATTTTTTCAATTTCTTTTGTTCAACCATTGTGATGACGTTGGAAATCCTGGGCAAATGGGCTTAAATTTACACAACTACCAAGAAGCCACTTTGCAAAGAGGAAGGGTGCTTCTCCCCCTGCACACACGTCATAATAAGGGATTGCTCATTGAGTAACCACAATAACACATGAGACAAAAAGAATATTAAGAATAATAAATGACTTCCACTATTTCTATGCAGGAAATACTAGAACACGTGTTCAAGATTTTGTCTGTGACGACGAATCTGAATAATGTCTTAAGAAGAACCTCACCATATATAACACCTTCAGTGTATATATATATTTCTTCATTACAATGTTTCAGAGACTCCAAAATGGTGACTGGGCCTCCCAAATATCTCAAATTCATTCTCCTCATCTACAAGCTCTCCTCCGAAACATTTGACGTTTATCTCAAGGCTATCATTTCCTCTCATTCAAACATGTGTATCGGGAATTAAATTCGGAAGCAGATGATCTATCAAATTCGGCTCTCACCCTCCCTCCTGGCACACTGAAAATTATGGAAACTTCTGCTAACTTGGAAGAAATCCATCTGGTTTAAAATATGCATATGAGCTCATCTAGTCTTTCAGTTTTTGAAACTCTGGAAAACCGTGAAAATTAAATGGGAGAAGCAGTTTATATGGAAGGGACAAATCACTCTCAAATATAAATTCCCTTATACTACAAGGTTTTAGTCTTTTTGAATGACGTGATTAACATGTCTGTCCGGGGAGTACAACAGTTCACTCCCAATGATCTTTCATAGTGAGGATTTGGAAGCCATTCTAAATCAAGGCTAGAGTTAAAATTAAAAAAAAAAAAGGAAACAAAAAGTTTTTTTGGATGTAAATCGGTAGGGGTAACTGTTAAATACCCATCAGTGTTGCATGAAAAAACTCTTAAAAAGAGTACAAACAGCTTAAGGAGCATTGTAATAACCCCATTAAGGGGCCGGTCTGTTATTTTATCATAAAATAAACATTTTTTTTCCACGAAATATATATATATATATATATATATATATATATATATATATGCGCATAGATTTGAAACAACTTCTTTTGCAGATCCATTTGATATCACATTGATGTTTTGGACAGAGAAGGATTTTATCTTTATAAGGGTTTTTTGCAGAAAAGAATTTTGATTAGGGAGTTTGATATTTAAAACAATATAGTGTTGATTGACCTTTTTGAGATCTGATCTGATGGTTTTGAAAGCCCTAACATATTGTTTACTGCAAATCTAATGCATAGAGAACATATTCAAATAATTGCATTGCTAATTTCATATTGAGAAGATTAGTATGTGATCTTAACTGTGTATGCATAGATCAAAAAAAAATGTTTATGAGTCTATGGATTGATGTCATCGAGAATGTGGCTCAATATTCATTGTAGAACAAAGAATTATGATGAGCACACTGCTTAGAATTTATCGCAAATATCAGTCCTTGACTGTGATTTGTATTGTGACTAGGTTTTTGCAAAGATGAGTGAGTTGTTAGTGTGTGTGTTGAAATCAATATGTTGCCTTGAATGAGTTTACAGAGATCTGAAAATAATATGAAAAGCTTATATTATGAGTTGTAGAGACCATGAATGTTGATTTTTGTTTGCAGAGGAATCGTTCTAAATCCAACGACTTGTCTTTAACATTTGATGAAAGACTATCTATCCTCACAATTCTTGTAACATATTAAAATTCATAAAAAAAATATTAGTAAGAGTTGTGTTGTCATAAGAGGAGGTTTTATTAGATTCATAAATTAATATTACTTAAAATTTCTTCATCTATTTTCTTCTTACAACACCTTATTCTGATTTTCTATGAATTGATATTTTTATTTTTGTTAGTACATGTCAAATTTAACTCACATTTGTATTCTATAGAGACTATGTTGCATCTAGTATTTGTTTTATGTGGTTTCTTACATGCATTTAGATTTAAATTGTAGAAAACCAATTTATATATACATAGAAAGAGAGATTCCAAATATTCACGTTGAATGAGATTTGTTTTTAACATAGTAAGAAAACATATCATAACTCAGTTTTAATGCCCCGTAATAATAACAATAAATAAAATAATATTAACATATAAATAAATAAAACAATAAATAATAAAGAAAATATAATAATAGAAAATAAATAATAAATAAAGAATACAGTGTAATAATACTAAATAATAAATTGAAGTTATAATATATATATATATATATATATTATATATAAAAAATAAATTAGAAAATAGTAAGAATAAGTAAAATAAAAAGCAATAAAATGAGTAAGAAATAAATTAAGAAAACTACTAAATTAACTTGAGACAATGAAATAAAAGTTGGCATGTTGACACATGGATCATGTGCATGCAGATCTCTTTCTAATCTCCTTCCATTTTTTGAACAATTTGTTCTATTTAATGGATGAAAATGAAGAGTAGAAGCATTCATTCATTTTTTTCGAATGAGAGTGTTGTGAGACAAAGGATTCCCTAGCAATAGTAGTTAATTGAGGGCTCTCGGGTGGCCAACTATAGAAAAATCATGTGCAACTGTGCCTAAGGTCAGGTGGAGTGTCAACCCCAAAAATTTGTTGTGGTGAATAGGATCCGGGTAGCGTTACAACTCTGAAATCACTAGTAAGGTATGTTGGCGTTGTAGGTAAGACTTCTTTGCTAACAGTTTCAAAAACTATATGTTAAAGTCTATAATAATATTTTGTGTCGATTATTAATAGCACTATCGATATAATTAGTTCATATATATTATTTTTTTATTATTACATATGGTATCAGAGCTTGGTTTCAACTCTATTGAACCTTTGGGATTATATATTTTCTTTTTTTTAACATAAACATGTATTTTTATATTGAATCAAAAGGTCCGAGGCTTATGATCAAAGGTTTTACATCTGGAGACCCAATGTCTAGGGGGCTTCCGAACAAGCTAAATTCATCTACTCTGCTTCTTACATTCAATCTAGCAATTTCCCAATGACTAGAAACCTTCTAATACAAAAAAATTGCTGCACAAAGAGAAAAAATACATGACAAGGAGAGGGGACGACTAAGGCAGATGATCCCATGAATCCCCCTCTTTGCAGAGGAGAGATCCAGCTTGTAAAGAGACAACATTGTTGGCTTCAAGAGCCGCATCTTTTTTATTTTGCCAAAGGACGTGAAAGAAATGAAGTCTGTCAAAGGACACAATCAGCTTATTGATGCGAGCGAACAACCGTTGCAAACAGAGGTCTTTAGGGACTGATTTTGTCCTAATCAACCGATTGAGGCTTTGTGAATCTCCAGTGACTTGAGCCTCCTTGATTCCATGTTTTTGTAGCTATTTCAGGACTTGGAGGAGAGCCATGGCTCCCGTTTGATTGTTCGAAGTAAGCCCCAAACCCCAGGGAAAGTGGGAAATGATTTGGTCTGAAGGGCAGCAGATAATTCCTCCGCCTCCGACGTTCCCAGTATTCCCCTTTGCTGTGACGTAAAAAAACATAGTGTGAATATATGTGCTACTTCTCCATTTTTCAAAGTCCTCATCCTCTAATCTGATTTGCCATTCTTCTCTGCGCTTCTCCATATTTTTCCTGGTGGGAAGGTTTAGCCCCAGCTGCTGGCACCACTCTCGACCTTGTTGGTTTAAGCTACAAACTTGCTTCTGGTTCACCTTGGCCTGCATTATTTATTTGAATAATATTATGATTTTCACGGTGATTTGTTGCTGGTTTTGTGCCTTCTCTTGAAAGATCCAATTGTTTCTTTCAAGCCAAATATTCTATAAAATGAGCTTGGGGATAATCATCCACCCCTCGTATGGCCAGTCTCTCCCGGGGAAGGACTTAGGAAACATGTCTCCCCAATTATACAACATACCCATGATGGTGATTGGGAGGATGGGTCTGCTATTCCAAAACAACAAGATTTCATTCCAAATGTCCTGAGCGAAGAGGCACTCGAGAAAGATGTGGATCGAATTTTCCACCTGTTGTTGATAGAGTGGGCACTGAGTGGGGCCATGGAAGCCATGATGTTGCAAATTTTCAGCTGTGAGGATACTGTTGTGCCCCAGCTACCAATTGAACATGTCAATCTTCGGAATTATTTTTACCTACCAAATTCCTTTCCAAATCGCAAGGTTGCAGGGGACAGTGGGAATGGCCTTAAGGCATCTGTAGTCTTTTGCTAAGGAATAACATCCCTTCGAGGAACCCCAACCCCTTTTGTCATTTTTTCTTGTGTTTAGGGAGGCTTTCCCAGCCAGCGCTACCATGTATCTCTATCTTCTGGCACCAAGCCCAGTTGTTGCTATCCCACTCTAAAATGTCCCACATTGTGCATCGACCATCAACAATCATCCATGTTCTTAGCTCCTGCAACTCAGGGTCATCCCCGATTTGTAGAAATTTGCTGAATAATGCTTAATTATCCACTGAGACTATCCTGATCACATATCAATTCGAATTCATATGCAACACATAATCTCTTCCACTCAGATCATCACACACGCGGAAATAAAACAAGCGATAGCACACCAATTCATCATACACATTAACACAGTATGTATGGGGAAAGCTTATATCTGAAAACCCCACAGCTATTGTGTATATTATAATGGAGAAAACATGTAACAAACTCAGTACAATACTCCTCACAAGTACTTAGTACTATCTCATGAAGTTACACACAAACTAGCTTGGTTTTGAACAAGTCACAGGTTCAAAACACATCCACTAATTGCCTGCCTCTATTGCGCAATCAAGGCTGGTCTAATGAGAGATCCAAGGTTCGAATCTCCTTGGCTTGATAGCGCAATCATCATGGGCAATTCCTCCAAGTGTAGTGCAAATCTCATGCACAACTAATGTCACAACTGATAGCTATCTCAACCCTTTCATCTACCTCTTCCACTGGTCTCCACTGAACTGTCCATGCACTGTAGTGAACTGATATGTTCTTGAGTTGAATAATGAGTTAATAATTAGTGAATTAAATAATATTTAATTCACTCCACTCATTACTAGTTGATTAGCTAGTTAAACTAATCTCAACTAGTTCAACTAAGTTAAACCGAACACAACTCCACCAACTGTCTCATCAACTCCACCAAACTTTTGCCACTGAAGTCCTAACTGAAGTCAACCATGCATGAGCTCATCAAACCCTTAGGAATAGCGTAATTCCTCTGTCAGATGCATGAACCACTTCCAAGGCTCGAACTGAAGTGCTCCAAGAGAGTAAACTGAAGTTTAGAGTCCAAATATTATTAAGGGTAAATAATATTTGACTTCCCTATTTTTAGGATAGGCAGTCTAAAAATAGACTTCGACCCATAGGTCCAAAAATAGAGGTCCATCTATTTTTACCAACATGACCAATACTCCAAGAATAACATACTGCAACCCCTGGACCATGCTCCATATGTCTATAACAGACATATCTAAAACAGACTTTGGCGTTCTACCTTTCCCCGCGGCCCACCAGTGAGGCGAATGGCCCACTAAGTCGCCTGTGGAATTCGAACTTGCTCCTGGTGAGCGCTTTCGTCAAGATGTCAGCATCCTGATCCTCCGTGGGAACATATGAAAGTAACATGATTCTCCGCTGAACACAATCTCTGATATGATGGTACCTGATGTCGATGTGTTTGGATCTATCATGAAATACTGGATTAGCCGAGAGTTTAATGCAACTCTGGTTATCACAGTAAATCACTGTAGACTCCAAATGCAACCCGAACAATCCAACGAGGATCTTCCTCATCCAAATAGCCTCGCATGCAGCCAAGCTTGCTGCCATGTACTCGGCCTCTGCTGAACTGAGTGCCACGGATCTCTGCTTCCTGCTGTACCAGGAAACTGCTGTCGACCCAATGCTGAAAACTCCTCCAGAAGTGCTCTTCCGGTCTGTTGGGCTCCCTGCCCAATCTGCATCAGTGAAACCAGAAAGTTTCACTCCAGGATCTTCCTCATCCAAACAGCCTCACATGCAGCCAAGCTTGCTGCCATGTACTCGGCCTCTGCTGAACTGAGTGCCACGGATCTCTGCTTCCTGCTGTACCAGGAAACTGCTGTCGACCCAATGCTGAAAACTCCTCCAGAAGTGCTCTTCCGGTCGGTTGGGCTCCCTGCCCAATCTGCATCAGTGAAGCCAGAAAGCTTCGCTCCATCCTCCTGTCTGTACCATAGACCATATCCCGATGTGCCTCTAATATAGCGCAATACATGCTTGCCTGCCTTCCAAAAGAGCTTGGTAGGCTTAACCATAGCTTGCGAAAGATGGTTAACAACATAGCATATATCGGGTCGTGTATTGACCAGATACATAAGCGACCCCACCAACTGTCGATAGACAGTGGCATCCACTACCTCCGCTGAAGTAGCATCCTCCTTCCTCCAACCACCGGAAGAGGAGTGTCAAAAGGCTTGCAGCCTTGCATGTTGAACCTCTCCAGAATCTCCCGGGCATACTTGCCCTGAGAAAAAAACAGTCCTCCGCTGCACTGCCAAATCTCCAATCCCAGGAAATAATGAAGGATGCCCAAGTCCTTCATCTCAAACTCTCGTGCAAGATCCTCCTTGCATGAAAGTATCAACTTCTCATCGCCAGTCAAAATC